>JAQISU010001236.1:2272500-2695000 GCA_029339505.1 Unio delphinus
CAATAAAAGTGGAGTAATTATTGAGGTGCTTCACTTGATCAAGTTCATTAGTCTTGGTAGGAAGGTTTGCATATTGCATGTCAGAACCCAACGAGTTATCTATCACCAGTATAAAGTGAAATATGGGTCACAGTGATGTTTCATTTATCTTAAGGATGCGGCACTAACATATGTGCATTGAAACCAGTCAACTGTGTGCATGTGATATAACGTGCAACCTTTTTTTTTATTGAAACCTTTCTCTGTATATGTTGCCAACTTGTATTAAGTACGCACATCAATTCCACGATTTTCCTAAAAAAGACAAAACAAAACAACAAAAGAACTTAACAACAACAACAACAACAACAAAAAACTAGGTTTCTAATTTCTCTTGTATTATGAGATTTCCATTCTGATATGTGTAATATAATTGCATCATACAATAGCTTGGTTGTTGTAACAAGAGTTGACAGTACATAGTATGATACAAGTCTTGTTTCCATGGCTCCTATCATCCTGAAGGCTAACTTCAAAATTATAGAGTATCACCAACTTATGATTCGTAAACTCCATGCAGAGAGAGAGAGAGAGAGAGAGAGAGAGAGAGAGAGAGAGAGAGAGAGAGAGAGAGAGAGAGAGAGTACGTACAGATGTTTTGAGATGAACGTGCATGTCGTTTAATACCTTCCCTCCTTTATTATCATGATCTCAAACGGATTTCGGCTGTATGTAAAATCACGATAGCGCCTGGGGGTTGCCGAAATGATGCCGATCGGAAAATAAAACGTTTTTATTTTTATTTATTAACAATGAGAACTCGAACAAGTGCACATCCCAAATCACAGATTTCACGAAGTCGTTAATACAAGCATTGGTTCATCGTAAACACACCCAGTAATTAATTTTCATCTCAGGTGACATACACGATTTCTACCACTAAAATACGCCATACGGAGCGGAAAGTGCAATCTCTCGACCCTACATGATGATGCGTGAGAATATGAAGTGACATGGAGAAAGAATATTATAATACAGGTTGCATTATTTCTCATTCGTACTTCACTAAGATTCAAACCTGCGTCAGCGAGTTACGGCACCCATCGACTTGCCAGTATACACCAGCTATCGTGAATATAACCACTCATTCAAGAATACATCCCAAAATAAGTATGACGCAAAGTCGTGCAAAGTTGACACACCAGCTAATCTATCCAGTAATTAAGTTTCATCTAAGCAACATCGTACTCATACAGAGGTTATTATAATGAGTTACAAATATACACCATACAGAACGGAAATTGACATCCCAGTATTCTAGATGAGGAAGTGTGCTAAAATGAAGTGTCATTTTAGACATGGAGAGAGCATATTGTAATTTAGAGCATTTTGCATTCGTACTCCAATGATGGTCGAACCTGAGTCCGATAGTTATGACACCCATCTTCTTGTTGATAAAGGCATTCGTGAATGGACACCCTCCTATGTACACAGTAGATAATTAAAGGACACAGTCACAAAAGATTATTACGACATAAAGCAAGATATAAAGAGGTTATTATAGTGATTTACAATTATACAGCATAAGAAATATTATTACATCGAGAGCTGAACAAAACAATTTCGTAACTAAAGCGTACAATATAGGTAAGAGATATTTGGCTGTAAGGTGAACTACTAACAAAGATGCATCCAGTTATCAAGTTGCATATCACTAAACCCATTTATATACACGAAACTTATTCTAAACACAAAATTTCAAGTGAAAGCAGGATTAAATATAGATCAGTAAGATTTGTTTTGCTCTAAGGGTGAAGTAATTATCAAGTTGATGCTTCCCTTCATCAGGTTTGACTTGTCAGAGGTAAGAAAGATGGAATAAAATATACCAGAATCCAACAAGTTAATCAACGCCAGAATAAGGGGAAATATGGGTCACTGTGAAAATTAATGTATCTTAAGGTTGTGACAATATCACTGAGATCAATTGACTGTGAATAAATCGTGCAAGGCACAACCTGATGGTTATTGCTTGAACATTTTTCTCTTCACCTGGTAGCGAAATGTGGCAAACATGCAAACTATACTTTTCTAATTCACAACCTTTAACAATTATCTCATAAATTGAATATAATGATTTTATCAGATTTCTAATTTCTTTTTGTATGAAAAATCCATTTTGTAACATTACACTGGCATTATATTGCAGGTATCTATGTTATCTATATATATATATATATATATATATATATATATATATATATATATATATATATATATATATATATATATATATATATATATATTATTTGATTCTGAAAGTAGTGATCATTTCATGTTTGTATTCAGTAATTATAATTTGCAAACATGAAATGATCACTACTTTATATTTCGAATTATATTGCAATACTCTATGCAATTTCACATTAATATATCCTAAGAGAAAACAAAACACAAAACACCCACAAAATCAATATAAAGACATTCTTCTCTCAGATCGTTAGGAATGACACATTATACATTAAAAGCTAACATTACTGCTAAGGCCCCCAAACATAATTTTTGTGTTTCCTGTTGCACTGCACTTAGTATATATTACGAAGCATTTAAAGTACTGAACTAAACCAGCTTATTTAGATGCACAAATCAATTTTATGTACTGTGCGGGGGTAGGGTTCGTTTTTATTTTTAAGCCCGAAGGGAAAATCTGTTAGGGTTCTCAACGAAAACAGGGTCGGCCGACATATTGCTTTGCCAAAGGAAGAAATTCACATTACATGTTAGTGATTAATCATTAGTATGATTTGAGAATAAAATGTTACACTTTCAGAGCATACAGAAATCCTATTAGGTGATTACCATTGCAAAAATAACCAAGAAATGGGAGGAAACATAAAATCAGCCTATGATGAAAGTCAGTAAAACTAAATTTTTTTTATTTTTATGCAAGTTGTTCACTTTTAGATCAAGTATGGACTACACTAAATTATTATGTAGCTTTCAGGCATTCTCATCTTAAGAAATTAAATTGTACACATTCCTGCAGTACTGTATAAAATGACCAGTTAGGTTGTAAATGTCCATAATGTAAAAGGCCAAAAGAAACGGAAAGAAAATCAAATAACAATTAACTTGTTGTGACAATTATTATGGTTAGGAATAGTATTCTCTGTTATTTTGTTCATATTATACACCTTATGTGTCTTTCTGTATGATTTGTTTTGGAGATGAATTATTAATGACAAAATTGACAAATTCTGGTTCTAAGATCCTTATTTAAAAGATTTAGGCGCCCGCTATGTTTGTGTATATATATTTGTTAGCAAATTTCGTCTGGTGTTTTCTCATATGAGGTTTATAAGGTAGACTACACTTGTGTTTAATTGGAAACTTCACGCTGTATGTAATTTGAATTATGTGACTTGTGTGGTCGTTTATTTATCATCATTTTCTTTACATAGCTTTAGCAGTTTTAGTCATATCCCTATGATGTATATAGTGTAATTTTAATATAACACAATGAATGTATTGAATAACGATTCAACTATCCGACTAATTCTTAAAACTCTAACAGTCCTCTTAATAATTAATAAAATGCAACTCTAACCTTGCAAACTGCAGTACAGAATTGTATATACAACCCTTTTATGTTATTAATATATTTTGTTGTTGAGGAAATGTACAATTTCTGAGTTCAGTTACTTTGCAGCCTAAATAAATTACAACACCCTGTTCAAATTCTTTTATGAGAAAATGGACAGAGGTACTATAATGATATGTGTTGGAAGATATAAAGAAAGACCAATCTATCGCAAGAAGGAATTTTTATTATGATTATTACATGTATCATACGTGTTTGTATGTGAATGTAAAACAGACCTGGACACAGAGACTCAGGGCACCTAGGCGGTTAACAGAGTCGGGGCACCTTTTTTGGTACTTTAGCAAAAAACAAACATGTGTCCTCGATGTGTGCCATTTCGGCCCCTGGAGAGGGCCCTCTCCAAGGTTTGGGCCCCAGGCAGGAGTTCGCCGCTGATTAAAACATAATCTATATATGATAGTTTTTCCATGTTTCGGGCTGCATTGCGTCTCTTCGACAAAACATTGCTTTCATACAACAAGACTTCTGAACAATAAATCAGAGAATTAGATAATCAGATTGAATCTGAAACAATCAAAGAATTAATGAAAGGTCATTTCACAGACTTGCACATTAACATATTAGAAAATATATTGTGTCAATGTATTATCTTTAAGCCTATATATAACACATACAGCTGAATCCAAAGTTGTATATCACTGTCATACATATATCAATTTATGCAAGAATACACGCCTCAAAATTTTAAAAATATCTTACTAATAGAAGCCATGAAATATTCCCCTGAAGACGTTCAAAACAAACTTCCCAAAAAGCGTTTCAAGTTTTGAAATGTATTTTCAAATTTTAAGATGATTACCAGTATATGGTTTGCACATTATGGCTAAATAGGTACACATTTAAAACAAACTGATTTAAAGTTTATCTATAATCGATATTGACTTGAATATTGCAGGGCAATTTGGAGACATACAAACATATGAATATCAAGTTGAATCTAATCACTTTGAATTAATCATACCTGTAACAATTAAGTTTACATTATTTCTGACACATTCTTTTGTGACTGGTACAGAGGCAGACAACACAGTCAGATAATTATAAACATGAAATAGTATTTAAAAAATCATATATAAAGATTTTCTAGTATCATGTTTTGTTTTGAAAACAATTAATTATTGTCATAGAAGCTCCAAACTCACATGAATCTAGTTTAATTTAAACGCAGGGTTATACAACATCCTGATATATCCTTCTGATCGCAATTTCATGTTTACGCCTTTATAACAGTTTTATTTTACTTTTATTGTGTATATGTCTCTGCAGTCAGTTCCAACACGTGTCTTCATTATCTTTCTGCCTTTACTTAAATGATGCACCCTTTTTTTAAAACTTGCATAACTGTATTAGTTTGAAGTATTTAAGCCCATCGCGAAGACGCTGAGTCGGTTGTTGGAACAAGACAGACAGAAAGCAAGAAGCAGCGAATCGTTCATTTGATCGACGCCGAGGAAAAACAAAAGGTAGGTTTCATAATTTTACTGTTTTAAACTATTTAAAACTGAATTTCTTTGACAAAAAGTCATTTGCGTCATTTCGTGTATTTAAATATATAATGAAACTCATCAAAACTGAACCTTTTGCATACTACTACCACGATCCCATAAATATCAGACATTATTGGAAGGGTCCCAAAACTGTTCCTTCTTTAATATTATCCTACCCCCACCCCAATTAATCAAATCCTCTCTACTATTAAAACAGAAACATATTTCAATCCTAAATTTCAATTTTATCCTTATTTTGTTCCTATTAATATATTTTTGTTTAATTAAATGACCTGCATTTATTAGTCGTGAAAGTTGATTTTAATACATGTATATAAAAAGACAAATCGTTCAATTATGCAAACAAATGCATCAAGCCCGCTTAATGATAATCTGATAAACACACACTGTAAGTTTATCTACTAACCTTTAATTAATGCACATTCATCTTGAGAGTTCACTCTCTTTAATGAATGACTTCAAATTAGCCCTTAGTCGACGCTGATCCGTCAAGTGTTATTCTAACCACGCGTGCCCTTGCCAGATTATATCACCGATACGCCTACTTAAAGTAACTTCTAACTGTTAACAATCTGGACCAGCACGTGTCACGCATTTAGCAGCTAAAGTCCATTCCCTCTTGCGAATGAGTTTTGGTTTTATGGTATTTTATGTAGTGTAAAATTTAAATTTATGATTGAGATTAATTTCGGTTGTCGAGTAGAAAGGTTTCAGTTTACTGGGAAAAAAGTAATGCTAAATAAATAAAGTTTAATCTGCGCTGGTTGTGAATTTATAAAGGCTCTAAGTGTCTGCTATTTGCTATATGTTGAATGCTAAAACTTCTTACCAAAGAATGACGAAAGATGAAGGCACCTGTTGCCCATGTAAACTTTGATTAAGGTCAAAGATCACCATTTTTTACGACATCAAAGGAAATTGTCTTGCAGACAAATTAAAGTCTGTAACATAATGTTTTTGTCCTTATCGGATTCTTTTTTGTTTGCACAAGCAATCTTTTCTGAGTTTATATATGATGTATTGTGCGATAATGTATCTTAACCGAGTCTTGCTTGATTTACTGTTCCATTTCGCTTTTTTCGATATTTATTATATTTGCATTTATGTTTATTATTTTCTTTTGTCCATTCCTTGCTTTCTTTGTTCTGTCTTTCTTTACTTCATTAAACAGCCTTAACTACAACTGACACAGTGAATAGCTTTAGCAGTTCAGTAGGGCACTGAATGGCCAATGTTTTCCTGAAAACTATATATACAGTGTTGTATAATTTTAAATAAATGACAGTATAAATAAGAGAGAGTTGAAACATCTAAATTAAAACAGACTTCGATCTTTTGGCGCGTTGTCTGATGTGCACGCGTAACATACACAAAAGATGTAACAAATGAGATGCACCAATTGTTGTAAAATGCTACAAAGTTTACAAAGAAAGTTTGTGGATGAAATTGAAAAACGAAGAACAGTTTATCAGAGTTGAAGAAAATGCATAATACGAACTTGAGTACTAAAGTACTGCAAAATGGAAAATGATTAAAGACTGATATCGAAATCAACATTGAAATATGTGTAGTTGTGTAAAATTGGTAATATTGGATGGATACATAATAATAACGCGTACCATATTATGAACTTAAGTTCAAGTAAAGCTTATCAGCATAATACTTTGCCCATGACCGTTTAATACTACAGTGAACCATATTATTTTGCAAATATTTAACGATACAATGTTTTTCACTGAAATTCAATTTATCACATACAGACCGTGTAATCTTTTGAATACTGCTTATTGCTGCATTTGCTACTGGTATCTCATAGGTAACGATATGTTTTAATCGAATAAAAACCACATATATTTGACACAATTTAATTTTCAAATCAAGTTAATTGTTGGATTGATTTATTTTGTCTTCACCTTTGTTCTCGTTTTTGTTTATCTCCTCTATTCTACAATGTAACAATTTACTAAAGTCTGTTGACATTCCGGACTTATCTCAAGACTGTTTCCTTGACCTTGCATTTAACTCCGAAAGCTTGAAGCATACATAATAAATGTGTCTCATCTTCTTTCAAGACCTTTATAATAGTTGTCACATTCGATAATTCGTCAAAACCTGCCATGTTACCGTCAAAAAGTAAAATATGTACAATACACGCTAGCCCCCAACCCCAAGTCCACATCCGGAAAAAAGAATTTTCTCCCAAACGGTTTGATATGATATAACATCGTGCCGCAATAAGATTGTTCCTGGCAGCGGGATCCCAATGTTCTATTTTAATATTTCACGTCATATATATATTTGGTATTCCTTTTTTTCTGTGCCGTGACGTGAAATATTAAAATAGAACATTGGGATCCCGCTGCCAGGGACAAACTGATTACGGTACGATGGGCTTCGATCTTACATCATATCAAACCTTTTTTGATATAGACGTTTTACCGAGTTTTCAAACTGGCTAAGGTAAGGTGGACTTAAGTAATTACGATACCGAATCAAAGAAAATAACATAAAATAATAATAATTTCACCATAATTATACATGAACAAGATGCATGTCTTCACACAGAGGCTAATATCTTTGTTTGCAGATTGTCAAGCAGTCAGTCAGTCATACATGTGCGTACTGTAAAACACTTCAGTTAGGACACTTCTCTCTTCTCGCGCGACCTAATTAAGAATCAGCGCTATTTCAATGTATCCTTTGAAAAACTTAATACTGTACTTAGTGAGAACCTAATTTTCAGTGTATCGGTAAGAGGTCGGTATTCGGACAGTGATGAATGACACTTGTACTTTTATCCTATGGGAAACGTCACAACAGTTATCAGTTTCTAAAAATAGACATTAAGACCAGGCGAACAGCCGTAATTGCGTTCCGTAATATTATTCGTATTATTGTTCAAACTGAAAATCATGTATCAGACGTTAAATTTGTTCATCTGAATATATATATCTGCATTCCAATATTTACTTACATTGGTGGTTAAGCCTGCAGATTGTATATAAATCATATCAAATTTGATGAATATTCACGAACAGAATAAACACAAATTCCTTGTATTTCATCACTGATATATATATACCATGAATATTTTTAGATGAAAATTCCAAGGGAATTGCCAGTACCTCCCCCTCACAATTATTTACATGTGTGTCACGATTTAACATATAAATAGAGAGGTATGTATGTAAGAAAGTGACTATTTCAAAACATTACATAGTGAGGTAAGAGCAAATAAAAAAACTTTACATTTGCCTATATGTCGAGAATTACGACGTGTTTCTAAGCATATCCCCGTGCTTTGTCCGACAATAATATGGCGGCAGCTAAGCACATTGATGTCATGGTCTATTTTTAGCAGAAAGTTGAATTCAGTACATCTTTGCAAATATTCATACTAATTTACATATGGTTTACATAACAATTTTTCGTTTAGTCTGCTTGGACATCCTAAATGTCGAAATATAATCGCTTTTATCACACTATGAACATGTGACTGTATCTTTGAGAAACATTTAAACGGAAATGTGTGCATGGAAACAAACAAAAACATATTCCTACGTTGTGTCTGACAGCGTTTTGATTAAATCAAGATTAAATCAAGAAGAGCTATAGTCTTTAAAGCTTGGTACCTGGGGCATTATCTCGTATTTGCATATCTATTAAAGGTACCTACATTTCAAATTTTTTTTATCATGATGAGCAACAATTATTGCAATCATTTTTTAAAATCATCTTGTTGTATATACACAATTGTTGCATAGAAGTGTTTGCTTCAAATTATTTTATATGTAGATCACTAATATTTTTTTCCGAATGCAACAAGACTCCGCTAGATCACAAATGTACCGGAGCTCAAGCTGAAAGAGTAATTATTAATTGACTATATGCAGTCTTTCAAAGATAATCGCAGTTTCAGTACAAAAATACCTTTAAATAGTTTACTTTATGCTATGTAACTGATCTTATATTGGACGTTTATATATGAATATAAACAAATCTTGAACGTAAGTTTATCATTAACGTATCCTCCTCCTCCTCTTCGTCATCATCATCATCATCATCATCATCATCATCATCATCAGTCTCTTAACCTAGTTTGCTCGTTAAGGCACTGTGCTGTTGAACATCTGACCAGTCCTCTCCACTTGTCTCGATTATGTGTCAATTCCTGTGTCTCCGCAAAACTTTTCCTGGTTCATTATGTGATGTTGTTAGTCCACTTTTTCTCTGTCTACCACTCCTTCCGCCACCACGTACGCTGCCCTGCAGTACTGTTATGGACAAACTGTTGGCTCTAGTGACATAGCCATAACATTTCAGCTTTCTCATTTTGACAGTGGCGGAGATTTCCTCATAATGGCCTACTTTGTGTGCGATGATGTTACGGGCTTCTTCATTTGTAATGTGGGCCATGTAAGAGATGCCAAGGATGGTTCTGTAGCATCCCATTTCAAGTGCCTGGATTCTTCGTTGAAATTCTGCTATCAGGGTCCAGGCCTCACACGAATTAAAAAGATTGAGATGACGAGTGCTCTCAATAGTCTGATTTTAGTTCCAGACATACATTCTTATTTCTCCATGTGGTTCTTAAGGGTTCCCGAGTAGCCGAGTGGTCTAAAACAGTCTCCGTTACGGATCACTGCCATCTCACCTCTGTCTGCGTTGGTTCAAATCTCAGATTAGGTCAGTGTGGATATGTGAGAAAGCTTCTCGTGGGTAGGTGGTTCTTTCCTGGGGCTTTCCCGGGTTCTTTCTCCACCATTAATATTGACAACTATGTATAGCCTATCTTGTGCTGAAAAATGGCGTTAAACCCTACAACAACAACACCCAGATGGGTCTTAGCTTTGACATAGCTGCCGCTGTTTGTGCTGCTCGTGACAAAATTTCTGCTCTTGATCCCTCTTCGGTGATTATGGAACCAATATATTTGAACTAACCCACTGTTTCCAGTTCCTGTCCTGTGACTATAATCTTGGCTAAGATTTGTTTGCCACTATTTGTTATCACCTTTGTCTTCTCTGTGCTTATCTCTATGTTTAATCTGGAACATGTTTCATCCAAGTTCATCACTTAGGTGACAAGCTCGTCTTCACTGCCAGCCAGCCCATCAATGCCGTATGCTAAGCAGAGATTGGTGATGTTACGCTCTCCAATACTGATTGGCCCACAGTTGTTTTCTTTGCGCTCTAAGTAGATGTTGAAAAGCGTGATTGACAGGAGACAGCCTTGACGTGCTCCAACTGTTGTTTTGAACCAGTCTCCCACAGAACATGGAGCAATTACTGCACTGGTAGCCTTGGCGTACAACTGCTTGATGGTATTGGTTAACGTTTGGCCAATGTTGTACTTCTTCAGTGTGGCCCACAATGCCTCATGCCACACACTGTCAAAAGCCTTTTTGAAACTTCTGAATACATGATAGATGTCTTATTGATCCTGCGAGTACGTTTCACACAGAACCTGAGATTGAATATTTGTTCTGTTGTGCTTCTTCCACTCCAAAACCCTGTCTGTTCTTAAGTGATTATATCTTAGCTTGTGGTTTCAGTATGTTCAAGATGATCTTTAGCATCACCTTACTGGCATGGCTGATCAAACTGATATTACTGGAAATCGCTTTGCTAGAGATTACCGTTTGGGGGTTATTGTTATCATCAGTGATTGGGTACTCTCCGTTGGACCTTCACCTGTCTGCCAGATCTTGTGGAGATTTTTGTTAGTAGCTCCATCATTGCCCCACCCCCCCATTCATGATATGTCCAGCTCTGATGTTGTCTACTCCAGCTGCCTTCCCTTTCTTCAGTGCTCTTATAGCTGACCCCACCTCTTTTCTGAGAATGGGGAAATCGTCATCATTCTTGCAGTATGGAACTTCAAGCACCTCTGGGTCTCCTGTGGACGGATGGTTGTAGAGTTCTTTACAATACTCAGTCCATCTTTCTGCAATGTCACTTGCTTCTGTGAGAGAATTTCTTTTCTCGTCTTGAATGGTACTGACTCTTAGTTGCTTCTGTCTGGTGAGGATTTTTTTACAATTTGGAATGCCTTTTTGTTATTATTCTTTATCAAACTGCGCTCTATTTCTGTGCACATTTGTCGAATTCAATCTTCTCTTTTCTTCTTCAAGTTTATTTATAGTATTCTTGTTTATTTCTCCGTACTCCATTGCCCTATTGTGTGTCTGGTGTTTTGAGATCTCTTCGGACATCACACAAATTCAGAATCTTATCTGTAACTCAGGTTTTGTTTCGGGCGATGGAGTGAATGTCTTGCACATGATAGGGTTCTTCAGTTGGGCAAGGTTGAATGTGTGCTTGATTTTCTTTGGCTTGTTACGTTTCTTCAGCCTCATTTGGAAGTTCAGAATCACGAGGTCGTGGTCACTCCGAACATCAGCACCTGAGAATGTTCTTGTGTTTGCTCTATTGATGGCAGATCAGTAACGGTTTTGAACCAGTATGCAGTCGATGTGGTTATGATATGTTTCATTTGGTGTCTGCTGCCCATTTAAATGGCTGAGTAATCACAGAATCCAGGCACCATGTCCAGCATCGTGAAGCTTTATGCTGGCCCAGGGATTTGGCTAGTACCAAATTGTTGTAGTTTGCGAACTCAAGCAGTCGTCTAACTCTTTTATTGGTAAGCTCATTGCGGAAGGTCCACAATAATTATCCCAGTCTTTTAGAGTATCTTTGCCAACTTTGGCATTCCTGTCTCCTTGGATGATGAGGATGTCATTTTTACTGACCATCTTTAGAATAACTTTGAAATTGTTTTAAAACTCCTCTATCCCTTCATCATCATGAACAGCAGTTGGAGCATAAACGTGGTGGACAACTACAGGCGTGCTCCTTATTGACCCAGGCGACGAACGATCCGGTATGGTAACTTCAGATTTGTCCAGCATTATCAGTGTGTCTTGGGCGAAAGTCGTCTGGCGGAGCCCATCCCTCAAGGAGTTGCCAAATGGAGATGTAGTACATCGTCCAGCTGCCTTATGGTCTCCACTCCGGATTTTGTTTTACTGTTTACTCCCTTAGCCAAAGCCGACCGGCAAGTCAGCTATAAGGCATATGACACTGCCCATTAACATATATTAGACATTAATATCAATCGGTTTCACGTGCAAATTATATAACTTTTTCTACTTTCTCAGTTTATCAAAGGAATATAAATGATTGCAGTCCTTTGTTGTTATATATAACTAGAACGAGGGGTATATGGGTGTCCTGGGAGGGGTAACACCTCTCGCTGGCTAAGCAGTCGTAGCTCGCCCACCTTTTGTCCCTTCTTGGCACTCAGCCCTTACCAGAGGCTCAAAAAAGGTGTGGCATGCGCAACGGCCACATTCCGGTAAACGTTATCGACTGGGTTTTGTCTACCTAGCATGTGGAAACTGGATTCGGCAGCCTTCGCGGAGGAACCACCTGTTGGTCAACGGGCAGTAAGGCGATTCCCAGCAAAGCACCATGGAGCGCTAAGAGGACGAATAGACATGTAGGACGTCCAGGTCATATACTGTACTCAACTCTGTATTCAGCCATCTCGTGTCGTGCTGCTTGACCTATATGGTTTTGGGCGAGAGGGTGAGGTGGATGAACTGCGTAACTCTTATTCACTTAAACGTCATCGCGCTAGTCATTCATGTTATCCACCCATTACATTTCATCACCCACTAACATCCTGTGGCGACACGCAAGCTGGCAGCCGTAGCTGCAAACCTGCACAAAGGTGGCTCAGACCATTAAGGTCGTTAACCACTGACACGGAGGAGCAGTGGAGTCCGGCAACCCCATGAGCGACTGAGAATCCCTCTTCATGAATGACATTACTCATCTACCCGGCATGAGGAAAGGAGCTAGAAAAAGTGCTCTAAACATTCCCTGCTATTGAATATTCCATATTCAGGAAACCAAGACTGGCATTGATCCTTTCCTAATGATCAAAATGCAAGAACGAAAATGCTTCTCCTTCTTCTCACCCTTGTTACATGAAATGTGCGCATATAAATGGATAGAAACGAAGCGGAAAGATCCCACAGGAGCACCGCCCTAATAGGAAAGGATATCGCCAACATGGACCTTGCTGCCTTGAGCGAGAACCGGCTTGCAAGAAAAGGCGAACTCTGTGAACGGGGCTCCGGATCAACTCTGTTTTGGAACAGCCGAGAAAGTGAAGAGCGCCGTGAGGCTAGTGTCGGCTTTGCAGTGAAGAAAGCACTTACTGGCAAATTTTCTGGACTTCCCAAGAGAGTAAACGACACACACACACATGACCATGAAACTCCCCCTCTTGTCTGTAACGAAGCACCTTACAATCATCAGTTGATTTAAATGCGGTGCTTCCATAATTGATGACGTTCCAATGGCAGATAAGCTCGTCATTCTTGGCGATTGCAATGCAAGAGTAGGCTTGGATCACGTTGCTTGGGATGGAGTGCTAGGAAATCATGGAGTGGATTACTGTAACAGCAACGTTCAACTTTTGCTCCACTACTGTTCACCAATACAGTCTTCCGCCAACTGGATGACCCTCCAAAATTCCTGGTGGCACAGGAGGCGATATGTCTGCTATTCTGTAACAAAGCAAATGGTTCAGACTCCATCCCAGTTGACGTCTACAACGAATGAACAGGTGTGATAGAAAGGCTCCACCAACTGTTTTTATTGATATGGCAGCAAGAGACGATCCACCAGGAATTCAAAGATGTTTCCATAATCCACCTGTTCAAAGGGAACCTCAAGACCTGCGTCAACGACAGGGGTATATCCTTACTCTCAGTTGCAGGAACGATACTCGTCAGAATCCTACTGAACTGACTCACTACATACCTTAACCAGGTACTACTGCATGAAAGTCAGTGTGGACTACCAAAAGAACGAGAGACCATCAACATGCTGTTTGCTGCGAGAGGGACATCTGAGCCATTCGCAGTAACCAGTGGCGTCATGCAGGGATTTGTTCTTGCTGAAACACTGTTCATTTGATTGTTCTCCGCCAGGCTGACTAACGCTTTTAGAGACGGAGAGGTTGGAGTCGGCATCAGATACCGTAGACAGTATGAATGCTGCATTAAAACCTTTCAACATAAACCCTGATTTCTGGGAGCAAACAAAGTCTCCATGTTGTGTGAATCTAGCAGGACAGCAACAGCAAAGCTGAAAGGGCAAGCAACAACAAACACCACGTGACAACAACGGTCCTGGAGATGTCCAACTCATCCCCTGTCCCTTATGCAAACGAACATTCCGTGCAACTGTTGGCGTCATCAGCCACCTACGCACGCAGATAACAGAGCCAGCGCCTCAAACCCTTGGATGACTTGAGAGGTCCTTGTCGAATCGACTGATGAATAACATCTAGAACGTTAAACAGTGTATTTTGTTTTTGCTTTTGGAGAACTATATATAACACTTGATATATGATATAGCAATGTGCTGATACTTTCATAAGTAGGTTAGATGCACGAAAGTAAAAACCGGCGCGATTGGGTTAACGGAAATTTCATGTGTTTCAGTCCTCAAAACGAAATTGATGGGTGTACCCTTTATATTGTAATTGTTTTACAGTGAGACAAACATTTATTATGGGTTTAGTATTATATATATATATATATATATATATATATATATATATATATATATATATATATATATATATATATATATTCGTTAGATTTATTTTATTTTTTCTGACAGGTAAGAACCTGTATTAAGGGCATGTTTCCAGCATTTAATTTATGTTAATATTTTATCTGGGAACAAAAATAATTGAGCACCTTGAATGTATTTTCTAATTGTACTTTTCTTCAAGTTGGGCCAGTCCAAAACCAATGATAAAGCTTCACAGACTTTGATAGCAGGACTATACCAGTAGGATTCTACACACTATAGATTCAGCCATCTAATTGCGTGTGCGTTTTAAACCCGTGAGGTGAGTGTTTTGTCTCTTATTTCGTTTTCTTTTATTCTCAAAACTAGTAGAGTGCTATGTGACTTTCATGCCCAATAGAATCAAAAGGTTCTAGGTACAAAAAGGAAATTAACAATAGGAGGCCATGGGGAAATATATATGGAATCTATGTTGGGGTTTGGACCAAGACAATGAAATCCTTGTCAAGGGGATAACAATCCTCGTGGAGAGACATATAATGTAAGCCACGCGACTGGTAATTCCTTATTTCGATTCAAACCCTAAAGTAGATTATTGTTTTAACCCTATATGTTCCTTTAAATTAAAAGAACTCTTCATTAGTGTTCACGTCCGAATGTTTACATGCGGTGCATGGATACAAATATGTTAATGAGGAATATGGTGTGATCGTTGCATCCGAAGTACACAGTTTATTCGCGTGAGCAAAGAAAAATAACAACATAAAACGTGGCATAGTAACGAGGTATTATCACATTTAATATATGGATGCTGTATGAAATGGATAATAAATAATTCAATTATTATTACAAAAGAACTGTTTCATTTCATCAGCTCCAAGTTCGAAAACATAACCCCATGTGAAAGATCCTCCAAATATGAACCAATGCAGATAACCATGTGGTGAACTTTCAAGTTCATGGATCTTTGAAATGTATTATTCTGTCTTTTAAATGTGGCACGTGCTTGCAGTGAAATTTGCTTATGGATTATTGTGTTCACGAATAAATGATTCCTTCTGGCAGTTAAGTGTATGATTTCTCAATAAATATTGCAGGTAAACTTTTTATTCAGCTGGGGCACAATGGAGATGCTTAACAAACTTAGAAAATAACATGTTTGACAAACACATATCTGGCTGTTACCAAGTTTTCTGTAGTTGTCAATAGAGCTAGGAGGCTATGAACTGTAATGGTCTATAGTCTATGCCCATGGATCAGTACTTTCTGTCATAGTTCATTTCACACATCTGTATCACAGTCAATTTTTCAGCTCAGCGTCATTAAATTTAGCTAACAGTATATAATTTTATTTCACACGAAGTATTTAAAACTAGTTAGGTTTTGCTTTAGCTACATTTATTGACGCTGACTTAAATATGTACCGAGCTAAGGCTGCTACATCTCCAGGTAGGCGGATCTTAAAGTGTAAGGAATCTTGCATTCAGAAAGAAACAACACTATCTGTGATTGGTGCATTATGAAAGAGTTAGGCTTAATTTAAGCCTCTTGGCAACATGTGAGATTAAATTAATTCATATCTAATTATTATTTTTCATTTTGTATGATTTTGTTAAATATGGGACACCTGGGGTAAACAATGTCTGTTGTGACTAGATAACTCTTAGCCCTGTCTAGTTCCAGCAGAGTTATCTCTGTTAAATGCAATGGAGTACCTGGTTTTGTCCTTGTCAAATTGACAATCTAAGATTGTTTTCTGTAACAGTATGTAACATGCATGCTCAAGTAGGATAGAAAGTATATTTATTTCACAAAACATTAGCATTGAGGTCTATGGAAAAATAATTGGTACCGTGATACCATATAAGATAAAACTGACCATGCTGTGTGGAACGAACTCGCATAATAAAAAAAAATCTCGATGTATGCGTACGAGTCTTTGTCTCACTCTCTCGAATTTGTTTTGTATGGCGTGTTCTCAAAAATGGAATGACCTTAAGTTAATATGTGTTTTGTAGTATATTTGTTGTTCTACTGATTTTAGAACAACTACATCAGGCACAGTAGAAGACAACAATAGTTTATTTTTTTTTACTAAAGTGGCTGACACTTTAACTGAGACAACTGGTCTGAGACGACTAGACTGAGATAAGAAAGAGAGTAAGGTTAGCAAAACTGCTATATTTCTCTGTCGCTTGGGTAAGAAATGTTTTGGAGAGAGAGAGAGAGAGAGAGAGAGAGAGAGAGAGAGAGAGAGAGAGAGAGAGTGAGATAGTGATTTATATTCTTTTGTTTCTCCATTTTCTGAAGATTGTAAGACAAAGTAAAGAAATGCAATGAAATATATGCAATCAAAAAAATAAAGGATTCTTAACTTATGAAGTCTACTGAATTATTTACAATAGTAAACGAATAAATCAATTAATAATATTACTAAACTATATATGTATTGCATTAAATGACCACACCTTGGCTCTGGATACTACATTGTGCTCAAGACTGAACGAACTGGGACTACATTCATCATTACTTAAATGTAAACAAAAGCGATAAAATAAACGTTGTTTCAAAGCTAGCCGGCGTAGAACAGGAAGAATATTCGAGTTATCTTTCTTTCATCCGTGACAGATAAACAATTTAAAGATTATGCCGTTAATGTTAATAACCTGGTTCAAATTCCTCTTAAATCGTCAACCGTTGTCAACTATCCCAGGTATACCACTATATATTGCATTATTTAATGCTCAGGCAGTAGAATCACCGGAAAAACGCACAGAAATAGTTAATTTTATCAACGACCAAAATATCGACGTCTTCTTCCTGACAGAAACATGGTTACGATCTTCAGGCGATGAACCTAAGTGTGCGGAGTTAACACCCGGCGATTACTCCATCAAGTCGTTCCTCCGCAACTTTCGCGGAGGTGGAATTGTTGTAATTACAAAGAATTCCATGATCAAATGCCTTAATTACAACACAACCTTCAATTTCTGCTACACATCATTTGAACTATTCCAAACAACGCTCACACTGGAACAAAGGTCAGTTCATTTTTTTCTGTCTCTACTGCCTTCCTCCTAGTAGAAAAAACAAGCTGACTGAATCTCTCTTCTTGGAGCAGTTTCCAAATATTCTGGAGTATGGAACTTCAATAGATAGTAACCTAATTATTCTTGGAGATTTCAACTTTGACTTTGACTGTCCTGGAAAACCATACACGTCAAAACTCCTAGATCCCATTCAGGTTTTCAATCTTAAACAGTCAGTTAACCAACTCACCCATAAACTTGGTCACATTTTAGACTGGTTTCTTTATAGACCTGATGATAATATTCTGCAACCCACACTCGTATCCCACGAACTTACATCGGATCACCTCTGCATTCTATGCCATCTCGACGTATCAGTCTCTAACCCTCCACCTATATTTGCTACTAATAGAAACCTCTGCATGATAAATAGAACCAAATTCATGCATGACATCCAAGAAAACCTAACATTTTTGTTACAGCCAACAGCAGAACAACTTGATAACTGCCTGCGTTGATTGCTTGAAAAACATGCCCCAGCCACCAAATGCAAAAAAAGTGTTCTCCATGGTATAGCAGTGTGAGAGACCAGCTTCGCACTGTTAAAAGACATCGCCGAAAGCAGAGATGATTTGGCTTTCCACCAGACTCACTGTTCATAAACAAATCTATGAAGCCGCTAAGAAGAACGTTACAAACATAGTCCATTTAGCCAAATTATCCCACTACAGTACTGAGATCACAGAGAGTTCCAACTGCAACGAGCTCTTCGAGATAACTAACAAACTAATGTCAAGGAACAAATGTACACCACTTCTAACAACCTCCACTCCACTAGACCTTCCGGACCAGTTTGCAAATTTATTCAGTGACAAAGTACAAACCATTAGAGATTCGCTTGACAGCACAATTTCAAATTTCTTGTCACCATACAGTTATGATGCAGAATTTCAGCGACAACAATTAGGAGCTTTAGAACCTATTTATATTGATTTAGTACGAACAATCGTGATGAAAAGTGCACGAAAGTCTTGTGAACTTGACCCAATTCCGACATCACTGCTGCTTGAGTGCTTAGACCCAATATTGTCTTCACTAGCTGATGTTATTAATATCTCTCTCTCTAATCGGGAGAATTCCCATCATTTTTCAAAACTGCCATCGTAAAGCCTCTACTGAAGAAACCAACACTTGACTATAATCCCACTTTCTAATATCCCATTCATATAAAAAAAATATTAGAAAAGGTTGTTCTAACCCATCTTGTATCTCATTTGAATTCAAACAGTCTTTTTAGCAATGTACAGTCTGCGTATCGCCCTTGCCACAGTACGAAAACTACTCTTCTAAAAGTATTTAATGACATTCTCTCTGCTTTGGATAGTGGAAAGATTACAGTCCTCACTCTCCTCAAATTATCTGCAGCATTTGACATAATAGACCATTTGACACAATACCGTCTCCAGCTTGTATTCGGCATTCAGAATATAGCCTTACAGTGGCTCAGGTCCTACTTAATCAACAGGACACAAATTATATCTGCAAATGGAATACATTCCAGCCCAGTTGACGTATGTTGTGTTGTTCCACAGGGATCTGTTCTTGGACCTGTTCTCTTCATTCTATACACTCAACCGCTCTCAATTGTCATAGATCATCACCCAGTGTCGTACCAATTGTATGCTGATGACACCCAAATATACAAGTCAGGCCACCCAACTAAAGTTGATGCTACCATCCATGGAGTAGAGAGGTTCATTTCTGATGTGAAATCATGGATGACATATAAAGCTGCAGATGCATGATGACAAAACAGGCTATTCTGATCACAACACAAAGACTTTCTCACTCACATCCTTTACCTCAGACGATAAATATCAACAACACCAACATTAAAGTCTCACAGTCAGTACGAAACCTAGGTGTTACTCGAGACAGTATTCGCACATTGCACCAACATGTCATGAACATATGCAAGGCTGTATATCTTGAACTGAGGCGCATCAGTTCCATTCGTAAAATCTTTCAGCTGATACCACTAAAACACTTGTGTGTTCATTAGTACTTTCAGGACTGGACTATTGTAACTCAATTCTGTCTGGTTCGTCACAATATTTACTCCAGAAACTTCAAAAAGTTCAAAACACAGCTGCACGGAGCATCTTTAGAGTACCTCAATCAGAGCACACTTCACCACTGCTCTGTATCCTACACTGGCTATCGATTCGATACAGAATCAAACACAAAATTTGTTCTCTGTGCTATATATCAATGACAGACTCCAGTCCAACATACCAATCAAGTTTCACCCACATGCCAATCAAGTTTCACCCATGTGCATACAACAGCTAGAAGCTTACGCTCTTCTTCTGACAATTGTATACTCATTGTTCCCACAGTGAAAACAAAGTCATATGAACAACGTTCTTTTGCATACCAGGGCCCGGCAACTTGGAACGAATTGCCCATTGAAATTAGACACAAAGACACAGTGGTCCATTTTAAGAGTGCTCTTAAAACACACCTGTTTCGACTGCAGGGAAAAACTTAGAGACTTAATCATGTTTTGTATCTTATATGTTTTCAGCATGTTTTATGTTTTCCAATTTCATTGTTTTTGTCATTTGTTTTTCTGTAGTTTAGTCATATCATTATTGATGATGTAAAGCGCTTAGAGCTTCGAAAGATTAGGCGCTATACAAAGTCCTAATTATTATTATTATAATTATAATTATTGTTATATATATATATATATGGAGATGGAAATGTTAATTATATGCAGAATTACAGAAATCTAAAGAGGATGGCACCATTTTTCACGCCGGAAGTAGTGGAGATGGGGTGAGAGAAGTAATCACTCTGAAGCCGTATTGGACCCTTGAATGAAATTTGATAAGGGACTAGGAAACCCCATGAAACAATATATATCTGTTTGGTAACGTGATAATAAATCCAATGAAGATAGTTTTAAACTGTTTTTCATCTGAACACCAGGTTAGATAGATATTTATGTGCATGTAGGTATTAACGCCAGTAAAAGAAATAAAGCAATTACCATTGTCTCTGAAACATAAATGCATGCTTGTGTGAAATAGATGATGTCGATTTGACTGTCTTGTTAAACAAATCTTGTCTTAACTGCTTGGCAATCCAACCACTCGGTTATTGAGATTTCCATCAAGATCATTAACAGATGGCTCTTCGATGATAACTGATAATTGTACTTCACCTAACACTTTCGTCATCGCCTAATGCATCATAATTTTCATTGACAGCCTTATTAAAAGCCCTTGATACACTTGTACTATTGTTGATCATCAGAAGACAGATAACTAAATAGTATGTACTAGCCGCGTTTTACCAGGTCCTGCAGGGCCAATGATAAGTGCTCTAGCAGAATTTTGTGCGCTGAATGTTGCATAACTGTGGACCGTTAGCGTGTCACTGAAAAGTCAAATACTTCCATTGGACACAAGTACTATAATAATGTTGATTTTTCATATAGAGTCACGAGACGTTCTCTCCAAGTCTGAGAATATCATGCAAACACAACAAAAATAATCGCATGAATATGATGTGGTAGAAAAAGTATAAATTTATCAGCTAGGTATACGGTGGTGATATTGCCATTGGTACCAAGGGCTACATATCCTGATGAAAAATATCTACCCGGATATAATGATTGCAGTCTAGTTACACAAATAGACATAAGAGCATATCTATAAAAACTTGCGAAAGTTTACTTTGCGTTAAATCAAACCGATCAAGCTTATTATCATCATAATGTTTTCCTGTCAAAAGGCGGATGTTCTGCAACGACCCAATGCAGATGTAAAGCTGACGCACGCATTCAATCAAGCAAACAAGCAAATTTAAGATACAAACTTGCACAGTTGGGAATAACATTGACGATGACTGGCAAATTGTTGTTAGATGATAAGTTAATAGATACAGCATTTTGCAAAAAGCGACGCGCGTTTACAAGGAGGATGCAACGGCGTGGTTATCTAACACGTAAAATAGCAAATGTATCTAACGGCGCCAAATAAAAATTCAACATGGATGGTTCGCTTTAAAACTTCCAGCGAAGTTAATAAGGTAGATAGTCTGTTTATAACACGATAAAATAATTGGTTGAACAGGAGTGTATACGTTAAGCGTCCTTGATGTGGCGAACATATACAAAGAAGCAGAAGCGCTAAGTACACACGAACAACGAAGTTGCCAATACATCTGCGCTCGTTTACACACGTGGTTCATCACGTTTGCCACGGCTTTAGCCAGATGATTCTGGAAAAGAATTTTCAGCTCAGTTTCCACGATGATGGAAATCAGTATAATACAAATTTATCGAGGTTTATGTGGAATTCATCGTGACCAGGCAGTTGTTGAACTATTTAATCGAACACTTGTAGAAATGGTGTTTTTGAATGTGGTATGCTTTGGAAATATTGATGCTGCTTGATAACACTAAGACTATAAAATGATTCAGAAAAACGGTGGTAAGCTTTCTTAGGGTTGGTATAGCTTTAAGCAATGACGTCACAACACGCGCGATTGCAATGAAACCCACTGAATACAATTGGGAAACAAATAATGCAGTTACAACAATGAGTCACATATAACAAACATGATTTAGGCCGTAAAGTAATTGCAAGGTGTTATGTATGAACGTGCTTAACTGGAAGCGGAAACAACAACAACTGATTTCGTGTGGAGCATTCACAGAACTTATTCAGTGGTGACAATCGCATGTAGACCTCCAATGTATAGAATGGATTAAAATGCTCCTCAATACAGATTGGTTCGCCAACAATTACAGACAATCCCCACACTACAAATATTGGCACCACGATATACGCTGAGGCAAATTAACAACTTCAAGAACGGCTGTGCACGGTTACATTAGAGACAAGTTAGCACAATACTGCTTCCCACATGACCAAGCCTGTCATCAATCCGATGCATTTACCTGCTCCGAATGATATATATAGTAATATTGTAACATTTCACCATTATACTTAGCACAATAATTACTCTCTTTGTTTCTTCACTCAAGGTTACAATCTTTATAAAGAGTCTATAAATGTTTTTAATCAAGGTCACTACGTTGGTTTGAAGATAACTATTTATGATTAACATCCCCGGTAAGTGTTGAATTTTGTTATGCTGGATTTCCCGCTTCAGCTAACTCCTTCACATATATGTTCAACTCGTGATAGAACTAGATCAGCTAAATGTATCATTTTACACTATGGCCAATGATCCAATTTCGCTATAGATTTGATATTACTTACTCCTATGACGAATGGATCTTGTTTGAACATGCAAGTCTTCGGCAGGATGGTGTTTCATTGCATGTTTTTAGAGCTCACTGAACGTCACAGAAAGGCACGCAAACAACGCTGTTGAGTACCAATAGCTCGGTTTTTAAACAAAAATATCAGATCAAAGTAGGGCTGGTGAAATATGTTGGAGTGTCTAGCGAGCGATGTATCAGAAGATCTGGGTTATCTAAGTGATTATTCTTATGAAGTTTAAATAATTCGTAGTGAAGATAACTCCGGAAACATTTTCGTGAAAGAACGATTATAATATCGGCTCTCTCTCTTGGTGTATAACTTGGCTTCATCAACAGAATAACGTTACGCATTTCTTCACATTTAACTCTATTAAATTTCAAACGCATCCCAATTTCACTTGTTTAGATAGATATGCATTTGTGGTGAAAGCGGAAGATGCGTTTGACTTCGGGGAAAGATCGCTATTACAAAACAATATTTGTTTTAACATCAGTGTCATCTGCCTCGTTTTGTTTTTTAAACATGGTTTTCTTCTGGCTTGATTCTTCAATACCCATATGTATAAGATATTAATTCAGGAGAATCAAAACAATTATTGTTGACGTCGTCACTAGTTTACGCAAGCATGCATCCAAATTATCTATCCTAACACGAGAATATAATCAATTATTATTGACGTCATCACTAGTTTACGCAAACATGCATCAAAAATAGCTATCCTAACACGAGAATATAATCAATTATTGTTGAAGTCGTCACTAGTTTACACAAACTAACATCAACATTATCTATCGCAACACGAGAACATACTCAATTATTGTTGACGTCGTTATTAGTATACGCCAATATGTATCACAATTATCTATCTTAACACGAGAATATAATCAATTATTGTTGACGTCGTCATTAGTTTACGCCAACATGCATCAAAATTATCTATTTTAACACGAGAATATAATCAATTGTGACTAATATAAAAATAATCAGTAACAGCGCTAACAGCTTCAGCTGTAATTTGTTAATAAAGTTGATACTCACATATACCAACATCGATTATATGAATTGAGACTTGCGGATTTTCTGTGTCCATCATTCATTACTGAATACTTGGTTAAATATAATAGGAGTAGAAGCTAGGAGTATGATGCTTTTCTAATCTTCACTGCCACTTTAAAATGTGCATTATTGTAATGCCGAATAAATAACGGAAAATAATTGTAATATATTGCACAATATCTTGGCTAAAATTCGTTTCTCTCTTTTCAGTTCCTATTACAATGTTCAGACAAGAAAAGCAACCAAATCTAGATCACTTTAAGAGGAATGTTCGAAGATGCTCACACATAGCCCTTGAGAGAGAGACATATTGTTATACTCATCATATGTTAGTCTCAGAAGTTCACAATAATGCAATAAAGGTCATTGAATATGGTTCTCCAATAGAAATAAAACACTTGACAAGTGCTGCCTTAGCAAAGTATTTGGGTATAATCCAAGAAAAACAAATAAACTTTGATGAATTGTTTCTGCCTAACGCATCAAACGTGTTTCTCGTGTATTCTGATGATTACCCAAAAACGGACAAGGAAATGGATTCAGCCATACAACGTGCTCAATCCCGTCTAGGAGAAAAACAGTATAGCCTTACCAGTAATAACTGTGAACACTTTGTCACATGGGCGCTGACAGGCACACCGATCTGTATGCAGTTGAGAAATGGCAGCGCTGCTCGTAGATTTACAGTAGACTTTTTGACAACTCTAGTTCCAGAGGTCGTTAGTGATTTTCAGTTGTTGTCGCAAAAATACCTTCATCATGTAAACTCCAAAATATTTTCCCAATGTCTTTCCAATTTGAAGGAGAAATGCTTGCAATGCTTGCAATGCTTCCCAAATTGGCGATATTTCAACAAGCTGAGAGCTCATATATCTTCCATAAAACAATTAGATGTTTTGCTAGTCATAATATTCTCATTATTGAAAATCGTTATCTTCTGCATTGAAGGGGGGCATAGCATAGGAGAAATCGTTTTGGAAATGTTCAAAATTGTTGGACTCCAAATATGTTCTTTACTATTTGGAATTAATCCATTGGAAATATTTGAAAAATGGAAGCTATGGAAAAATAATTTGATTAGTACTGTGGATTTGCTTAGGGAACTGTTTAAATTCAGTATGTCATGTTTTGTAATTATAGCCATAACTATATGTCTCCCTGGTTCAATGCCATTCTTTATGCAAGTGGTAGGAAATCCACTGATTACAGCTATGGTGTCGTCCGCAGCTGGATTTGTATTTGACACCGGTCACATGATACTATCAACGCTATTGCCGCGTTGATGATTTCTGATCAAAGAAATTGTTTCTTCAGCATCTAGAACTGTGAGCGGTGCAAATTGGCTACATATATATGCTTCAAATGATTGTTGAATGCTAGGAATTTTCGGGTGGGGTTAAGTTCAGACTTGATTCGGTCTTATCTCAACATTATCGGTCTTCCTAAGACGGAGCTTGATTTGATAGTCGTCATCAGCAAGTTAACGTCGCTTCCAGTGTCAGCACCTTGGAAGCAACATGTTCTGTCAATGTTAACGATGGACCGGAAGCGCTGTTGTGAGACAACTGACTGAAAGCGTACTAGTAGAGACTAAGATGGCTTCCGGTTAATTACTCTTCTCTTGCAAATCTTTCGTCAGATTATAGAGCGATCAACCATAAAAGTCAAATATAGAACTTCACATCTCCTTGCATAACTTACAATTACTATTACTTCTACGAATATGAAAACACCGTCTAAATGTTGGTATTTTCTTTACATTATTCCACGACCTAATCAAATAAATAGTTATTCATAACGCATGAGTCATAAAAATTAAAGAGGACGTGCTAAGTAAATCAGAGAGTTAGTGTGAATAGAATCTACGACTATTTGCTTTCAAATAAATGCAAATAGACATTGCAACTTAATGCACATACAACTACATATGACTGCAGGCAACATCAACTTTATTCAGTTAATTACAAAATTCGACTAGAATATCAACTTACCTTTTCGATGGTCTTAAATTCCAAACCTAGGTTATATGGCACAGACTTCTCGGAGTGATTTGACTTTTCAATCCACTTCCACCCTATCCGGCCCCTTTGACCAAGACCACTCTCCATTAATACTAACACGTCTCTTTGATTTCTCTAGTACACTGCTGAATACAAGTAACGAACATTCAAGATAGGTTACCACAATGCATAATCAAATATTTTGGTTCCATACTCACCGAAGAGGGATCAAGACCATACATTTTTTCACGAGGACGTGCTAAGTAAATCAGAGAGTTAGTGCAACTAGAATCTACGGCCATTGATTTCAAATAAATGCAAATACACATCGCAACTTAATGCACATACAAATACAGATGACTGTAGGCAACAACATCAACTTTATTCAGTTAATTACAAAAGTCGACTAGAATATCACCTTAACTTTACGATGGTCTCAGATTCCAAACCTAGGTTATATGGCACAGGCTTCATGGAGTGATTTCAATTTTGATGATGATGATAATCACTGTAAATAATTCACTCGTTGCAACTTTCATCGGTATCTGGTGTTGTTAATAGTGAGGATAATGGAAGCGTGAGCATACTCCTTTATTTTGACCCAAACATAGTACAAAGCTATGCTTGGGTGACGAATTAAAGATTTACAAGCTTTAATGCTCTTAACATAAATGTTTTATAAATACGTATTTACTGTCAAAATTATGAATATTTTCAAAACAGCAAGTAATTGTGTTTATGCCTCAGTCTTACAGAAAAACTATACACAAAGAGGGAGAAAGAGACTATGATGAGTTAGAAAATGTACATTTGTACCATTAATTTTATGACTTAGTGGAAATATAAAATACAGAATTAGTAAATATTATTAGGATCTGGTTACTGAATGGGTACAAAGTTTGATGTAACCGTCTATGTAGTTGTTTTTTTTATATACTAACAGACATCTTATCATCAAACAGTTGTTAAAGGACACGTATATACAAATACTTACAATAATGATATATTTCAAATATATGTAAATTTGAATGTCTACTTTCGACAAGGAAGCATATTATTGCAACCGTTCATATAAGTTTTAATTTATGTGTAACATGACATAGTTAAAACCTTTCAGCTACACACATGTATGCACACACACACCAAAAGCAGTGTATCAAAATAGTCGTGCTGGTCATACAAATAGTAAATACAACAGAAAACCTGACAAACATTCTATACATTTAAGATGAAATCCTCACTAACATGCCCGATACCTAAAAAATGGAGCAATGGAATAGGAAATCCAAAGAAATTTTAGTCGTTTTTCTTGCTGCGTACACTCAAACCCAGCGGAACAAATTCAAAGGGGCATTTGTCAATGTATCTGTAATATTGCAGGTCATCGAAATCACATTTTTACTGCAATTTATTCACTATCGCGAAACCATACTGGTAAGTGTGCTTTTATGTTTAAAAAGAAGTATCAGATTAATTAAACTTATTTATAAAAGTTATTAAAAGGCTTTCTCCATTGTGGTTCATTGTCATAACCACTCTTGCCTTGCTAGTACTAAACAATAAGAGCAATCAGTATCATCCACACCTTGTTTTGTATTGAATTGTAATCAGTGGCGTAGAGTCGGGGGGGGGGGGGGGAGGTATTCGCTCCGGGCGCCAGTGGCTAGGAGCGCCAAATCGGCCCAAAGTTTCAACATAACTGCAAAACAGGGGCAGCCGGGGGTGCAAATTTGAGTGTTTTGCCCTGGGCGCCAAGTATCCTCGCAACGCCACTGATTGTAATTATCTATAGAAAGCACAATTTATGCTGTGTAAAGTACTCAGGCATTTTGTGCTTTTATATATAAATCTTTTATTAAGTAGAATAGATGATTGCAAAAAGGTTATTTGTGTACTTTAATTAATGTTAAATCTAAATCTAGTGTTGTAGCTTTTATTTCATTTAGTTGCACTCTAAATTAGGAAATGTTTTATGATGTCTGTATTTATGCTTATATGTTTCCAATTCAGTTCACGAACCTTATTCATGTACAGTTATTTGTACATATAATACCTGCTTTTCAAAATAATCCTTATGCAATGCACAAACAAATATTTTTCTAATATTGCGCTTAATGAACTGTTGTATTTGTTGCAATTGAACTTTACATGGGGCCATCGCTTCCTTGTCTACTTCCTATCCAGACTACGGTAATATTTTTTCAATCTATATTATTGTTATATTGTTCACCAATCTTATTCATTGATTTGTAAGAATTTTCAATAATGATTAGTCACCTAACTTGTGAAATAAGACAGTATTATTGATATAAATTCCCTTTACGTTGGAATAATACATATGTACATAAGATGAAAATATAAGTGGTGATGAAATCACATGTCAACAGCCTTTGCTAATAAGAAATCGTGATTAACATTGTTTTAAAAAAATTACACATGATTTTATAATAGTTTAAACGCTTTGTTACATTTGTAAATAGCTTCCCAAAATTTAAAACGTACTGCACAAAAAAGAGAGAGCGATGTAAATAAATGAAAAAAACATTTAAAAATGAATCATGAAAATGTTTATGGGTATGGTCATTGCGTAAAACGCGACAGTATTAAGTTATTACTTTTTTCCCATGCATCTTCCATTAATCAAATAACTTTGATCTTACTTGAGTATTGTGAGAAGATCTTGTTTCAGCCAGGTTACAATGCATGCTAATGAAATGTTATAAAACGTATTTCACAAATAAAATGGTATTTAATTACGCAAATATAGCATACGCTACTTGAAGGTTATTAACCAAGTGATATCATCATATTCATGTTTGGATAATAGTTCATCATACTGATATGAGTTGTTAATTGTTCTGACAGAATTATGGCCAATAACTTTCAAAAGAGCTTAGAGAGACTTGAGATCAGCCGGATCTAATTTATAAAAAAGAATAGTTTCTGATAGCATCCTTGTATTTCTTCCGTAAAAAGTATGTATCCCAGCTGTAAATCTATCAGTTCATAGATTTTTAAATTTTTTACATTTTGCTTTCGCAGGACTGTAATTGTTTCAGCTAAAATTACTTCTGTCTGCTTATTATAGAGCTAAGGAATACCGTCGCAATTGAGTAGAAAAACTCAAGATCCCGTGATCTCATTTATGAAATTAATATAATTTCATATTGCAAAATTCTATTTCTGCCAAATTATCTATTTTGTTTAGTCGTATAGGTTTTACTTAAGCTCATTAATGTGAGCATCATTTTGCTGATGTTGTTTCTATCTTTCAATCAGTGGATCTGTTAGGATTGATTTTTTAGTAAAATTAATAAAATTGCTATTTTCTTTAAATTGTATTAAAGTAATGTTTATTCAAAATATATTAACAGTAATTTTATTTATTATATAGAACGAAGATAGTTGATGTGTAAGCGAAAAATAAGCAATGTATATTGCCAAAAACTACTAAGATAACCAAGATCTTACTGAAATCTTACCAATGTACAATTTGTGTGGAAATAGGTTATAAAGAAACATCTTACTGAGTCAGCTCTTAAGTCTTATCAGTAAAACATATATTCTGTAACCCAGGCATTGGCGAAACTCCAAGTTAATAAAAGTAGAACAAACCTTTAAATAACTTCCGTTGCTGACGTAAAACACAATGGTTCTTATCTAATGATGGACAGACGTCGCAACAAAATGGTTCTTATCTAATGATGAACAGACATCGCTGCTGGCTTAGTATGATAAGACAGTGGTGCTGGCTTAGTATATTAAGGGATTATCATATTTGGTCCTGACTTGTGCCAAACGAATATAAATAAACCACAAATTTGAGTTTTACCTTATGTCAGGTGACGTAAAACAAACTGTTTCAAACTTGAAGAAACTGGTTCTCGCCTGGTGGGAAGCAAGTATGTTTTTCTGATTGGTACGTTAGGGGTGTGACCTTGTTTGATCTGACACGAGTCGGATGCCTATATATAGATCATGCATCTGAGCTCTGGTCAAGCTTCCGTACCGACAGGAAAACAGATGTTTGCTTTCTTATTCCAAGTAAGAACGGTACATGTCGAAAAACCTCTTTTAGGAATATGAACCTTTAATGTTTGAAATTTTACTAGTAACATTGTTATGTTAGCAGCATTGTTCAATTAATATTTTTATTTATAATATAGTGTAATGGAATGTTTAAATGTTTTAAATAATTCATACTTAATTATATTTATGTAATTTGTATTGTATTGGTTGAATTCGCTACCAACTTCATGTTTTGATTTAATGATTGAAATAAAGTATTCTTTAAGTAAGAAAGAATAATATCTAGCAATATATTCTAAATCAATATTCTATTTTAAAATGAGTAAAATGCATTTACTTAAATTAAATGTTGCATTAATTACAGTTATTACATTTTATACTTTGGCTATCTTGAAATTGATCAAAGAATTAACTATTTGTATAATATTCTAAAATGCAGAAGTTATACGAATAAATGAAGTTGGAAAGCTTAATAAGGAAATATAATATGTATTTCATGAATTTTTATTATAAAGTTTTTAGATGTGTTTCTAGAATGTAGTAAATATATGTGTGTTGATTAATGAAATAAAAGCTTCCGTACCGACAGGGAAACAGATGTTTACTTTCTTGTTCCAGATGTAGCTGTCTTATAATCGTGGCGGCACTCTTTTAAGAGAGCCTGAACTCTTCTTCTTCTTCTTCTTCTTCTTCTTCTTCTTCTTCTCTCTCTCTCTCTCTCTCTCTCTCTCTCTCTCTCTCTCTCTCTCTCTCTCTCTCTCTCTCTCTCTCTCTCTCTCTCTCTCACCATGGATGTTGACGTTACTTAACTAGCGAGTAATTCCTTCTCAATTCAAGAAATGAGAAGAAGGTTATCTAAAGCTAATCATATAATTCCATCTCATAGCAAGAAACACTCAACTTTTTTTATATAACAGATCGACTTGAAATATTGTTTAGGTACGTGGACTTAAACAATCAGAAAATCGGGTTTGGGGTCAGAAATCTCAGCGATTCTTAGCTTAGATGATCTCCTGCTTTGTATACATTTTTAGAACACGCTGTTAATAATCTAAGTGTAAAGGAAACTAAAATTAAAAATGTTCCAGATCATTCGATCTCTCTGCTAAATACGTGCCACCGTAATTCGTATTACTATTCAATGAAGTAGTCGTATCGCTTCTCCTAATAATATCTTTCTGACGTTTATCGACTAAATATTCTGATTGGAGGAAAACATGCTGGAAAAAATTATCCAGAAATTATTATTGAGATATCTAATATTTGGCAACGATTATTTACAGGCGGCATCATTGATATTAATGTGTATCGATGTCTTATTGATGAACGTGGATCTGTTTAATATTTGCAATCAAGTACAGAAATCCGGTGATACAATGTGACTAATAATAAAATTACTAGTATTGGAGAGCCAGAATCAAACGATGACACTGCAGCGAAGAAATACGTCGATGATAGATACTTCCCAGTAAAGACCTCATTAACAGTTGTTGGAAATGAAGTAATCAATCTTAGATCTGATTATACTGTTCATATAAACACATTCTTGAGTTTTCGCATAAACGTGAATAGAAAAATTAGCGAGTTTTTGGGAAGTCCAGCGGTTATCGACATTAAACTCGTTGACATAAAAAAGATTACCGACAACGTAGTATATACGGTAGCTTCTGGATCAGTGTTGTGGTCACCGCCTAACAAATGTATTAAACATCGTGCTGAGGTTACTGGTATATACAGGCTGTCCGTACTAGGTGTTGCAGGTTTAAAAACCACAATACCACGGCATTATCTTCAAGCAAAATCTTCTGGATCTATGTTAGTACTATAATATCAAAACAACGAAATAACAATTGAAGTGAAACCGGAAGAAAGAAACACTCGGCTTGATTTACTATTGGTATCTTGAAATAATTAATGAACTTCCACCTACTTTAATAATGAGCTGCGCAATCAACTTACAACAGTATATGTACAATTAGGTGCGTGAATTGAAAAATTAAATAAAAATATGGTTGATGAGTATACAGCAAACGTATTATTAAAACAAATCGCAGGTGGACAGTTGTCATTGACATAAATGTATATTCGGTGTTAGCTGTTATCGCTGGATCCGATGTATTGTTCTCAACAATAATATCGCTAGTGATGTCACTAGTACGTAGAATAATCTAAAATGGCTATTACTATTCATCAACCAAATTTATCAGCCGCGATAGAAATAAATTCAGCAGATTACGCTGTTGATTTGCATCAGTCGTCCATTCGATTGATTTGGGGATATCATGAAATTCAACCAAAATACAAGGCGATTCCAGAGACAAAATTAAATGAGTTTCTCACAAATGAGAAGTACTTTATGAATCCTCCAGGATAGTAGTCATTGTACGTAGAAATAGTAGTGCAGTATTGTGTATTTAGGCAACTATACACCTACTATGATAATTCAAAATCCGATCATAGATGAAAATATATCAAAGCATGTCTTGATCCTGCTGGTTAAGAATTTAAACAAATAATGAAACAATTACACAACTTTATTCCTGGTATTACACAATACTACAGCGATATAAAACAAAGTATCGAACCAATTGATCGCTTAAATGCAGTAATAGAAGATCAGAGAAATGTCAGTAAAATTATTATTATTACAGTTTTTCATTGTGGTGACGATTATCATTCCACAACACCCCGCACATCAATTACACTTAAAAAGCTATGTATCGATGATTATAAAATAAATAATGCTAATTTACCATCATTTAAATTTTCCGGATATTACGCATAACTTAAAAAAATCGTCAATGTTTTAATCAATGAAAACTTTCCTAACATACTTGCATCATACTAATAAATATCCCCGCCCGCAGATATTCTCAGACATGATAATGATTTTTACGGTGGCGGCAGGCAAGTTTCACTGGGATTTGTAAATATAACTTAAACGATCGCGGTTGATCTTGCATGTGATGTAATTGATGGAAATTTTCAGGCTGATTTTAAAACATTAATCAAGCTCAGGAGGGATATATTCTGTATACATTTGCGCCTCAAGTACCTCCTGGATCGTTGAGTCCGTTAATCCGATTTATTTACGATGCATATTCCGTTATTATCAAAAATAAATTTTAAACAGACTGAGCAATGCGGATATCTCTTCTGAATATAAATCAAACAAATATATTATATAAAATACAACACTTGAAGGTTTTTTATACACAAAAACGAGGTACTTGAAAATGCCATCAGAACAGAATTTGCAGTCGTCATAGAGCAATTTAATAGCAACATAGTTATTGATAAATATGCCAATGCACACAGGAACAGTCAAATGAACTGCAGCGAGATCATAGTATTATTATTATGTATGATAGAGATCAGATTCTAAATTATTCGCTTTCCTGTCTTCATTCTGAAATATGAGATTGATGGGTATACTGATACTCAAAATAATAAAGTAATATAATATTTTGTACTGATTTTTTACTGACAAATTCAAGACAAATAAAATGTCTCGTAGCCACTACTTTCACGTTCGTATTTATTGCTGAAATATATGTATTCTAATAAAAGGTTGCTACCTTCGCTTTCACTTGACAGCGTTTTTACTACATAATCTTTTTAGTTGTCTTACACATGTATGGATAGTTGTTTTGTTAAATACTCGTGCGATAATTCTGATCTAATTGTTCGATCGTGTGTGACAGGTGCAAATTTTCCCACTTGTGTTTCGTTCACTGCAGCCAGCGAACGAAACATAGACTGTTTAACTTGCTTAATGAATATGTACTCGGATGTTAGTGTAAATCTATCTTCGTATTTACGCTCTCGTAATTATTCATAATCAAAAATATATATTTTTTGGGATTTAGTTCACCAAATATTTTTATGCCGTCGTTTTTAATTTTTTAAATTACACAAATAATAACATTATTATTTTTGTAGTTCGTATATACCAAATATGTATTCAAATTTTAAAAAATAATTACACAACACAACCACGTGTGCACCCCCAGATTGCCGAACGACATTCTAGAAAATTCAGGGGGTACATATAATCTTAGATATAAGGTCGAAACAACCCCTATGTGAACCCCTAGATTACCAAACGATATTCTAGAAGGCTCGGAAGGTACATATTTACACAACACTTCCCCCATATGAACCCCTAAATTACCAAACGATATTCTAGAAGACTCTGAAGGAACATATTGCATCTTAGATCTAAGGATGAATACAACCCCTACGTGAACCATAGATTACCAAACGATATACATATTTACACAACACGACCCCCCTGTGAACCTCTAGTTTGCCGAATGACATTCTAGCAGGGTTAGAAGGTACATAGAACCCTAATTAACTTATCCCAAAGACGGCACAACTTTTATGTGAAACCATACAAACCATATTCTTGCAGGCTCGAAACGTAGATATATAATCTTAGATCTATGGACAACATACAGTTTTAACTAACTTATTTTAAGGACGAAACAACATACAATTTTAGCTATTCTAAGGACAGCAGAACATATAATCATAACTAATTTAATTATATAGAAAGAACAATGCTACAATGAACGACCATAAAGCAGCAAAGATTATGAATTATCTCGACGATAAAAGATATATTCTCAAAATACAATTTATTGTATTATCAGAAACTGACAATAATACTTGGATTATCCGTGACAAACCTCACTCTGTCCTTGCTAATAAAAAAAATTGCTATATTTAAGAAAAATTCCAAACATGGAATATTGACTGGTATTGAAAAACTGTATTATACGCTAACGTATCCTGTAACCGCGACTATTTATATGCTATATTTGATGAATGATGATCTCAGCGTTGATGATTTAGCGCCGATGAATTTTGAAAAATAAATTGCGTAGCCGAAGGAGTAACGGAACATTACATAAATGCGATACATGGAAACGGTTTAACGGATGTAAGACGTAAAAAGATAAACTCGTGGCAGAAATAGTCAAAGATTCCTGAGCGTCTATCAAAGACGTCACTGAGCCAGGAAAGATACTAAAAAATTATAATTACAACAACAAAAAAACGATAAACGGATTGAATTTGGACAAATTAAAATAGAAATCGAATTTGTTATGTTTCGATTGGCAAATATTTTTCAAAAAGGAAGTGGGTATCAATATTGTGATAACAATGTATGCTCGATTCAAAACTTCTATTATCGTTAGTTGTAAGTGAAGCAATTATATCATATCGGAAGCAAACTGAAGTTTTGTTACCAAAACAAAAGAAATATTCTGATAAAATAAAAAAATATATAAAAAAATAAAACAGCAAAAGATCTTGGTAGAAGAATAATTGGTAAATTTACCACGAAGGAGGATCGGCAGATCATTAACGACACTATACAAGGTTAGTTATAGACGATATTGCACTCGATTTTATAATCACTGATGCAACGAAGACAAATATATTTGTAAGTCGATAAAACGCTTGCCTCTCTAACGGAACACGATTAGGTACAATTGGTTATATTAATGGCGATGCACTGAATTTTACTCATTTATAGACCACAATGGTTGCGTATTTTTCGCATTTCCTAAAATCCTTGTCAGCGTCGCAACGTATTCAGTCAATATTGAAAGAAAATATTCAGAATTACTGACTCAGTTTTATATGAGTACTGCTTACGATCTATTATGGGGCGAATGATGAAAACATTACAAGAAATGTTGCATAACTATTCTGAATCCGCTGATGTTGAAACCATAGATATTTATCACAACAACACAAAATAAATCAAAACTATGAGCAGCACCATCTGCATATGATCCCGTCACTAGACATAAGAATGTTTATCTAAACGAACAAGGAGGTTCTGCTAAGGCAACTCGTATTATTAAATTATTTTGGCAGAGTTCAGTTAATACGGTTGTTGTAACACTTACAAACTCGCAAGAGAAATCAACGAACGAGGAGTAAGATCATGTACTTATCATCGCTTCTTCCGATAGGAAGGAGATGCATGGACTCCTGATAGAATGGGTTAAAAACATATATTCCGACGATCATCATTTGGTATGAAGTATGCCTAGTACCTACAAATATATTAAAAATATTTCTCGATTGGTTATTGTTGAAGAATACAGCTGTGTGGCGATGTGTGGAGATCATGGTCAACTACCACCATTAGTTGGATTGGATCTGCGCGAATGGCTAAAACGTGTGTAGATTATTGTGAAGAGATAACTGAGGGTCATATAGCGCTTGATCAAGAATTAACAGAGTTTAAGAAATTAATTAGACTAATAATTAATAGTCGCTGAATGAATAGCAATTTCTAAAATCATCTGAAAAATAGTGTGGAAAAAAACTGATATGTTTGAAATTATCTTTCTGTGTTTAGGACATAGTTTGTAAATTTTTAAGATATTATTTCGCTTCATTCAAATAATCATCCAAATGAATCTGAGATTTTCAATAAATCTGTCATCATTTTCTGGATACACTGTTTCATCTCCATGACTGCAGTCAGCCGAATCCACTTGTGTATTCATTAACTGGAAGATCTTAGCATGCTAATTTTACAGACCAGACATATATCAGACTATATCAGACACATTTTAAATACTATTACTATTTCCGACACTTTTTAAAAAGCATTTAACTGAATCACGTAGAGAATATGATATCAATCACAAGCATGTAACGGCATTATGTAAACAGTTCATGCATTTCATTTGTTTAATGGAATTTGTTCATCACATTTCTTTATCAGTATGACAAACATATTGTTAAATGCTATTTTATAAAGATTATTTACTCTTGTAAAACTAAGAAAGAACAGTTATAGGCTTTGAAAGTTTTAGTTTTGTCTCCTGTAATATTGGCACGTGATACACAAGCGAATTGTGCAATTATGACTTGGCTTGCTTGAAATTAGACTGGAATGTATATTTAAACATGTTGCAATAGTTTTAAAACCTATGTTAGCATATATCACAGTTATACATTAACTAATGTGTGAACGAAAAGTTACTCGCTTGCAATAAATATTTTGTTGTCTGAAATTATATATATATATATATTGCCAACTTTTGTCTTTTATTTGCTAGTTGGGTGAAAGCTTGTTCTTGGAAAATGTTTTTGTTCTTTTTCTTATTTAACAACATAAACGTTTAAATATATTTTAAAATAATCAACATACTTTCCATTTTTACCAATTACCGTATTTTCGCGCATATATCCCGCACACGCAGATAATCCGCACCCTCATATAGCCCGCGGGTTTTGGGGTTTTGTGTAAATAATCGTTGGCATAACCCGCACCTTTGTATAACCCGCAACCATAGATATATTTATACAGTTACAATCGGAAATGAAATCAATTACAGGATCACGGGGCTTCGCTGATGTAGCAAACTGCGATTCTGTTTTCCGTTTTGGTGACAAAATATACCATCTGGTGATATTTGTGGCGACACCAATTTTGGCTGATAAAAACCGTATATACAGTCTTGCGTTTGGAGTAGAGAAAATCAAAGGCACCATGACAGGAAACAATGTACTGGAATATATTGTTAAAATAACAAGTCCTTGTCTCATACTGGCAAACCACACTAACAGTGCACTGTTATATCATAATCCGCTAATGATGATATCTGGCCTTATTACTTTATGCAACTGACTAGTTAAAATCCGAATCCGCAGAAGGCGGAAACGTAAAATGAGTACAGTCAAGCAGATGACACTAATTTAAAACAAATACCAGATGGAAGAAGAAAAAATACGTTTGCTGACACTTCAAAGAGAACTGATTACCTTTGAAGCACTGATATTTACAAAAAAATAAAACAAATCTGTTTCAATGTTCTACAATTATCTGAAGTTGCAGCAGCAATAACAAACAGGTATGTGTTTGACCCTTCAACTGGAGCCTTTAGCGGCGCCATCATCAAAGTAAGCCGACGACCTTTGTTCAATAAAAGTCAGCAAAAAACACGGTACACAGTGCTTGTGTGCGTAGGCTGTCTATAGGAGCTGTGCCTCAACTACAGGCTACATAAACACGGACATTTCTAAATAATCTTGTATTCTTGTGAAGTGTAGATTCGAGTTTAAATAATTTCTTTCTGTTTAATTTAAAAAATGCTGAAACGAAAGTCTTACACAGCCGACTTCAAGCTAACTGCCATTGCGTATGCTGAAGTGCATGGCAATAGAGCCACAGGCAAAAAATTTGATATTGATGAGAGTGTAATCCAAGGTTGGAGAAAAGAAAGAGGAACGTTGGAAAAGATGAATCCACGAAAACGTGCTCGTCGCGGACCTAAAGCAAAGTGGCCTCACCTTGAAGCTGACCTGAAGCAGTGGATCGTGGCCCAGCGGTAAAATTAGGTACCGTAGTTATTTCGATTGAAAACAGAAAATATTGATTATGAAAACGTGACGGATACGAAATTTTAAGTTTTTATCCCGAAATGTTGATTTGGTCCCGATACCGCAGGTTGTTGTAAAGTCACCGTAGTAGCCATAATATCCAACCGTAGCAAAACAAAACTAGAACAATATATGTTATGTAGTTACGTTTTTCAAACAATATATTGAAATATCATTATGTGTAAAAACAATTGTGATATAGCCCGCACCCTTATATAACCCGCACCCCCCCCCCCCCCCTTTGCGGGATTTGTAAATCTGGTATAACACGCCGGATATATGCGGGAAAATACGGTATTAGATTAATCATAAAATGTATTTGATGGGATGAAGACAAACTTCACCAAATCAACAGAAAAATTTACGATGTGAAAATGAATCACAATTTCTGTCATTCAATTAAAAGAAAACAATTTCATGAATAGACCACATACGTTTCCATCAGATCATCAGAAGACTACCAACGCATGTTGCATAAAATTTATGATAATTGAAGGAGGAAAGATACAGTGTTTAGCAACTAACTCAAAGAGATATCGAATCAAATGTTTTTGAACCTGTTATAAGAAGTAAAATAAGAAAACTGTTGCTGCCCAATGTCAAATCTCGGGCGAATTTCGATGTTGTCAATTCGATTAGAACAAGGCATCGCATGGGTAATGATGTAACGATAACATTAGCACTTAGCATACTAAAAACAACATGAGACGGATAGATAAAATACATTTACATTTCGATTCAGCTAACAAAAGAATGATTTGCAGCTGATAATGAGATTTTGGATTTTGGACTTATAGGTCTACTAGTGCACTCACACGACTTTCGTTTATATAATAAATTTAACCTTTACGAAGCGATTAGTATATGTATTATGTCATATACCTCATCATTAATGAAAACAATGACTATAGAAAATGAATTTTTGTCCTTCGAGACAAAAAGTTTCTAGCTGATTTCACATTCGGTAATTTCCGTAAGGCAAAGCTGAAGTGATCAATGTTGATAGATGTTTAACATTGTGCCAATGAACACTGACATAGGAACTGTTTTGTGTCAGATTGACCAGAATATTGACCAGACTATTTTCGTCTTCTTCCTGACAAAAACTTGGTTACATTCCGTAGGAGATGAATGTAAGTGTGTGGATTTAACACCCAGCGATTACTCCATCAAGTCGTTACCCCGCAACTCTCGCGGAGGTGGAATTGCTCTAATTACAAAGAATTCCATGATCAAATGCATCAAGTACAACCCAACTTTCAACTTCTGCCACACATCGTTTGAAGTAGTCCAAACAATGCTCACACTGGAACAAAGGTCAGTCCATTTTTTTTCTGTCTCTACCGTCCGACTCCTAGTAGAAAAAACAAGCTGACTGAATCTCTCTTTTTGGAGCAGTTTCCAAATCTTCTAGGGTATGGAAATTCGATAGGTGGCAACCTAATTATTCTTGGAGATTTCAACTTTCACTTTGACTGTCCTGGTAAACCAAACACGTCAAAACTCCTAGATTCCATTCATGTTTTCAATCTTAAACAGTCAGTTAACCAACCTACTCATAAACTTGGTCACATTTTAGACTGGTTCCTTTATAGACCTGATGATATTATTCTGCAATCAACTCTTGTATCCAATGAATTTGCATCGGATCACCTCTACTTTGTATGCCATCTCGACGTATCAGTCCCTAACCATCCACCTCTATTTGCTACTAAGAGAAACCTCCGTATGATAAATAGAACCAAATCCATGCATGACATCCAAGAAAACCTAACAACTTTCTTACATCCAACAGCGGAACAACTTGATAACTGCCTGCGTTCATTGCTTGAAAAACATGCCCCAGCCACCAAATGCAGAGTATCAATAAAAAAAAGTGTTCTCCTTGGTGTAGCAGTGTTAGGGACCAACTTTGAACTGCTAAAAGACATCGCCGAAAAGCATAGAGGCTTCGGCTTTCCACCAGACTCATTATTCATAAACAAATCTACGAAGCCGCTAAGAAGAACGTCAGTAACATTGTCCATTTAGCCAAATCATCCCACTACAGTTCTAAGATCACGGAGAGTTCCAGCTGCAAAGAGCTCTTCGAGATAACTAACAAACTAATGTCAAGGAACAAATATACACCACTTCCAACGATCTTCTCTCCACTAGACATCCCAGACCAATTTCCAAATTTCTTCAATGACAAAGTTCAAACCATTAGAGATTCGTTTGACAGCCCCATTTCAACTGATTCGTCACCATACACGTATGATGCAGAATTTCAGCGACAACTGTTAGGAGCATTTGAACCTGTTTCTATAGATTTAGTACGGACAATCGTGATTAAAAGTGCACCAAAGTCTTGTGAACTTGATCCAATTCCGACATCATTGCTGCTTGAAGGCTTAGAACCAATATTGCCTTCACTAACTGATGTTATTAATATCTCTCTCTCATCAGGGGAATTTGCATCATTTTTCAAAACTGCCATCGTAAAGCCACTGCTGAAGAAACCAACACTGGATCATAACGATTTAAAGAACTACCGCCCAGTTTCTAATCTCCCTTTCATATCAAAAATCTTAGATAAGGTTGTTCTAACTCAACTTGTATCTCATTTGAATTCAAACAGTCTTTTTAGCAATGTACAGTCTGCATATCGCCCTTGCCACAGTACGAAAACTACTCTTCTGAAAGTATTTAGCGACATTCTCTCTGCTTTGGATAGTGGAAAGATTACAGTCCTCACTCTCCTGGATTTATCTGCATCATTTTACACAATAGACCATGATATATTACCTCACCGTCTCCAACATATATTTGGCATAAAGAATATAGCCTTACAGTGGTTCAAGTAATAATTAGTGAACAGGACACAAATTACATCTGCAAATGGAATACACTCCAGACCAGTTAACGTATGTTATGATGTTCCACAGGGATCTGTTATTGGACCTGTTCTCTTCATTTTATACACTCAGCCGCTCTCAAGTGTCGTAGATCATCACCCAGTGTCGCACCAATTGTACGCTGATGACACCCAAATATACAAGTCTAGCCACCCAACTGAAGTTGATGCTACCGTCCATGGAGTAGAGAAGTCCATTTCGGATGTAAAATCATGGATGACATGTAACAAGCTGCAGATGAATGATGATAAAACTGAAGCTATTCTAATTACAACATAAAGACTTTCTCATTCACATCCTTTACCTCAGACAATACATATCAGCAACACCAACATTAAATTCTCACAGTCAGTACGGAATCTAGGTGTTACTCTAGAAAGTACTCCCACATTGCACCAACATGTCATGAACATCTGCAGGGCTGCATATCTTGAATTGAGACGCATCAGTTCCATTCGTAAAGATCTTTCTGTTGATGTCACGAAAACACTTGTGTGTTCATTAATACTTTCAAGACTGGACTATTGTAACTCAATTATGTCTGGTTCATCACAATATTTACTCCAGAAACTTCAAAAAGTTCAAACCACAGCTGCACGGATCATCTTTAGAGTACCTCGATCAGAGCACACCTCACCACTGCTCTGTACCCTACATTGGATATCAATTCGATACAGAATCTAACACAAAATTTGTTCTCTGTGCTATATTTCAATGACAGACTCCAGTCCAACATACCTATCAGCCTCACCCATGTGTACACACCAGCTAGATCCTTACGCTCTTCGTCTGATAATCGTATACTCATTGTTCCCAAAGTGAAAACAAAGTCATATGGACAACATTCGTTTGCATACTAGGAGCCTGGCGGCGTGGAAGGAATTATCCATTGAAATTAGACACAAAGACACAGTGGTCCCCTATAAGAGTGCTCTTAAGACTCACCTGTTTCGACTTCAGGGACAAACTTAGCGACCTAATCATGTTTTGTATCATATATTTTCAACATGTTTTTATGTTTTCCAATTTCATTGTTTTTTGTCATTTGTTGTCCTGTAGTGTATTCATATCATTATTGATCGTGTAAAGCGCTTAGAGCTTCGAAAGATTTGCTAACTATATCGACATTAAATGTAAGTGGTGTCTAACAGCCATATGGTCATAAACTATGTAACGGTAAGAAGGAAAACTAAGAACGGTTTTTGAAAATTAACAAAATGGACAACCGAACCGGTTTTTAAAACTTACATAGGTTAATTGAAACAGTTATAAAATTAAAATTTAACAAGATTTTATAGTAGTATTAGTAAAATACAAATTAATTCCAAATGTTATATCACAAGTCCTCAAGCATCGAACGTTCCAAATAAATTCTAGATAATCAAATGCACTGGTCTGCCAACGATCCTGATGTATTAAAATGTTTTTATCCAGAACTTCTCTGAATAAATTTACAATCGTCCCAGAATATATTTTAGACCAATGAGCATTGCGTAGAGTTCCAGTGAATAATCTTAATAAATGTATCCTCTCAAATTATCTAAACACAACATTAAATACATCTGCAGACTAGTGCTATAACAAGAATAGCAGAAATAAGAATGAATTAATTGTCGAGCTCTACCTACTTATATATAGTCCCGAAAAGCAACGTTTACCTACCCACTGCGTGATATTTGGCAAATACCTAACATCATGAAATAACCCACGTGACTGACATATCAAATGGGAAATAACCTAAATCGTCTAAGAACCAACCTGACAAACCTAGCAAGTGGGAAAAACTTTACAAATTTATAAGCAAGTTTAATTATTAAATACTTGTCAACATATATTTGTAGAACCTATGCAATGAACAAACTCTTAATAGTTTTACAATGAACATATACACGTGTAAAAATGTTAATTTTGAAATATCATCTTTACAGATAACCAATACAAGCTACAATAATGAACACAATTACAAAATATATATCAAAACATTGATTGTCATCATATTTTAAATTGAGTATTGCGTTGGAACAAAACAACGATTTTAAATGTCGAAATATGTTGTCGAATTTTTTATACATCTCTGTCGATAATTTTTTTCCAACGTCTCGCGAAACTTTGCAAAAGTGTTTTCACCTTCATCATTTATTTTCTTCCTGTGCTTGTGATTCAAAAATATGGTTTGTGTTTTGAAATTAATCATGATTATCACGGTTTAGTGGCAATAATCAAATTCACACGGAGAATAATGCCTCTGTGCCGCAACATCTCTTCCATACCTACCTAGCTCGTATTCAATCGGCATAATTGCGCGAAAACTTGTAAATAGTTATTAAGTTAATGTAACTAACTAACTATCGACTTGCAACTGAAGTGCTTTTCTGGCAGACATAAGGGCTCTTGTTCATCACCAACCACGCGACTTTAACCCCCCTCCAGTACCATCACGTAACTGGAGCAAATGTGATTTACTATAAATGTGATCTATATATATATATAGATATACAATTATATATATATATATATATATATATATATATATATATATATATATATATATATATATATATATATATATATATATAAGTCGCTGATTGTTTAGATTAAAGCAAAATAGTCTTTGCATAGTCTTTGCTCGAGATGTTGTGTAAATCAGCACTTTGAGATTATAAGCATTCTTTTTCTGAATTTCGCACGATCATATGTGTATAGACAGAGTTAAATATACCAGTTTTAATTTGCAAACCCAGGTATGCCCTGACTTGTGGGAGGAAAGACTTTCAGATTAGACGATGTTTCGAACCAAATTACATCTTGAAGGAGATTGTGTCTCGTAATTGTAATTGACAACGATATTACAACGTCTAACATTTGCGCACTCTTCCTGTATTAAATCCATATGAAGGATAGACCATGTTGAAGAAAATATGTCTTAAATGATCCGGTGTAATGATAATAATAATTGTCTCTTAAATTTCGATGGCACTTCCACCAGCAATAATTTGATTTTTTAACGTTGACAATTATCAGTTTGTCTGAATCTTGTGTTAAAACAGGAAATGCACTATGTCTTTTGAAAATAATAAAATACATGCTAGAATACTCGATCTCATTTTTAAGTCAAAAAATCTTTCTTTTACATTTTAAGATATGAATACAGGGAATCATATTTAGAACATCCTTATATAAGAGTCAAACACTTTTCTAATGGATATCAAAGAGATATCGGTCTGCCAGCACATTGAACTGATACCTGGCGACTGCGCTAACTGTGTGGATACTACAATCCAGTTAAATGGTCGCATTGTTTATCATGCGAGTGTTGATTCAAATCGTGACAGCAATAAGTGGATAAGGGACATTTTATGTACATGTTTATTATCCTTAAGTTTGTGCGTTGGACTTCTTGCTGAACAGTATTTTGTACTTATTCATTACAAATGTATTTTTTCTAACAGTATTGTGGGAACAACTGTATTGCTGGCCACTGGTCTAGGTGGAGATCTTCTACCCCACATGACTAATCTCTTGCATGGGCAACTGTTCTAGACGCATGCAGATTACAATCATGTCAGCGAATGTGAAGTAAAGGAATATTGATGGCGGTGTTGAATGTTTTCACTTAGACCAGTAATAGAGGTAGAAAAACCGATAGTACTATACTGCTTCGGCTTGACCGACTTCAGTGTGTGTGTGCGCGCGCGCACGCGTACAAGGAAAGAGGATAAAAGTCGATCGGTAAATGCATACCTATATATCAAGACATTCATGCCATAAGCGTACTATGAATTAGAGGTGTCCGTAGAATGAATGACCCGGCGGGTGGGTCAAACATATAACGGTCAGCTATTAAGTTTTACGGATGAAGGTCACACATCGTGTGTAGAGGCAAAGCCCGGGAAGCGGCAAGAGACACCACCTTCAACCCTTGTCCAATGCGCTGGAGTCCATGCTCTGAATATACTTACAGGTAGGAATTAACTGTTTTCTTCCTAAAGTTTGCAGCGGGTGAAATTCGATATGCATTCGTCTGTTAATAGTCTTAATTTTGCTCAGGACGTTTCTGTCAGTTATGATTGATAGTGTCAAAATATTTACAGTTAAAACACAGATTATGATTATGACTTTATTTATCGAGATAGATAGATAGATAGATAGATAGATAGATAGATAGATAGATAGATCATGAAAATATGACACGAATATAAAACTTTTGTTTAGAATAAAACAAAACAAAGTCAATTTCACATTAAATGTTTTATTTTAACTGATATAGAAAAATAAAAGTATCACCGATTGTTTTTTCGACATGATTCAAAAACTTAATAGAACTGTGTACATACACCTGGCACGACACACAAATTTACACGAAAAGTGGAGTGAATATTTCTGTATTTTTTTTTACAGTGCAGACATCACCATGGACGCCATACTTCATCACGCGTAACCGATGTATTGCCTGCCAATTTGCTCAAAGAAAGTCTGCGTCTTGAAGAATCTTGTCCTTGACTTGATTTTTCATTCAACGAACTGTACCCGAGGATTCTTTTAAAAGGCTATCTTCCGTTGGGGTGGCAAAAAACTAGAGTCATTCTGTATGGCAGGGTAAAAATAAAGAGAATAATGGTCTTCTGTCTTGATTACTGGATAACTGGGTAATAGCATTAACAAGACTCCATTAGAATCCGGTGTAATCGCTGTGGTGGATGGATATTGTGTTGATGACGAGCTATCAACATAAAGCGGTGTGAAGTATGAAGATTTGCCAAAAACACCAATTGGCAAACGAAAGACCGACTTTATTCGGGAGTATTTAAGTATAGATTGTACATCATTAACTTCACTAATGCAAGTAGATAGATGACTCTCCATGCGAGATTTAATGTTATGTGTTATTCCATTCGCAGAATTCAAATAGTTAATGATTTTACGCAAACACTCTTCGTACCCAGCCAGATTTGTATTCCTTTGCTAGTGTGTCATCATGCTCCGCTGTCGATGTAATGTCCTGTTTTGATAATTTCTGTAGGTACTTGGCAGTCCTTTCCAAAATTTCGGCTTTGTCTAATCTTGAAACCTGCTGTACAGTTCCTAATTGAAAATAAAAGTATACAGGATTGACAAGGAACGTGAATCACTACAATACCGGTTCATTAAAGATACGTGTGAAACTCAAGGCCATAATGAACAATTTAAGCAAAGTCCACCACATTCCACCAGTTACTTATTCTTACAAATTAAAATTGTAGAGACCTTCTCGTTTATATAAAAATTCACTGAGTTAAAATTTAATCAAATTATTCAAATCAAACTCCTTTTATCTGGAAAAAGATTGAGTATTTATATACATTTATCTAGATTTGGGTTTAAATTCATCACAACTAGTATCCTAAATAATTTAAAAAAGAGACAACAGCAACAACAAAAATTGACATTGAGACAAACAGATTACGATGCCAAGTTATATCACAGTTCGAAGATCTTTATTAACTCCTTAATATAGAATAATTATTGTAACATAACTTTTATTCGATTAATTTGTGTTAATAATCATATTCTATTAATTGGTTTTCTAAAAATATATAATGCACTTTAAAGATGAGGTCAAGTCCCGAGTGTAGAGTGTAAGTCAAAACTTAGTACTATTTTTTATATTCATAAATCAAGGTTGAATCTTCCATCTCGAGTTAGACCGCTCTCCAGTGGCATAAGTGGATAGATAGTCTGCCTGGGATGCGGAGGTGGGGATGGGGGGGGAGCCACAGGGATACAGGGGAGCCACAGGGATACAGGGTTCAAGAGAGAAAACATCGGATTTTACAACAGCGATTCTTTCCTGGTATTAGCATATAAGTACAATATTAGGGATACTTTTCAAGCGTTTCCTGATCCCTTGAAATTGAAAATACATTAGAAAATATTCATGGAATTCACAGCATAATGTAATTTTTTTAAAATTTTTCACTCTCTTTAGCTTTAAATTTTTAGGAAATAAATTTATATTTTGGACTATGGAATGCTTGCTTGGTTTTACCTTTTCTGGTTATTTTGTTTAAGCCCCCAGGACGTAATATTCATTAGAAATTCAACCTGTACAGTTTTTAAACAAGTATGTAACTTTATATCATATATGTAAGTATTTAAATTTCGACCTTAAATTGTTGTATTTAGGAAGCATTATATGTAAACAAAATTGAAAATGTAAGTACATTTTCCAGTAAAGTGATCGTCAACTGATCGAGACTTTTATTTATTTTGTTTTTTTCTTTTCTTCTCTATAATGGGCTTTTTAATCTGAAACAATAATAATAATAATAATAATAATAATAATAATAATAATAATAATAAAAATGCTACTAATTGTTTTTGAATTATATTACCGATAATTTCATAAATAAAAAGATTCCAAATCATCCTGGGTTTACTTTCTTAGAATAATGAATAACATTTGCAAATTAAATAAGTCATCGTAAAAAAATCTACAAAAATCGTGTAAGTAAAGTATACAGTTGCTAAGAAATGGTCTTTGTGAAACGTGTACCTTTCTGAGAACAGATTCAATCATCGTCGAGGAGTTTGGAAAATCCGCCATAACTAGTAATTGTTTTGGAGACAAGGTTATTTACTCCTTTTTCAATACAAAGAAATATAATAAAAATATAAATCCAACCTATGTATGTCGATATCTAACTGAACAATCGAAGTCTTTACAAGCTTCGATTTTTATATTGCGTTTATAGACATGTTTAGTACCGTAAACCCTATCACGAACATTCCAATCAATTTTAGAAAACAAGTCTAATAAATCGTAATATAAATATGTTCGATATTCATAGCGTGGTGCGTGGATCAGCCGTCGATGCAAAACGGTTCCTGTATTGGAATGTTAATGAAGGTTATTAGTCGACAAAACTGTATCTGGCACATGCCAGTTGACAAATATCGTTAGCCTAGGGGTCAATGTTACGCTTGAAAGGAGAAAAAATAATTAAAATCAACGCATCTAATATAATTTGGGACTGATATATATTATAGACCGATGATTTAATTAGTGTTTAATGATGTTCCCTTGTTCAAAACGTACAATATATCCGGTATTTAAAATGTCAACCACGTGTCATAGATGTTAACTCATTGTAGAGGTGACAACTACTGACTTAAATACACTTGTATATGACCGTGTTAATTGATACTATTGGATAACTGTGGTAAGGAATTCCCTAAATTTTACTTAATACTTAATACTATCATACTTAAAAGGTAACACTTCCACCCCACCCACCCCAACCCTCACAAAAGATAAACAGCATAAGCAACATAAAGCAACAAACCAAACTGAAGACAGCTCATACAAAAATAATATAAAATGTACGAATATTGTTCCATTCTTCTAGAAGAGGGTTATTTCTTTACTAAACGATACGTGTCTCATATGTTAGAAACTAAAGCGATATCTGTAAATATCCGATGTAAGTTTCTGTCAATAATGTCGTGTTGAGAATTAAATCAATCGTAGTATAAAATCTTTGTTTGGTAGTTTTGTTTCTGTATAATTGAATTACGAATATACGTATTTGAATGTCTCTGCTTTTATAAATATTGATTTACTAAAGTTTGTTCGATTCTTTTATGCATTTATTTTGTGTACAGTGAGGATGATGCTTTTAAATGGTGCATCTCATTCTCTCAGAATAAAAATGGGCTTTTTTGACAAAGAAATATAATAGTTATCATTACTTGTAAGCAATGGTATGACACAATGTTGCAGGTGCCCTCACAGATTCACAGGTAAGATAATTTCTTGTTTGTATCTTTTTTAAATTTCTATTTGGCTTTAATTTTTCACGCTATTTGGAGCAAATATTTAGCACTTTACTACTTTTCAGTGTATACATCGTTCTACGAAGCTGCAATTTTAACACTAAAACAGATTTACAATGCATTGAACATTAATAAATGTTTTGATTAAATGTAAGATAAATGCCTTTTTCCTAAATAAGATCCAGTGGTTTGTAGATATATATATATGTCTGACAATTAGGTCGAAGTTTTCGTGTTTTGGTCTTCCAAATTCAGAAACAAGAAGAGTTGTTTTGGAATCTTTCACTAATTCAGCCGTCGTTTAGTATGAATGACACATGCGCAACAAATCAAAATAGAATCTTTTGATTTGTCTAAATCAGAGTGCATAAACTACTTGAATCGTAAATAAACGATCCAGGTTCCTTCAGTGTCGTATTTCATTCTTGAACAACGCAATCCGAATAAGATAAGATATGTTATTTTGTCGCCAGATTGGAACAGCTAATTTATTATTTAAAATATTTATTTATTGCACGAAAACAAGGTCATTCAGAAATATGTACATTGTTCCATGTAAAGGTTACTGACAGCGTGTTGCTACGATACGTGATATTTGGAGAGTGTGATATGAATATATAAACAAAAGTTGCTTGTAAAAACAGTTTTAATGTAATAATCCCATAAGCAAATAAACATGACGTTTATTCTTTTCTCCTATAGAATCTGAGCGAACATACTTGTTTTATATATTGCCCTGGTAAAAAATCTAAATGATGTACTAATAAGATTTAATGTTTCACAGCGATCAAAGACATTTAAATAACCCTTCAACATGGCCTTATTTTACAATCAGCAATGTCTTTGATTCATAAACGATTCCTACGTTGGAATAAAATACATACTATTCTCATCGGATCATCAGACGACCAAAGCGTTATATAATAATTAGAAACGCTGGGGGAAATGGATCCAGTGTATATTATTATGAATATGTGGTATTAAACTAAATAATAGAAAAGACCGAAAACAAATTTGTTTTGTAAAATTCAACAAAGTAATTTATTTTCTTGGCATTCAAAGTGAAACTTTTAAAAGCATTGTGAATTAAATCACAAATAGTTCTCAAAGTTTTTAACAAGTCCAAAAGGAAATAGTTCCAAGTACCAACTGAATTTCAATGGTGTTATAAATAAATTCCATTGTTGAAAATACTGATGTGCCAGCAGTCTCAAAGGTGCTTATGTGCCAATGGCCTGGAATATGCTGGTGTTTTAAATGTCTATCGATGCATCATAATCATATAATCCATAGTGTCCTTGACAGAATTCACTATAATTGCAAATTTATTCAGTCGTCCCATAAGTATTAATGAACGCTATAGTTTCAGTGAATAATTGTAATAAACAAGTCTATTCAAATTGAAAATTGAATACAACAATACGACTGATTCAACTTCTGACGTCAACACATCGAACGATTTATTACATAGGCATTTTGAGATCATTTTTATCAGACCAAATCCAGCAGATATCGAATTTTATTTTTCTAGACCTGTTATAGGACACAAAATAAGACACATTTTGCTGTCAAATATCAAATCAAGAAAAAAATTCGAAAGGTTAACGACAGCTATAACAAGCTATTGGACGGAGGAGAGTGTGACGATATCATTCGTCCTCCTTGGAAAGGAAGGATCTAAGAGGAATTGATAAAATATATTTACATTCTAATAAACGCATTGGGGGAAGTTTTAAACTGGGCAAAGAACAAATAATTATTTTGGTGTCCTGAAATAAATGTAGGGAATATATCTCAAAAAGAAATTGTAAAGAAAGATTTTCATACAACGTAATGATGATAAATGTTAAATAATGAACACTGGATTAAGAACCGCTTTGTGTCACGATTGCAGTTATGCTAACTATCTCGACATGAGATGTTTGTGGTGCAATGCATTGCACGCCGACATTAATTAAATTGGCTTTATGAAGAGGTTCTAACGTTTTAGATCAACTACATTTCGATTTCGAGGTAGTAGCCTTTCCCTCTAAGCCCATGATCACGCTGCTATAGAAAGTGGCTGTGGTTGCCTATTTTTTACCAATCATTACCAGGCAAATTAAGAGCTTGGCACAATAATTTATCAATTATTATGATTGCTGTTTTTGTTTTGGGATGAAGGACCCGGAAAACCCCGGTAAGAACCACCGCCCCACGGAAAGCAACTGGAAAAGATTTCCAAGACCCACGCCAGTAAGAACAGCAATAAAACACGTAGTTCTTCAAGAAAGAAATGGAACTTGGTTAATCTGTTATAGCTGATCACGCATCAATATGACGTGACTGTAATCCTGAACTTCAGTGTAAATAATTGGACAAAATGGAGAATTATTATGAACTAACACCAACACGTGTAATACTGGCTTCATGTAAATATATTCCAAACTCTTTTTCAGATGTCATCTTGAGAGATACTGGGAAAATCCCGGAATTTAAACACAAAATGAGAAAAGCCAGTGGAGAATGTATCAAAAATAAAAGAAATGGTTTAGACCCAGATAGCGACAGTAAAAGAATATACAAGGATTAAAGAAAGTAAACTTGTATACAACAATATATATAAAGTGATTACTTGAAGAAGTATGAAAGAGTATTGAACGATAGATTCGATTATGACGTTTAATTATGTAAAGTAGAACCAATTACTTTAGATGAACGTGTCAAAGTTTGTAAATGTACCTTTCTGAATTAAGTCATTAAAATAATGAAACAAATTACTGCAAGGATGTCACGAAAATGTAGGAAAAAACTAAGCTTGAGTCTAATAACAATATTGTAATGTTATTAATGAGGAAGGGGTAATGTGATATACCAGTCTCCATAAATAAAAACTAATCAAGCACGAATTTGCCTCGAAATAGCATTTTAAGTGTGTTGAGTATCTAATTCAGACATAGTAAGGATAAAGGAATCAGATTAATTAGCGTGGTACAACAATGACTTATTAAATAGACTAAAAAGAATAATAGCATTATGTATTAAATAGAATTAAACGAATTATAACATTTCGTATTAAACAGACTAAAAAGAATTATAACATTACGTATTAAATAGACTAAAACGATTTATAACATTTCGTATTATATAGACTACCGCAAATTATAACATTCCCTATTAAATAGACTAAATAATTATTATAGCATTCCTTATTAAATAGACTCAAAAGAATTATAAAATTGCGTATTAAATAGACTAAAGAATTATTATAACATTCCCTATTAAATGGACTAAAAGAGTGACATATTACATAGACTAAAAACAGTAACTGTAATATTTGAAAGCATTTATAATGGCTAATGTTTGAATGCATTTGTTTAGAAGCTAATAAAGGGAAGAACCATACTTAATTCACAGGTTTTATACAGTTTTAGAACTAGCTACTATCATCATTATGTATTGCAGTTCGTTTTTAAAATTATTTTAAATTTTAAATTCTTCATAAAATTCTCTCTCTCTCTCTCTCTCTCTCTCTCTCTCTCTCTCTCTCTCTCTCTCTCTCTCTCTCTCTCTCTCTCTCTCATAGTATCAAAAATGTGGAAGTAACCAGTACTGTGATAATTATATCTCCGTATTATTTCCATCGATAAAGCTAATGTTCATAATCTTTAACCATCTGATCTCTTCGACTCTACAAGTGTTTAGAGCTAAAACTTTTACTGCAAAATATAACTGAATACATAACACAGTGCGCCAAACGTAATAGAAACAAAGGTGCGCTCATTCTTCTGTCCTTATTCACCCTCCATTGTTTCTATAGTTTGATTAACATTTTACGATTTCACCCCTTTACTGCACTCCAGGTCATGTAAAGGACATGATCGGTCGGTTATTTTCTATTTAGTGAATTTGATTTTTTTTTAAATGTAAGATAAATGTATCAATGTTTAATGATTGAATGAAAATAATATCAATGTTTAATTACAAGCGTATGAACATTTAATGATAAGTGTATGACTATTTAATGATAAGCGTATGCTTAATGATAAGCGCATTAATGATGAGCGAAATAGTGTTTAATTATGATTGCAAAACGTTTATTAATAAGCGTATGAATGTTTAACGACGAGCGTATGAATATTAACTGATTAGTGTAAGAATGTTTAACGATAAGTGTATAAATGTGTAATGATTGTCGTAGGAAAGTATATTGATAAGTGTATGAGTATTTAATGATACGTGCATATATGTTTCACGATAAGTGTATGTCTAATAATGAGTGTAGGAATGCTTAACGATTCGCGTATGAATGTTTGGTAATATGTATATGAATGTTGAACGAAAACGTGTACGAATGTTTAATGACGAATGTATGAGTGTTTAATGATAAGTGAATGACTCTTTAATGATGAGTGTACGAATTTTTAATGGTGAATGTATGAGTGTCTTGAATGACAAGGGTTTGAATATTTAATGATGAGTGTTTGACTATATAATACAAATAATTTGAATGTTTCTAAGCGTGTGAATGTTTAATAATGAATACATGCATGTTTGATGATAAGCGTATGACTGTTTAATGATGAATGTTTGAATGTTTAACGAAAAGGGTATGAATGTTTAATGGTAAGCGTATGAATTTCAAATGATTAGCTAAATAATGTTTGTTGATAAGTAATGAGATTTTAATGATAAGTATATGACTAAGGATGAGTTTATGAAAGTTTAACGAAAAGAGTCTAAAAGGTTAATGATAAGTTTATACATGTACCTATTTAACGTTAAGAGTATGAATATTTAATGATCAGTGCATGAATATTTAATGATAAGCGTATGAATGTTTCATGATACGCGTATGAATTTTTAATGATACGTGTACTAATGTCTAATGATAATTGTATGAATGATTAAAGATGAATGTATTATTGTTTAATGATGAGTGTATGAATGTTTTCCAATGAGTGTATAAATGCTTAAATGATAAGTTTATGAACATTTACTAACAATACAATGAATATTTAATTATAACCGTATTAATGTTTAATGATAAGTGTATGAGTGTCAAATTATAAGTGTGTGAATGTTGAACGATAATTGTATGAATTCTTAATGATAAGTGTATTAATATTTAATGATGGGTGTATGCATGCTTAACGATAAGTGTATGAGTGTCTAACGATAATTGTATGAATGTTTAATGATAAATGTATTAATATTTAATGATGGGTGTATGCATGTTTAACGATACGTGCATGAATATTTATTCATGAGTGTATGAATGTTTAATAATAAGCGTATTTTTAATGATGAGTGTACGGATGTTTAATATTAAGCGCGTGAATGTTTCATGAGTGCATGAATGTGTAATATGCTTATATGTGTTTATTATTATTATTATTATTATTATTATTATTATTATTATTATTATTATTATTAATAATAATAATAATAATAATAATAATAATAATAATAATAATAATAATAATAATAAAGTGGATTTTTATTTCATTTTAGGTAAACTTGCCTCTGACCTAGGGGATGTATGTCCAGGAATGGAATTTGAGATTAGGAGAATATTTCTCATCCCCTATGCTGTTATCACTTGATCTTCTATAGGATATACATATCTGTGGTATGTAAAATGGTTTGCAATGTGGCCGTAACTTACCGATTTGGTGACTATATGGATACATGTAATCCATCTACAGAGATACTTGACTTAGCAGATACATCCACACATTGGTCACCTGTTCACAAATGACATTATGCTGAGGATTTATGACATTATGCTTAGGAATTTATGACATGCTTAAGAATTTATGACATTATGCTTAAGAATTTATGACATTATACTTAGGAATTTATGACATTATGCTTAGGAATTTATGACATTATACTTAGGAATTTATGACATTATGCTTAGGAATTTATGACATTATGCTTAGTAATTTATGACATTATGCTTAGGAATTTATGTTTGTACAATATACACGTCAGCCGCTTTGGAGCATATGATTATATGAAACATGTGTATTCTCCACTTTTAATGTTGTACAAATGCCAAGGTGTTTAGTATATTTGCCCCACCATGAAAGTGTTTAGACCTTTGCATTGCAGTGGGACAACCATTTTTCTTACATACATTTCCTGCAGTTTCTTATGTGTTTTAGATTTGAAAAAGGACTTCAGACCTTGGGACTTGTGGATGAAATTAGGAAAAATAAGGAGCAGTGGAGATAGGTTTTCATTTTTTCAACATAGCGTCTTTGTGCTTTGCAAATGGACAGCCTGTTCACTGTGAAGTGGTCAGCTGAAGGAAGTAGGAGAAAATACACAGAGGAGAGGATATAAGTATATTGGAGAGATTTCTTACAAGATCTGGAATGTACACTCATAAATGTATAAAAAAATATTGATTTAAATACAGATGTAACTGAGTATGACTTTACGGAAAATATTGTGGAAATCTTAATGTGGAGCAACATTTATTTACCTTAAAAAACACGATTCAATTAGGCTGCAGTCAAATCAGGCTTGATAGAGTTTCTAAAACTAGTTCATTATTTCAGACCAGATTCTACATGAAATAGCACTATTGCTGGTTAGTGTTGCAACCTCAATTGTTTTCTTCAATTTGCTACTTTGTATTGGCAGAATATGCAAGGTTTATTACATCTTCACTAATTCAACATTGTCAGTCAACTCTGTTCCTCCTCAACCATTGGCATTTTTGGCTAGTTGATAATATACTGTTATGGAAAAGTTATCTTTTTCAGATAAGAATTTCTGTCCATAGGACCTGTTTTATTTGAAATAAAGCAATTTCCATGATGTCCAACGGCAGTGACTTAAGTTAAAAGTTGCCTGAAAGTTTTAAAGTGGAGCATCTTGAACATGACGTGTTTTGTAGGGAGACTGTAAGGATTATTTTTAACAATCTTGAATGCAACAAGCTATCTGATTGGATCAGCTTCTTTTAGCTGCATTCAGTGAAATAGCAGGGCAGTATATACCATTTTAGCAGAAAAATATGCCAAGTATTGGATGTGGATTGATGACTCTTGACTGGAAAAGATGGTTATATTGTTAAATTTCTGACTTTATTACTAATCCTTGGGTGTGAAATGTTTGTAGACTGCAAAATTGTCTTTCAGAATTATACCAGCTGCTTTTTCCTTGTATTGTAAAACCATTTTCTTGTTATTTTAGAAGGTGAAGGAGGGATGTCTCGGACCCTTAAGGATCTTCTTGCTTTTACAACTGGAGCAGAAGCGGTAGCTCCACTAGGATTCCAAATTCCACCAAATCTGTCCTTCATACACCCAGAGGACTTAACAGATGAGGCACAACTCTGTTCTGCAGGTTTTCCATATGCAAGCACCAGCTGTATGGAGCTAAAGATACCAGTATTGGATGATTACAACACATTCCAAAAAAATATTGGAACTGCCATTTCTAAGGCAGCTACATTTACAAATCAATAAACAGCCACAATAAATTAAAAGTTGTCAAACATTACAAGGTAACTACTCTAAATCATTTTATATTGATGGATATCCAATAGTTTGGCAAGTTTGATATATTCGCTGGTACTTAATTGTGTTGATAAGTCATTTTATCATAAATACAAAAAATATAAAGAAAACATATATAAAAGCTTATACGTGTACCATCACTCTCTTCCCAGTTGCATTGTACCTTTGTACCAACTGCATGCACAGAGCTGGATTTATGTTTGAACAGTTAATCATGGAGAATTGCAAGCCATATGTTAATAAGTGACATGTGGTCCAGTTGATTGCTCAGTTAATAAATGAGAGAGAAGTGGGGGTGTACTATCAGATCAGGTCTCATTTGAGACTAGCATGTCTACATTTAAGCTAGTTAACACAAAGCTGATTATCTCCACACTTGGCAAAGTATTAAAACCACATGAGATGGACAAAAATGTTGTTAAAATGTGTTTAGAAAAATGCAGAACTGAGATATTAAATGTGTACTCAGCAGTTATGTGATAAGAAACTTGATTACTAATAAAAAATATTTTTATATTATTTTTTGCTCTTTGGAATTTAAAAAGTACTTGTGATCATTATAATAGAAATGCAATGAATTTTTTTATGGATGCGGTTTTTTTATATTTGAATCAGATGACAATGGCTTCCAGATGAATCCGTTCAATATGGTACAGTTTCACATAGTAGTTAATAATACTGTGATGACCCTCGGTAAAGTTTATGAATATGACTGTCCTCATTAATGTTATTAGATGTAATCTTATTCCATATAAGGGTCTTCACTGTGTACGTATGTTATTAGATGAAATTTAATTCCATACAAGTGTCCTCACTGTGTATGTATTTTATTAGATTAAATTTTATTCCATTCAAGGGTCCTCACTGTTAGTGTATGTTAATAAAGGAAATTTGTATTTCACACAAGGCTCCTCACTGGATGTTATTAAATAAAATTTGTATTCCACACACGTGTCCTCACTGGATTTGTTATAAAATGAAATTTTATTCCATACAAGGGTCCTCACTGTCAGTGTATGTTATTAGGTGAAATTTTATTCCACACAAATGTCCGCACAGTGGATGTGTTATTAAATGAAATTTTATTCCATTCAAGGGTGTGTATGCAAGCCTATATATTCTTAGTAACTGATAAACAAAACTATTATGGAGTGTCCCTGTTATTTAAAAAATATGATTATTAAAATTGTGTAACTAAGAAAAGATATTTACTATTAAAAAAATTAAACTATTATCCCTTCATTGACTGTACTTGCATATCAGTGAAAAAGAAGTTAAATCTTCGCTTGTAACAGCTAAAATAACATCTTAATGAAAACATTGATTCAAAAAACCTAAATATGTGCAATTAAGCTTTGCTTCAAGCCTTGGTACACAACCATGAGGCGAAACAATGTCCAGAAATCCTGACAGTGTGAAAACAATTGTTGATTACAAGGTATAAAAAATATATAATATGACAATTAATAGATATAGGTATTTATTATAGTACATTTAGTTGTTTTCAATTACAATAAAGCTGGTAATATTTATATTTGAAGACATGTTCAGGACATAACTTTGTTGTAAATCCCTACATAACTCAATGATCCATACATTATGTTGGATATTTTCAAAGATAAAAAGCAACTTAACATTATTCAAGATTATGTGTATTTAATAAAGGTTAAACTCAGGTTTTCTCATATTTTTGAGAGGTTTGCAAATTTCATTGGATTTCACCATGTTTTGTTGAATAATAATATTATTAATGGAGAAAAAAATTGTCAAAGCATGAGACTGTCAGCATTTAAATTAATGCAGTGATTTAAAGTTGATAAAACTTTTCAACTGAATTAACTATAATTAATAACTTTTAATTGTTCCTCATCAGTCATAAATGAATTATATACATCGTTTAAAAACTATAAATTCCATTAGTACTTTAAAAAATGATGCTATAGTATGGAAGGATGGGGAGAGGCACTTTAAAATATCAATTTGGTTCATGTTGTTTTTACTTTGTTTTCCTTACCCACAAAACCACAACTATTTATACCCATGAACTGAGCATGATTCAGTAACGTCAAAGATAAAGTCTGTGATCAACACCATGTGTGGTCATCAAACTCGGTATTTGGAGTGTTATGTATATTTAATTGTTATTGTTTACTTGACTATTGTCTGTGATTTAATGTAGGATTTTGGCCTACCTGACATTTGTCATTTTTTAAAAAGACTGTTTACAAACACTGAATTCAAAGCTTTACCTTGTTTACAAGTTTTTTGTCTTCTTCTAGAAGCAAACCTGTTTCCATTGGTATTTTAATAATTACTATTGTGACATGGGTCAATTTTGAATGTATATAAAAAAGGGTTTTGTAAAGAAAGTATTCATTACTGTTTTTATATCAGTCTTTGGGAATCTGTGATTTCAGATTATGGTTGGGTTCAGTTGAAAGGAATCATTGGTTGTTTTGTTCATTGCAGGTTTTTTTTAACTATTTGGATTTGGATCCTGGTTTGTGACTGTTCAGGACGTATTAATAGACATTCTGGATTATGACTTTGTGGTGTATTTGAACTACTGGTTCATCAACACATTCTAGACTTTTTTTTACATCAGTATAATTTATATTGTTGGTACATCAACACAAGACTATTGGAATTCCATAAAAAATATATATCTTTTGCATTTGATGTTATTGATATGTTTATCAGCATAATGATAAAACAATATATAACATCATGGCAGTTAGAATGTAGAACATTGAAAGATAAAAATACCATATTAGTGTAATGCAAGTTAAACTAATGTTATCAGTGTGATCTGTATTCATAATTAAACATTACAGTAATAACTTTTATGACAGAATATATTGTTACATGCCACAGCCAAAGGTTTCAACTTAACTCGGTGCACTATATTACATAGTCCAAGCTCTATCTTGCGAGAGGGAAAAAATCTTTATTTATTTCTCTGGCCACACTGGTATGAAATATTTATGGCAGACACATGCCTTGCTCAAATGTATCAAATATCTATTTTGTTTTGCTTATGTAAATCATTTTGCAACATGATGAATTTGCCACATTTAAACTCTTTTAACAAATAAATAATACATTCACTGGTAAATATATTTACAATATAGGTAGAATTTTTATACATATAACCTTAGAGTGTAGAAGTTCTTGGTTCAAATGATTTTTTGATAGTTAAATCATAAATGGGAGATTTAGATCATGTAGCATATTTTATTTCTGCTTTGCAAGGCTAGCTCAAACTTTCAGACAAAAAAGGTAATATCATATATTTTTCACCCAACAATTCTTTGGATGTCTATGATTACTACAATTATACTGAAAGGTTAAAGGAGACCGGTGGGTTTATCACTTGGAGGTGGTGTGGGGTTGTGTTTAACGTTTACAAAGGTTTTCTTTAATTTGCAATTCCATGATAACTAATTTTCAATTTTAGTGCAAAAGGTGGACATTACATGCAAAGAAAAACATGTAATAAGGAAATATTATGTGCAACTTTGATGTAATTATTTACAAATTGTGAAGGTAAAATAATCATTCTTTCTCTTTAGAGGCAATATACATTAAAAGTACACTGGAAGAAAGAAGCATTTTATTGTTATATTCAAGATTGAATACAATAATTATTATTATTGTTATTCATATTCTGCATTTCTGTCAAGACAAGCCTATTTCTAGATCTATGAGTAGAATATGAAGCATACTGGGTCCTCTGTAATATGTTACAGTCATATGTCACTCTGCCAACCTGTGACATGCTAACAGCTTAGCTGTATCTTGAATTTTGCTTCATAGTAAGTTCCAATATGTTAATTTTTATTAGTATGATAACTGTTCGATCCTCTACATATGTCATCAAATAAAATCTTCTCAACTTCAGAACTTCAGAGAGAAATGTACAGTCGGAAAACACAAATAAGAATGTTAGTGTGTAATATTAAAAAATATGCACATTAAATCACCCACAAGATGCATGAAATGTCAAGATATTTAAACTACAGAATTCTAGTACATACTCTTGCAATCAAAGGTATCAAAATCAAAGAAAGAAAACATTTGATCTCTCAAAAAAGGTAAATGGTACCTTACTTTGGAAGCCTAAAAAAATACAAAACAAAACCTTTCAAGCTTGAAGTTTTGTATGCATAATATTTGGTACTGATGCTGTAGAGCCAAAGGTAAGGTAGTTGAGAAAATGCATTTGTACAGTCTTGTGTGTTGAATCTTCTACAGATCGTTTACAAATTAATACATAAAGTTTGTTAACATTACAGAAATTATTAATTTACTTATGAAGTAGTCTTAAAAGAATGCTTACCCCTTTTGTTAAAGTAACTGCTTATGAAATCACTTATGTACTTTTAAAAAGATAAAGATGTTGGTTGATGCATAGTAGTTACTTTGTCTTTGTTTGATGCCCTGAAAGTTACATGGGTGAGAAGACTGATGATATCCATGTTTAAATGGGAAAATATTCTGTATTTAATATCACAAATAGCAATTTTTTTTATAGACTTTAGTCAAGCATCATTTTAATGATCTATGAACAGACTTAATGTCTTCAGACAACATATGTTTAAAACATTGGCTTGGTTCATTATGGTAAACAGCAAACCAGACAAATGGGATGACTGTTTGACCCATGATCTGGCAAAATGACTAAGCCCCTCGCATACAACTGCTTAAACAAGGTCTCAGATGACTTTTTTTTAAATATTGTTCATAGTTGTCTATATTTTCAGAGATGAAATCCTCATAATGAGAGACTGTTTGAATTAGTTTAATAGATTAGGTGACTTCAGTTGACTTTTTTGCTTGGGTCAGTTTATCTGGCATTGCTAGTTATAGAGTGATACAACTTTATATTTAGAATTTATTTTTACCCACCATTGTTTTTCTCAATGTTTCCTTTTATATTCATGATAGTGCAAAGTTGGACATAACTGTCACGTTTTCAAGGAAAACATCTATGTAATCAACAGTTAAAGTTTGGGTTAGAGTTTTTCTTTTACATATTGTTTTGAACTCTACAATAGATATCATCATACCTGCTTTGAATAATTATAACTCTAAAGACAGTTGATTCTATACATGCTTCCTTGACCTTTATACTTACGGGTCATGGTTGCAGAAAATCTGCATTAAGGTTTAGGTTTGTCATGTCATTTGCTAAGATTTGCTTAACACCTTAAAAGATTCTCATCTTACTTTGCAACCATCATTTAAAAGCTAAGATGATTCATTCTGCAACATGCTTGCATGCCTATATGACATGGTATATCAGCTTTCAGTCATAAACGTTTTTTGTTAAAGTGTTTTCATATGCTTATATTTCCTGACCTCTTTGATGGTCTTGTCCTTGATTATTATCAAGCTAAGACAATTGATATGTTATGCATACTTGACCCTTTATCTTAGACTCAATGTCACAGGCACAGATAATTTGTGTTTCAGATTTTGTTAACATTTTCTTTATTTGTTTATATTTTCTAAACACCTTGATGTTCTTTTTTATACATGGGCTGAATCACTATGTAACTAAGACCATTCTGCGACACACATGCTCTACCTTTTGACTTTTGGGTCAAAGTCACTCACATGTTTAGCATGAATGTGTTGGGTGTGCAAGCATTCCCAGGCCTTGTTAGGTAGTTTCTCAGAGATCGTATGCATCATTAAGCATCCACTTGGTGTTTTAGATGGATGTATTGGTGTGTAACACACAAATGTATCCTGTTTTGTGCACCATTGTCTTTGGTTTACCTTTGCATTTATATTGGCTTTTAGTCCTTTTTCATCTCAGAATGCTTAAATGAGTGAGTGACTGGGTATTCGTGTCCTGTGAGCATATCTGTAGTTTGACTGATTACAAAACTTGATAAATGTATCCATGAAACTGACATGACCTATTTATTTACATACTAACTTCACCATCTTCTGACAGTTTCGCTACTTTTAAAATTTGCATAAACACAAAGTTGTAAAATTCAATCATGTTAATTTCAGATAACTTGTGATTTCATAATTTTGTTATGAAAGATATTATTATTTATTAAGTAATTTAAATGTCTTATGATGTAAGAATTCGTTTTTACCCTCCCCCACATGTTTTAGAGAGATCATATAGTGCTGAACGTAACAGCCAGTTTCTCTCATGTCATGTCCTTCCATCCCAAATTTATATCAACCCATTTGATGTAAACAATGAACATGTACATGACAGAGCAAGTTTTATTCTTTTCTGACAAATTCTTTGGTCTTGTTAGCTTTTATGCACTATATAATACATTCACATGTTTAATCATTATTAACCTTACCTAACTTGTAAACAAAAACATAGGCAGTATATATACATGTATTAAAATGTTTTAATTGTATTACAACAGTTAAAGATTATTCATGTTCTATCATACAGTAATAACTGTATATTCTTTTCTTTTGGCCATGTGATACAAATTGTTTTAAATATTACTTCCATCAGGCAATTTATGTTAATTTATTTTCATCACTTCACAAAATTTATATTTAAACCCAATAAATTTTACATGATATAAGCACAAGAGCATTTTCAAAAAATGTTAAAATTATATTGCAATCTAAAACATATTGTAAATATCTGCAGACAATTAAAATCAAGTATTGATTGGTAATGTAAAACAATCATTCTTTAAATTTCAATGATTGTTAATACATGTCCATATATAATAATTTATGTCGAAAGGTTATTCTATTTAGGTTGAAGCATGCTCACTTAACACATATATTGTTCTGGATTTGCGTTTGTGTGCATGGTTAGGATTTTTAATGTAGCTTTAAAATTTTTCAGTCATTTCACAATGATGTATGCAGTGTGGCAGTTTATAATGATGTCTAGCCCTGGAGAATCATGACACAGACATGTACCATAATATTTCACTCAGTCACATTATCCTGAAACCAATCCAATCAATCCTAACACTATCCTCTTAATGCTGAGTGCCAAACGAGGCATCTGCTAGTACCATTTTAAAACGTTTTTGGTATTACTTGGCCAGGGTTTGAACCCATGACCTCCGGCATCTGATGCTCTAACCACTTAAGCCACTGGAATGGTCATTCCGGTTTTGATACTGGTCATGTGATAAGCAATATGATAATAAATGATTCAGTACTCTGAGACCACCTGTTTTGTCCCCATAATAGAACATATCATGCCAACAACCAAGGCAAATTGTGTTTGCAAAATTTTATTAACATGTGATGCACTCCAATATAGACTAGACTTTATATTCTTTGCAAACAATAAGTTAAAGTTTTTCAGGGTGTTCTACATTAAACCTCTGAGGCAAACACGTTATCTCTTCTGTCTCATAGCTTGAGAAACTGGATCAAAAATGATAATGTATGTTAGGCTGAACAATATTAAAAAATGAGGCATATTTCACTCTAATCATTATAAGGCTCATGCTTTGTTGCTGAAAAGGGAGATATATAGTTATCCTGCAAATATGTGTAGGGGTACATGAATGTGTGCATGCACTAGTATGTGATGTCATACCACTCCTCTTACACTAAGATGTGATGTGTGATGTCATATAACTCCTCTTACCCTAGTATGTGATGGCATACCACTCCTCTTACACTACGATGTGATGTGTGATGTCATATAATTCCTCGTACTCTAGTTTGTGATGTCATTTAGCTCCTCTTACACTAGTATGTGATGGCATATGACTCCTCTTACACTAGTATGTGATGTCATACCACTCCTCTTGCACTAGTATGTGATGTCATACCACTCCTCTTACACTGAGATGTGATGTGTGATGTCATATAACTCCTCTTACACTAGCATGTGATGGCATACGACTCCTCTTACCCTAGTGTGTGATGTCATACCACTCCTCTTACCCTAGTATGTGATATCATACCAGTCCTCTTACGCTAAGATGTGATGTGTGATGTAATTTAACTCCTCTTACACTAGTATGTGATGTCATATAACTCCTTTTACACTAGTATGTGATGTCATATAACTCCTGTTACACTAGTATGTGTATTGAAATCATAGGATATGATTGGGTGTGTCTACAGATGTGCAGAGTTTGTTTACATAAATTTGAAATCAAGGGCTGACATATTTTGATATTCTATTGTTTTCTCTGGGTTAACAGTTTTTAAAAATTGGTTGCCCTGCAGCTTTTTATTGTTAACCTGTAAATTATTGCAATTGCCCCAAACAGTTGAAGGAAGAAGGTATTTGTCAACTTTTGCAATTATCATTCAATGCATGCAACTCACGATCAGTAATGGAAAGTGTTACTCACTTTAACACACTTATGTTATCAGTTTGATATAAAAGATTCAAATAAAACATTTTTTGGGAGTGTGTTTTATAGCCTGATAAATCGCCCCATAAAGTTACTAAGGATACTTGGTGCTTTTCATGTTGTCAATAATCTTTGTGGTAGTTGGTCACCCATGAGCAGAAACGCCTCTATATGTTATGTTGATATGAGTTTTCATCATTATGGGTTATATTACTATTAATCCAGTATACTATCTGTCCATTTCTAAACTGTAAGGTAGCTTGTTTTTCTGCATATCCGTTCATTATTATCACTTTTGTTTTCAAGGTGATGCTCCAAAACCATTTAAATTATCTCTAAAATTCGATACAAAATGTCAAACAAAGTGACTGGGTATAGATTGATGCTATATATCTGCGGCATAACGCCCCAGTGCTGGACATCAATAAACACTGCCACACTGCAGACTTCTTAGCAATAAATTGATTGTCTTTAAAAGCTACTTTAAATATCCAGACAACACACACACACACACACACACACACACACTCTCTCTCTCTCTCTCTCTCTCTCTCTCTCTCTCTCTCTCTCTCTCTCTCTCTCTCTCTCTCTCTCTCCAACGTTAATCCCAATGTTCCAGGTTATTTTTGACAATGCATTTCATTTCCGTATATAAATTGTTTTACTAGACAAAAAAATAGTCGTCCTCCTAAAAATGATTACACGCATTTTTGTTAATGATTAATTGTAATAGATTTGTGTGTACTAAATTCCCAGGTCTGGAGAGAAATTTACCAGCATTACTATTTAGTTCGATGTATGAGAAAATCTCCGAACAGGTATACCATACATGAAAGTGAAAGAAAGAAACAAAAATTATATACTATTAAAAAATTGACAAGACATTTGTGTGGCATAACTTACTGTGCAAATTAACCCATATAACAGATGCATAAACCTTCGCAGATTTGACTAACAAATCAATAATGCATGTTTTATTCAACGTTCAAAGTGTCGATATGTATTGAAGTTTGCATTACCAAGTGGTATACATCTAGTATAAATGTATTCCGCGGTAGCTCAATTTCCAAAGCATTAAACTTTAATATGATAATTCGGGTTCGAAACCCACCCAGGCCACCCTATGACAGATGTCTTCGTGTATCTTTTGAAAGAGTACTTTGCTTCCATTCTCGCGACATGATATCGTCAAAAGCGTGTTATAAATGACGTTAAAACCAACAGAACCAGAAAAAATTCTAAAGCGAAATATTAGGACACGATGCAGATATATATATATATATATATATATATATATATATATATATATATATATATATATATATATACCAGCTAATTTACATTTTGATCATGCGCAACATGCATATATAATAATGAACACAAAAGTGGCGTTGGTATTCTCTGACTATTGGTATCCCACTCGTCGTTCTCTCTTGCACTCTCTTTGTCGCATGTATTAAGCACTGAAGTCATACTAAGACAGTACCATTTATAAAATCAGATCAATTACACAGTTAAAGGATACAAATAAATAGCGGACATAGAACTAAACTTTATTGACCAAATTAGGTACGACACTAATATATTAAATTCGGCACAAATATATGTACAAATACTTACTGTGGGTTTTTGATGATAGAAATGAAAAGAGTGTATAGAAATAATATATTCAATATTTAATAAATAATGAATTGCATAAAGAAAATGGAATGAAACGGTGATATAACAATTCAGAGTTTACATGGAAACATAATGAAATCAATTTAATTTATTTACACTTAGTTTCACTTCAAGATGCACATGCTTTAAAGGGGCATACAGCCAGACATCATTCAGTAATAAATCGCGTATAAAGGAGACAACAGAGCAGAACACAATGCCATATACTATTTGTGAAACTGTATTTTTTTTTTGATACCGAGTTGAGCACAAATTTTAAGAGCTCAAATTTTTTTATGAAAATGGTCGTTGGTAACCAACCAATATACCGATTAACACATATAGTGTGACAAATTAATTTTGTTTCTGCAAATATTACGTTTCGTAAGAAAACTGTGTGCATGTTCGATTATTTACTTATCATTATACATCTAGATCTCATATCAGTATAGCAATACAGTTTAAGCAAGATTTTAAAAATATTTAAACTCCGCGAGAGAGGCACCACAGTAAATGGGTCTAAAATATGTTCAGATGCTTTTATAATAACTTGGTCTGTGGATTTTACTCTTAACATATTCGCCAATACTTTTAGTTATCATCAATAATTAAGTTATTTTTTATATTCTCGTGATCTTATATTGCCATTTTCTTTGTATATTATATAGATCATATTTATAATTGCAAAGTCTCGCAAATGTTTAACATTTTTCAAGGGGTTTCATAAATGTAATATTACATTATTGCTCATTTGAGATTCTGTTTAACAGGGATGTTTTTGTTTGTTTTAAAGCAAACCAATAATAGATATTTTCGTTCTTTTTGAGTCTCCACGTTTTGAATTTGTTGCGTGTAAAATTAGTCCCATGCTAGTTTCTATGAATCAACATTTAAAAATAGATTAGTTTTACAAATTATAAAATCAAGGAACAATTATCTTTCCGAATACACACAACATTTAACACAGACATTATATTGTAACAAAGCAAAATCCGACGGCAATGCTTTTTATTTTCATATATTTCGACTCGGGTTAGATTAAACTACAATTGATCACCCACTCAATATTTACAATTAGTATCATTCAGTTTCACCTATGCATTCCTGTTGTTGGATATTTATTTGAAAGAGCTATTATTGGATGCAGAAGATCCAGATTTACTGTAATGTATTTTGGACCCAATATTTTTGTTATGTGATTTAGAAAGTAGATATCTTGGAAAAGTTTCTTTTTTAAGTTGGAAATGCATCACACGACGAAAACCCCCGCTTATTTGGGCTTTGTTAGTAACGTAAAAATAATACGGTTTCATAAATTTGTTTTCTGGGAGACTTGTTTACGTCTACATTATTTTCTGAACAGAGGCGAGATTTTGCTTTACTCCTATATGTTAATATTCAAACAAATTTTGTATTTAGGGTGGATGCCGTGTTGTTTGTGTACCACCACCCTTCCTCCACCCAATCTATCAAATGACAATTATCATTGGTTTTATTTGTTGTTGATCTTCCTTCTCGATTTTGAGCAATTTTTTTATTGCGTAACGAACCCTGTTGGGTTCAATGACCATATTTAGACAGATGTAACCATTTTTCTCATTTCTCTTTGGGCAATAGACTCGACAAATTTCCACCAAAATGTCGATCATAATAGTAATATCGTAACGTTAAAGACGGTGGGGTAAGTATAAATTCATACGATAGCTGCCCATCAGTAAAGAAAATACTGCACAATACTTTAATGTGCATCAACTAAGGTGATATTTCAACATTTTGTCATTTCAAAAATATCAGACTGCACGTACTATATGTAAAGTTTAAGACCATGTGATAAAACTAAATTATCATCGAGAAATTATGGGCATAATCACAATTCTGTTTTAATAAACGGTGACTTTGAAGTAAAACCTTGACAAAGGTAGCACAGGTAAATCAGAAGAGTTAATAATTGAATTTAAAGTCAAATTTGATTTAGTAATATAATGTTGCTAGATAAAGAATAAACATTAAATAAATTTCATTTATATATTTTGTACAAATAGATCAGATCATACTGTTGTTTTCATGCAATAGCATCTTGAAAGGTGATTTACCAACTTAAAGTGTTCATATTATTGAAAACTCGTTTACTTATTACACTCGACAGAAAAATGTAATAATAAAGGAAGTTAAAGTTGAAATAAAATGCAGTAATTAATAGAGTGTGAGACGTTAATTCTAATATAAGCCAGCATGATGTTATTACAAGAAGAAATAACATGACTAGATCTGCTCTGTGATATCATGTGTTTTACATCGGCTTGAGCATATTCAACAAGATGAAAGGGACTTTACCAGATATGTGTCCGAATTCCAACTGAGTGAGTATAATTCTTATTATGACTCCATAGCATATCATCACATATGTAATAGGTATGGTCTTGACTCTAACGTAGTAGACCGGATAATCAACCGAGGAGAAACAAACAGGGACCTGAATATGACATGACCTGGAATGCTTCCGATAAGATAGTCACGAGTGAAGGAAAAGAACTAAAGACATGTATCTTCATTCATTACAGGCAACCGGAGGACAAACATATTCTGGTTGCTTTTTAAACTTCATGTAGACTACCATCATGGACATCACTCCAGCAGATGTAGTGGCAATCACTCAGAGTATGTATAATTATGTGCACTCAGATCATTATCAGAAAAATGACTCCTACAGGCAGCATAATTACTGGCTAGAATCCAACCCATCAGAAAGAACTAAATTTGTAGATCTGGCTATGATGCTGGTTTACAGAAACAAAACAAAATACATATTCTCAGAAACACGCCAGGAAGAATTTACCCACTTGGTGCGTCCATTAAATTTTAAGCTGGATTTTAAATTCTCAGACGATTTTCCTCAGATTTCTACTCATATGGGATATACTTGCACAGCAGAAAAGTACGACCAGGAAAAAATATCACCACCACGGAGAAGACGCTTTCCCCAAACCCATTCAGTACAAGAAGAAGATCTCGCCGTCGATGAGACCTCTGGCTTACCGATAACACATATTAGGGCTGTCAGTATCATCATAGGAGAATTAGTGACTATACTGATGACATTCCATATTTGCATTAAGTCACGTGGTGATCATAATACAATCATAATGCTCAACGTGGTGTTCACTGATATTGTCTCGGGGTACACGATCCCGTTGAAAAACCTCATCGCGAATCGAGAACAGCATTATGTACAGTATTGTCGTTGCACGAGTTTTCCTATGTGGGGTGTTATAATGTCCTGCAGGATCGACCTTAGATTATACCTTAGGAAGGAACACTATCAGCAATCTTTTCGAAGTCTGGTACTACAACGAGGAGAATCTCACAGCCAAGATCTTAAGTTTCATGATATGTGTTACCAGTGTCGGTCTCCACTGGATATACTTTACTGTCGCGATTCATCCCTAGGGTGTTTGGATTACCACGAGTAACACTGGAACGATGTCTTCCGATATTTCACTGAAGTTTATCAATTATCCACCAATCCACATCAAAGTCGATCAAGTAAATTCAGATTGTAGTCGAGTCAATGGAAAATAGTCCAAGTGTCTCGGTGCCATTGATGTGACGACGGAACAGTTCGGATATAGACACGTGGTATAGACTGAAAACAATACATATCATCCACTGATCAATGGTATGGTTCATGAACTGACGATATGATTTCATGACGATGATTGTAATTATATTGCCCTGCAAAACCCCAGTTACTCTTCGCAGTCCAGAAGAAGATTCATTCGATGTGGTATTAGAGATAAGCCTGAAAATGCTAAGACGCCGAAGAAACGTTTTACTTGCCTCCACGAAATAGTTAAGTCCATTCACGATAAGATAAGATAACATAAGAAAATGTATATCGCTAATCCAGGATATACCCATGATGTTCCCATGTTACTTCTGGCAGAAGCACAATGAGTAGTGATCTCAGTATGGGAAATAATAAGATCCATCTGTTAGCAACTCCGCCAAAAAGAATTATGTGGACGCAAAAAAACTAAATACTCGTTCAAGATCTAACTTGTTATACGGTAAAGCAGTTCATAACATTCTTAGTAATGCACTTCCAGTCATAATTGGATTAGGCATTGGTATCTCTTAAAAATATGACGCTAGAACCTACACAATCATTTATGATCCTCTCACTTCTTCCTCCGTCGATATTGTATTATTTACCTTTCCAAAATGACAATCAATCGATATCGTGAAAACTCATCAGATATGGATGGAGCGAGCAGCCATAAAATGGCTTACTCATGTCATTAACTATGTTCCGTCACCGTGCCCACAGCTGGCTGTATTTACTCAGACGGAGTGGACTAGATATATTAATGTCGATTACATGGAATTTTACCTAGAGTTTAATCCTTTTTGCTCTATATGCAACTATGTCGTCCAGATCTCCAGGAAAGCGAATTTACGTCGGCTGATACTCTCGGTCTTCGGATCATTGAAAATCAACGATTCATCTTAGAAAATAGGAACCAGATTGAGAATACCGAAACAAAAGTCTTCGTGCTGGAAAAAAACCAGCATGTGCTCAACCATCTGCAGGAAAAGACTTGAGCGGAATTCAGTCTTAGATCGATAACATTATCGGTAACTAGTCCAAACAACGCTCCCACTGGAACAAAGGTCAGTCCATTTTTTCTGTCTCTAACGCCCTCCTCCTAGTAGAAAAAACAATCTGACTGAATCCGTCTTTTTGGAGCAGTTTCAAAATCGTCTGGAGTATGGAAATTCGATAGGTGGTAACATAATTGTTCTTGGAGATTTCAACTTTCACTTTGACTGTCATGGAAAACCATACACGTCAAATCTCCTAGATTCCATTCATGTTTTCAATCTTAAAAAGTCAGTTAACCAACCTACTCATAAACTTGGTCACATTTTAGACTGGTTTCTTTATAGACCTGATGTTACTATTCTGTAATCCACTCTCGTATCCGTCGAACTTGCATCGGATCACCTCTGCATTGTATGCTATCTCGACGTATCAGTCCCTAACCCTCCACTTATATTTGCTACTAAGAGAAACCTCCGTATGATAAATAGAACCAAATTCATGCATGACATCCAAGAAAACCTAACAACTTTCTTACATCCAACAGCAGACCAACTTGATAACTGCCTGCGTTCATTGCTTGAAAAACATGCCCCAGCCACCAAATGCAGCGATAAAAAAGTGTTCTCCATGGTATAGCAGTGTTAGGGACCAATTTCGCACTGCTAAAACACATCTCCGAAAAGCAGAGAGGCTTTGGCTTTCCACCAGACTCACTATTCATAAGCAAATCTATGAAGCCGCTAAGAAGAACGTCACAAACAAAGTCCATTTAGGCAAATTATCCCACTACAGTACTAAGATCACGGAGAGTCCCAGCTGCAAAGAGCTCTTTGAGATAAGTAACCAACTAATGTCAAGGAACAAATGTACACCACTTCCAACAACCTTCTCTCCAGTAGACCTTCCGGACCAATTTGCAAATTTCTTCCGTGACAAAGTACAAACCATTAGAGATTCGCTTGACAGCACAATTTCAACTGATATGTCACCATACAGTTATGATGCAGAATTTCAGCGACAACCATTAGGAGCATTTGAACCTGTTTCTATTGATTTAGTACGGACAATCGTGATAAAAGTGCACAAAAGTCTTGTGAACTTAATCCAATTCCGACATCACTGCTGCTTGAGTGCTTAGACCCAATATTGCCTTCACTAACTGATGTTATTAATATCTCTCTCTCATCGGGGGAATTCCCATCATTTATCAAAACTGCCATCGTAAAGCCTCTGCTAAAGAAACCAACACTGGTCCATAACGATTTAAAGAACTACCGACCAGTTTCTAATCTCCTATTCATCACAAATCTTGGAAAAGGTTGTTCTAACCCAACTTGTATCTCATATGAATTCAGACATTATGTTTAGCAATGTACAGTCTGCATATCGTCCTTGCTACAGTACGGAAACCACTCTTCTGAAAGTATTTAATGACATTCTCTCTGCTTTGGATAGTGAAAAGATAACAGTCCTCACTCTCCTGGATTTATCTTCAGCATTTGACACAATAGACAATTATATGTTACTTCACCGTCTCCAGCATGTATTTGGTATTCAGAATAATAGCATTACAGTCGTTCAAGTCCTACTTAGTGAACAGGACACAAATTATATCTGCAAATGGAATACATTCCAGCTCAGTTGACGTATATTGTGGTGTTCCACAGGGATATGTTCTTGGACCTGTTCTCTTCATTCTATACACTCAGCCGCTCTCAAGTGTCTTAGATCATCACCCAGTGTCGCACCAATTGTACGCTGATTACACCCAAATATACAAGTCTAGCCACCCAACTGAAGTTGATGCTACCATCCATGGTGTAGAGAGGTGCATTTCTGATGTGAAATCGTGGATGATTGGTAACAAGCTGCAGATGAATGATGATATATCTGAAGCTATTCTGATCACAACACAAAGACTTTTTCATTCACATTCTTTACCTCAGACAATAAATATCAGCAACACCAACAATAAAGTCTCACAGTCAGTCCGAAACTTAGGTGTTACTCTAGACAGTACTCTCACATTGCACCAACAAGTCATGAACATATGCAAGGCTGCATATCTTGAACTGAGACGCATCAGTTCCATTCGTAAATATCTTTCAGTTGATGCCACTTAAACACTTGTGTGTTCATTAGTACTTTCAAGACTGGACTATTGTAACTTAATTCTGTCTGGTTCATCACAATATTTACTCCAGAAACTTCAAAAAGTTCAAACCACAGCTGCACGGATCATCTTTAGAGTACCTCGATCAGAGCACACCTCACCACTGCTCTGTACACATCACTGACTATCAATTATATACAGAATCAAACACAAAATGTGTTCTCTGTTCTATATTTCAATGACAGACTCCAGTCCAACATACCTATCCAGCCTCACCCATGTGTATACACCAGCTAGATACTTACGCTCTTCTTCTGATAATTATATACTCATTGCTCCCACTGTGAAAATGAAGTCATATGGACAATGTTCTTTTGCATAACAGGGCCCGGCGACATGGAAAAATTGCCTATTGAAATTAGACACAAAGAGACAGTGGTCCCTTTTAAGAGTGTACTTAAAACTCACCTGTTTCGACTGCAGGGACAAACTTAGAGACCTAAGAATGTATTTTTTTCTTATAAATTTTCAGCATGTTTTTATGTTTTTCAATTTCATTGTTTTTGTCATTGGTTTTTCTGTAGTGTAGTCATATGGTATAAAGCGCTTAGAGCTTCGAAAGATTAGGCGCTATAAAATGTTGTCATTATTATTATTATTATTATTATTATTATTATTATTATTATTATTATTATTATTATTATTATTATTATCTCAATAGAATAAATGGAAAAGAAGATATCCACAATGGAATAAAAGATTAACCGATACTCTTAAATCGATTCAAGATTAGAAACAAGGATAGATGACTTAGAGAGATCAAATGAAATCAGTGATGCAAAAATGAAGACGCCTGCCTGCCTGCGTAGGTACGTACGTACGTACATAAATAGATACATACATACATGCATGCATGCATGCATGCATACATACATACATACATACATACATACATACATACATACATACATACATACATACATACATACATGTTCCATTCAACAGTAGATCTTCATTTCTACGTTCGCTTCTTCAGTGCACATCCAGTTGGCGAAGTGTTGATTATTGTTCTATTTGTATTTATATAAAATTAAAGGTGTCCTTCCGTTAAATTGTCTCAGATTATGATATGTCGAGGGTGTCCATATCGTAACTCTTACAGCTTTTATCAGTGGAGACAGAGCAGTAAATCTTGGTACAGAAGCGTTGCTCAGATAAGTAATGTACAAATGTCTTGTGCATTCAATAATTAAAAAGAGCGGAAAAAGCAGGATGACTTTTACGATTAATATTTGAACAGTTTATTAATCTACACGAATACTTACGAAGTTGTATAACTAACTTTTTTGTAGCATAAAAGGGTTGACAGACTATCACGTGATGGTGGTTTATTCAAGAAAAAACGACGTCGTTGAAGTGGAGCAAAACAGCTGAGAATAATTCTAATTGTTCTCGTTTCCAAACCAAGGAGATGAAGAATAATATACGAACTGAACAGCCAATGCATATTGTTGTTGTTATAGGGTTTAATGCCATTTTGTCAGCACACGATAGGCTATGTATGGCGGCCAATATTAATGGTGGAAGAAGAACCCGGGGAAAGTTCCACCGACCCACGAGAAACCGATGCATGATGACACACAATAATGTCGACTAAGATAGACAACAAGCACATATATCATGAAAACAGCACAAAAACGGAACAGCTGCTTCAAGCCGGTTACGCGATAGCTACCATCTTTCCTGAAGTCTGATGAGCATGCTTTGAGTGAAAAGGATATTGGCTCGAATCGTGCCTGGTTCAAAATAATTGTACGACCTAATGATGCACGATCGATTTCTCTTATATAATTACAATTTTTTATATTATATTCAGAAACATTTCCACTGGCTTGGAAAACAAAAATGAACTTTATTTCAAATATGTCAGCCTAAAATGTTCTAAAATGTTGCTTCCAAATCTGAAGGGATTAAATCTAGATAGCATAAAAAGGTATATTATGTTGAACGCCCGATTCTTTTCGTCAGTGTTTTGGGAAGATAGGCTTATAACTTTGTCTAATGTTGCTCATAAAGAAAATTATTGTATTTGTTCTTAACAAGGAATGTATTCCGTACATATATGCAAAAATATAAACCATACTTTATGATATATATTTCTAAAGAATCTAAATATAGCACAAATGTATTTTAACTCCCCAAACAGGTAAAATACAGTGTAGGTAGAGCAAAAATGGCGATTAAAATCACAAAATGTATTTCGTTTTATGAAAATTATGTAAAGTTGTTATGTGTGTTTCTTCTCCTTTCTTGAAGTTGAGTTGTATTCCGTATAGTGGTACAATAATGTATTATTACAGTGGTTCGGTGACTCACAGTTTTACAAATACAAGACATGCAAAAAATTCAGTAGATGAGTTTGCATCTCTCGTATTTGTAAAACTGAGTCACCGAACCAAGACAAAACCTGTTGGTCCACGGACTGGGCGTGGACGGAAGGATTTATTTGTGTTATCTCCATCTTTCGAAAGAAAGTTACCAATATAAAAGCGCCAGACATATGCACATACGATGTCTTACGCCTTATTTGCCCAAGCATAATCACACTTATGATTTTGATCGTCATTATACATCCAGTACATGTATTAGTCCTACAATGTAAAAGATGGACACTGATAATTGTAATACATGCAATGTTTACATAGTCTTTTTCATCATAAGCAGTTTGCAAAATGCAGACTTCACGTAATTTGCATTCACTTTAAAATACTAAGACGTTTTCAGTACCTTTAGTCAGTCGCTAATTATTTTCATCAGCAGTTAGTATTCTTGGACATATAGATGGGGGGGGGGAATATAGAAACAGTCAACTTTAATAATTTAAATGACTGGAAGTTTAAACAAGATGCAGTATTGGAGATTTTGCGGTATAAAAATAAAAGTGAATATTAAACAAAGAGTAATTTCGAAAACATTCTTTCCTCTGGAACTGAATTGTTCGACTGTAAATTATATATATATATATATATATATATATATATATATATATATATATATATATATATATATATATATATATATATATATATATATATATATATATATATGTGTGTGTGTGTGTGTGTGTGTGTGTGTGTGTGTGTATATATATATATATATATATATATATATATATATATATATATATATATATATACGTCAAACTTGAATAAGCCAAGTTCTAATGAAAGTTCATCAAGTCATTACGTACGCATGGCTATCAAGAGTGGATGTGAGCATGAAAACAGTGTATGTTTTTATTTGCTTAGTTTGTTTAATAAAATTATACCATTGGTGTCGAAGCAAATTGCAATCTCGGAACCCTTACATGGTCCTGAATTGTTGTTGTAGTTATTAAATACTATATTTTGTTATAGCCAAAGGAAAGAAATTTGCGAGAATACTGACCTTTCATATCCTACAGTTAATTCGTCACTCTTGTGATGTCGGATATTATCTAGATTCGTTATATAATGCAGACCAGTCCCGGATTACCCATTAGGCAGAGTAGGCAACTGCCTATGGGCCCCGCGACTTTTATGGGCCCCATCAGGGGCCCCCAGGGGCCCCTATGAGACCGTGACCGTGGGTCTGGGGCCCCAAAAGTTTGACTGCCTATGGGCCTCCACGGTGCTTAATCCGGCGCTGATGCAGACAACGTAGTCTCGATATGGTTTCCATGCGTAACCATGTTTAGTGTTGTTTGAATTTGCTGATACAAATTGGCACGAACACTAACATATTAAAAATTATTTTAAAATTACACCTCTACGTGAAAAGGAAAATCACCACTTCCATGAAACTCGACTTTTTTCTTTTCACACCGAAACACCACAAACACCTCTAGTTATACATACATACATACATACATACATACATACATACATACATACATACATACATACATACAGTTACGGGGTGGCGTATATAATGCTGTTATATATCCCATCTCTTCGGTAGTATCTAGGAGATGACCGCCCTCAATGTAGTTGCCCCGGTTCGAGTAAGTATATGTGGTGAAACTTATCGATGAAATATATATAGAGAGATATGAGCAGATATATAGAACAAACAAACACGAGCTCCCCTACAGATAAACAAACAATTTAATCAATTACATAGCACAACTATCTGAAGTCGTTACATTAAACATATCTCAGCTTTTAGAAACAAAACTGTTAGAAAGCACAAATAGATTCAAATAAAATAGCTGATCTGTTTACTGATAGATTTAGTTCATCATAGGATCGAGTGAAGAATCGAAGTCAACGTCTTGTATGATTTTATAACCTGGTCTTCCTTTCGCTCGACTTCCACTGTAGCTATTCAGACGCCAGGATCTCCGAATTCCACTGTCAACAATCCGTCCCAGGATACTCAGTATTTATACGTAGCACGATTACGTCATAGGGTTTTACTTTTCAGATTCTCCAGTCTCAGATTGCACTCTCAAGTTCCCCTCTCAAGATCGCACGTTCAAGCTATTTTTCCCGTTTTAATAAATATAAATAGATAGAGGATTTTGCAAAGCACTGCTCGTTATCAGATATTTCTATCAGTGCTACACATATGCTAAGACTATAAATCGACTCTTTAAGTCCTATAATGACCCTAGTTAGTCAAATAAACATCACTCAATGACACAGATCACACGAGACCTAGCGATTCTGAGCCCGCCACAAGGTACACAGTGAATAAATGAGATACATTTGAAATCAGTTACGTCATTTCACACTCGCTCTAAATCATACGTGAAATCTTCTAAATTAGGTGAAGTGACATGGATTTTCATAATCATATTAAGTAAAGTAATTCTTTCAAGTCTTAAAACCTAATGTTTTTGCAAATATAACAAAAAAATTAAACAATTGGTCAAACTTATCTAACGAATAATGTACGATTCTACTTTAGAAAGCACATTATTATACGATTGTATTAGACAAAATTCATGCAAATACAAATAGATTCAGCAAAGGGTTTTATATATATATATATATATATATATATATATATATATATATATATATATATATATATATATATATATATATATATATATATATATATATATATATATATCGCATTAACAAATTACATAGAATTGTCACGCTACCTTTGCTGTAAACGTCGATCCAAAACAGTTCGTCGGATTGCTCGGACAACACTTTTTTTTACGAGGAAACTTCTTGCAAATTCGTCGGAGTCAACACTGGGTTTTTTTTCTCTTGCAGAAAAAGATTAGACTTATTAAAATTTCCAATGAAGCGAAATAAAATTAAGGAAATTTTGTGTGAGAATACGCCCCTTTAACTAGCGTAACCAATCAGTAAAATCTCTCGATCCCTTCCTCAGTGGCGCCAAAACTCGGGGTCTGCCTGACCTGGTAGTTTGATAATTTCAGAGTTTCTGCAACTTTTCAATTGTGACAGTTTTACCCTTAAAATAACGTTTACTTTGACCCTAATAGTCCGTCCGGTTGCTGTCCAAACACATGCTTTAATTAGGCTGGCATTCTTCCCTCCACACCCCACCCCGAATTGACATTCCAACATGGCAGTGTGACGATTGATTCGCGTCCATTCTCATGAAATCTAATGAATGGTTCTTTGGTTTGAACTAATGAGTTCAAGTTCGATCGCCAGAAATATGCCCGTCACATAAACACATACATGCATACATGCATACATACATACATACATCCATCCATCCATCCATACATACATACATACATACATACATACATACATACATACATACATACATACATACATACATACATACATACATACATGCATGCAAGTGAACAATCAATGAGTGAGTACAATCAGATGTATCTACAGATAATTGGATCAAACAGAATGACTACGGATTTCGTATCTTGTTTTACCTCATTACACGAGCGTTATATTTATATATATATATATATATATATATATATATATATATATATATATGTGTGTGTGTGTGTGTGTGTGTGTGTGTGTGTGTTTCATTGTTTTTTCTTTTGTTATTTTTGTGTGGTGAGGTGGAAATAAAAACTGCAGCAGAACTACAAAACTTAGAATTCGGATTGAATCCTCTCTGTGTAATTATTCATTCTAAAAGACCTAACAGAACGATTGTACATGTTTATGGCCATTACAGGGATATATAAATAAAACAAGATATGTTACTAAAGTGAGATCTCAAATCATTTTTATCACGCGCTCGGACTATGACTTCGTTGTTGGGATTCCGGCTTAAGCTTGGTCAGAGTCCAGTCTAGTTCAGAGGTACAACGACTCTACCCGACTTCCCTTCCTACAATTAAATGATCGCATGACGTCGCATTGATGTAACTACAGAGTGGCAAAAGGTATTACTTATATTACATTTATGTTTCCCTCAAGACATGGATGACAGAAAGTAGTATTCAACTTTCTCTCTTTTCATCTCCTCATCTCTGTGTTTCCATGTAACTGTCGCTGTCTGTCTGTGCCTTTACTCGCAACTGACAAAATATTAAAAAAGGATCATTTTCATGCGAAGTAACAAAATTGTATTCGAGTATCATGCCTGCCGGCATAATTAAAGGATCACCAGTTTAGTAAATTATACGTTCATTGAGGAACTGCATAAATACGAATTTATCGTTGCAATGTTATGTTTTTCGGATTTTATTGTACAATGAGGTCAATGCGATTTTTAAACAAATATGTATATTTGTTACTCGAATGGATAGCCAGTGTAGGTTACAGAGGTGCGGGGAGGTGTGCTCGGATCGTTGTAGTCTAAGGATGATCTGAGCACCTGTGTTTTGAACGTTTTGAATTTTTTGAAGTAGATATTGAGACGAACAAGCCAGTCTTGAAAGTACTAATGAACACACAACTGTTTTAATGGCATCAACTGAAAGATGTTTGTTAATGGAGCAGATGCGTCTCAGCTGAAAATATGCAGCCTTGCATATTTTCATGAGCGCATCCCTTGTTTCAGAAATAGAAAAACAAGACAAAAGGCAACCCAAAATTTTACAAGAGATCGTAGACATTTCAACAGTATTGTAACTAAATCTAGTTACATCTCTTTTAGTTTAAAAACCGGTTTATATCGATTGAACCCTTCCTTTCTATTTTTGTGGATTCCATTTCGAAACTATAACACTAGTTATCTCACTGTTCCATTTGCACTCCAACATCATAAAATATCTACAACGCGCATTAACAATAAATGTCCATTCAATGATAAACGATACACCACCGATGTAATGCAGACAATCGCGTGCGATCACTACCAAACCAATTAATATAAAGCTTGGATATATGATACTTATAATACAACACAAAGTTAACCAAACACCCATGGCCCAGAAACTCCATAATTTGCAATTGAATGGCCCCAAACCCAACGTTGGAACAACTGATCCAGAATACATATATAATACCCTTGAAGGACTAACTCGTTCTGCGCTGCGCTGGACTGACCAAGCCTGACAATAAAATGGTCCAGAATACCCTTTTTTATATACTACTTATATACTTTTCATATTAAATAGAAACAATGGGTATGTGATACATTGTCCACATTTTTCAATGTACTTCACAAGTACCACAGTATCGCAGAGACTGGATACTTTTCATACGTTTGACCTATTCACGTACTATTGGAGGACAACAATCGCTGTTCATACAATCTAACGAGACTGATCACAAAATAAACTACATCAGATATTGTATTCTGACCTGTACATCCGTGTTTATGTCAATAGTGCATGTTGTTCCTAATGTTTATTTTTTATCTAAATTGTTATACTGTGAAGTGGTGTTCAAAACTGTAGCAGAACTAAAGAACATATATATATATATATATATATATATATATATATATATATATATATATATATATATATATATATATATATATATATATATATATATCATAACATCTCTTTCTTTATTTATTTATTTTCTCACTCTCTCTCTCATACACACACGCATGCACGCACGCACATAAATACACCAACTAAAAATATTTTAGAACAGTAATTGTACAAACATATAAATGTTAAAAAATAAGGCAAACGTAGTGTCATTCTTTAATTTATTTCTTACCCCTTGTTTGTCGATGCAACTCTGTGTAATTATTCATTCTAAAAGACCTAACAGAACGATTGTACATGTTTATGGCCATTACAGGGATAAATAAATAAAACAAGATATGTTACTTAAGTGAGATCTCAAATCATTTTTATCACGCGCTCGGACTATGACTTCGTTGTTGGGATTCCGGCTTAAGCTTGGTCAGAGTCCAGTCTAGTTCAGAGATACAACGACTCTACCCGACTTCCCTTCCTACAATTAAACGATCGCATGACGTCGCATTGATGTAACTACAGAGTGGCAAAAGGTATTACTTATATTACATTTATGTTTCCCTCAAGACATGGATGACAGAAAGTAGTATTCAACTTTCTCTCTTTTCATCTCCTCATCTCTGTTTGTGTTTCCATGTAACTATCGCTGTCTGTCTGTGCCTTTACTCGCAACTGACAAAATATTAAAAAAGGATCATTTTCATGCGAAGTAACAAAATTGTATTCGAGTATCATGCCTGCCGGCATAATTAAAGGAGCACCAGTTTAGTAAATTATACGTTCATTGAGGAACTGCATAAATACGAATTTATCGTTGCAATGTTATGTTTTTCGGATTTTATTGTACAATGAGGTCAATGCGATTTTTAAACAAATATGTATATTTGTTACTCGAATGGATAGCCAGTGTAGGTTACAGAGGTGCGGGGAGGTGTGCTCGGATCGTTGTAGTCTAAGGATGATCTGAGCACCTGTGTTTTGAACGTTTTGAATTTTTTGAAGTAGATATTGAGACGAACAAGCCAGTCTTGAAAGTACTAATGAACACACAACTGTTTTAATGGCATCAACTGAAAGATGTTTGTTAATGGAGCAGATGCGTCTCAGCTCAAGATATGCAGCCTTGCATGTTTTAATGAGCGCATCCCTTGCTTCAGAAATAGAAAAACAGGACAAAAGGCAACCCAAAATTTTACACGAGATCGTAGACATTTCAACAGTATTGTAACTAAATCTAGTTACATCTCTTTTAGTTTAAAAACCCGTTTATATCGATTGAACCCTTCCTTTCTGTTTTTGTAGATTCCATTTCGAAACTATAACACTAGTTATCTCACTGTTCCATTTGCACTCCAACATCATAAAATATCTACAACGCGCATTAACAATAAATGTCCATTCGATGATAAACGATACACCACCGATGTAATGCAGACAATTGCGTGCGATCTCTACCTAACCAATTAATATAAAGCTTGGATATATGATATTTATAATACAACACAAAGTTAACCAAAACCCATGGCCCAGAAACCCCATAATTCGCCAATGAATGGCCCCAAACCCAACGTTGGAACAACTGATCCAGAATACATATATAATACCCTTGAAGGACTAACTCGTTCTGCGCTGCGCTGGACTGACCAAGCCTGAAAATAAAATGGTCCAGAATACCCATTTTTATATTCTACTTATATACTTTTCATATTAAATAGAAACAATGGGTATGTGACACATCGTCCACATTTTTCAATGTACTTCACAAGTACTACAGTATCGCAGAGACTGGATACTTTTCATACGTTTGACCTATTCACGTACTATTGGAGGACAACAATCGCTGTTCATACAATCTAACGATACTGATCTCAAAATAAACTACATCAGATATTGTATTCTGACCTGTACATCCGTGTTTATGTCAATAGTGCATGTTGTTCCTAATGTTTATTTTTTATCTAAATTTTTATACGGTGAAGTGGTGTTTAAAACTGCAGCAGAACTAAAGAACACACACACACACACACACACACACACACACACACACACACACATATATATATATATATATATATATATATATATATATATATATATATATATCATAACATCTCTTTCTTTCTTTCTTTATTTATTTATTTTCTCACTCTTTCTCTGATACACACACGCACGCACGCACATACATACACAAACTAAAAATATTTTAGTTTTTGCAAACATGTAAATATTAAAAAATAAGACAAACGTTGTGTCATTCTTTACTTTATTTCTTACCCCTTGTTTGTCCATGTAACTCCGTGTAAGTATTCAATTCTAAGAGACCTAACGGGACGATTAATAGCCATAACTTGTAGCCTTAGCTACTTTACATTATAATAGGTGACCATTTCAAAGATATATAAAATAGAACAAGAACCGTTACTAAATTGAGACTTTAAATCGGTATGTTTTTTATGCGCTCTGTCAATATCTTCAATGTTGGAAATCCGACCAAAAATCGATAAGACACAAATCTATTGTAAGAGGTACAATACTTCTACCTATTCATATATCCCAAGCTAGTAGATAAGCCCCGCTGTCTTAGAGACTGTTACTCTAAACACCAGGCTTCCCGTTAAAATGGCTGAATAATCACAGAATACAGGCACCTTGTCAGATTCTCTCTGTAACATTTCACTTAAATGCCTTCCTGATTAAGCAGGTATGTATTAAACGCATGTTTCCAACATTTAATTTCTGTCAGTAAAGTATGTGGGAACAAAAATAATTGAGCATCGTGAATGTATTTTCTTATTGTACCTCTCTTCAAGTTCGATCAGTCCAAAACCAATGATGAAGCTACACAGACTTTGATAGCAGGACTAAAACAGTAGAATACTACACACTGCAGATTCAGCCATCTGAATGCGTGTGCGTTTTAAAACCGTGAGGTGAGTGTTTTGTCTCTTATTTCGTTTTCTTTTATTGTCATAACTCCAACGTAGAATATTGTTTTCACCCTATATGTTCCTTTAAAGTAAAAATAACTCTTCATTCGTGTTCACGTCCGAATGTTTACATGCGGCGCATGGATAGAAATATGTGAATGAGCAATGTGGCGTGACAGTTGCATCCGAAGTACATAGTTTATTCGCGTGAGCAAAGAAAAACAACATCAAACGTGTTCATAGTAATCAGGTATTATCACATTTAATATATGGATGTTATATGAAATTTAAAATAAATAATTCATATTTATTACACGAAATTGTTTCATTTCATCATCTCCAAGTTTGAAAACATAACCCCGTCTAAAAGACCCTCCAAATATTGACCCAAGCGGATAACCGTGTGGTAAACTTTCAAGTTCATGGATTCTTTGAAAATGTATTATTCTGTCTTAGAAATATGGCAAGTGCTGCAGTGAAATTTGCTTAAGGATTAGTATATTGACGAATAAATGATTCCTTTTGGCTGGTAACTGTATTATTTCTCAATAAATATTGCAAGTATACTTTTTATTCAGCTGGGGCACAGTGGAGATGCTTAACAAAATTAGAATAAAACATGTATTAAACAAATTTCTGGCTGTTACCAAATTTTCTGTAGTTGTTAATAGAGCTGGGAGGCAATGAAGTATACAGGTCTATCGTCTATGTCCCTGGATCAGTACTTTCTGTCATTGATCATTTCACACATAATATTAATTTTTTCCTATCTGTATCACAGTCAAGTTTCAGCTCAGCGTTATTAAATTTAGCTAATAGTATATAATTTTATTTCACGCGAAGTATTTCAAACTAGTTAGGTTGGTTTAGCTACATTTAATAACGCTGACTTAAACATGTACTGAGCTAGGGCTGCTTCAACCCCAGGTAGAAGGAGCTTAAAGTGTAGGGAATCTTGAAATCAGAAATAAACAACACTAGCTGTGATTGGTGCATTATGTAAGAGTTGTACTAGCTGTTAGGCTTAAAAAAAAGTGAAGCCTCTTATCAACATGTGAGTTTAAATTAATTCATATCTAATTAATATTTTGTATTTTTTATGATTTTGTTAAAATATGGGACACCTGGGGGAAACTAGGTATGTTGTGGTTATATAACTCTTAGCCCTGTCTAGTTCCAGCAGAGTTATCTCTCTTAAATGCAATGGAGTACCTGGTTTTGTCCTTGTCAAATTGACAATCTAAGATTGATTTCTGTAACAGTGTGTGTCATGCATGCTGAAGTAGGATAGAAAATATATTTATTTCACGAAACATTAGCATTGAGATCTATGGAAAAACAATTGGTACATTGATACCATATTGGATAAAACTGACCATGCTGTGTGGAACGAACTAGCATAATAACAAAAATTTCGATGTATGCTAACGTGTCTTTGTATGGCGTGTTCTTAAAAATGGATTTACCTTAAATTACTCTGTGTCTTGTTTGTTCTTGTATTGATTTTAGAACAACTACGTCAGGCACAGTAGAAGACAACAAGAGTTTATTTTTTTTATTAAAGTAGCGCTTGGACACCTTAACTGAGACGACTGGTCTGTGATGTCCAAACTCAGATGAGAAGAGAGTAAGGTTAGCAAAACTGCTAGATTTCTCTGTCGCTTGGTTAAGAAATGTTTGAGAGAGAGAGAGAGAGAGAAAGAGAGAAAGAGAGATTGATATGCTTTTGTTACTCCATTTTCTGAAGATTTTAAGACAAAGTAATGAAATGCAATGAAATATATGGAATCAAAATAATAATGGATTCTTTACTTATGAAGTCTACTGATTATTTACATTAGCAAACGAATAAATAAATAGATAATATTACTAAACTATAGATGGCAATGTTAATTATATGCAGAATTACAGAAACCAAACAGGATGGCACCATTTTCACGCCGGAAGTAGTGGAGATGGGGTGAGAGATGTCATCGCTCCGAAGCCGTTTTGGACCCTTGGGTAAAATTTAACAGGCGATTAGGAAAGCATTTAAAACACTCTTGTAAAAGCTTACTTTTCCAACCAAATATATGCAAATACAAAACGGTAGGGTGGGTATTCCACCATTTGCTGCCGGAAGTGGGCATATAAAACATATGGACTCTCGTGCCGCCTTTCCTCCCGCTTCGGTTGTAATTGCAACGCGTATGTTTGATAATGAAATTACATGTCTGGTAAATTATTGTAAGTGCTGCAAATATATATATATATATATATATATATATATATATATATATATATATATATATATATATATATATATATATATATATATATATATATCTGTTTGGTAACGTGATAATAAATCTAATGAAGATAGTTTTAAACTGTTTGTCATCTGAACACCTGGTTAAATGGATATTTATCTGCCTTTGGGTATTAACGCCATTAATACAAATAAGGCAATTACCATTGCCCGTGATCACTTGAGACATCTGAATGCATGGCTGAGTGAAATAGATCATGTCGATTTGACTGTCTTGTGAAACAAATCTTGTCCTAGCTGCTTGGCAATCCAGCAACTAGGTTATGAGATTTCCATCACGATCATCGACAGATGGCTCTTCGATGATGACTGGTATGTGTAATTACGTAACAGTTTCGTCATCGCCTAATTCATCATAATTTTCATTGACAGCCTTAAACGCTTTCATACGCGTGTACTATTGTTCATCATCAACAGATAGAGCAACTAAATAGTATGTACTACCCGCGTTTTGCTAGATCCTGCAGGGCCGTTGATAAATGCTCGAGCAGAATTTTGTGCGCTGAATGTTGCATAACTGTGGACCGTTAGCGTGTCACTGAAAAGTCAAATACATCCATTGGAAACAATTGCTATAATAATGCTGATTGTTCATATTGAGTCACGAGACGTTTTCTCCAAGCTTAACAATACAATGCAAACACAAACAAACAATCGCAGGAATACAATGTGGTAGAAAAAATATAAATTTATCAGCTAGGTATACGGTGGTTATATTGCCATTGATATCACGGGCTACATATCCTAATGAAAAAAATCTACCCGGATATTATGATTGCAGTCTAGTTACACAAATAGACATAAGAGCAGATCTATAAAAACTTGCGAAAGTTGACTTTGCAGCTAATGAAACCGATCAAGCTGATTATCATCATAATGTTTTCCTGTCAACAGACAGTTTTGTTGCAACGACCCTATGCAGATGTAAAGCTGACGCACGCATTTAATCAAACAACCAAGCAAATTTAAGATACTAGCTTGCACAATTGGAATAACATTGGCGACGACTGGCAAATTGTTGTTAGATGATAAGGTAATATAATTTAGTACAGCCTAGATGGCTAGTTGAAATATACAGCAACGATTGTTAAATCTGCGAAAAGCGACGCTCGTTTACAAGAAGTTGCAATGGCGTGGTTATCCGACAGGTAAAATAGCAAATGTACCTAACGGCGCAAAATAAAAGGCCAACGTGGATTGTTCGCTGTTAAAACTTCCAGCGAAGTTAATCAGGTAGATAGTCTGTTCATAACTCGCTAAAATAATTGGTTGCGCAGGCAAATATGCGTTAACCGTCCTTGATGTGGCGAACAGATACAAAGAAGAAGAAGCGCTAAGGACACACGCACAACGATGACGCCGATAGATTTGCTTTCGTTTACACACGAGGTCAATCACACTGGTCATGGCTGAAGCCAGCTGATTCTGAAAAAGAATTTTCAGCCTAGTTTCCACGATGATCGAAACTGGTATAATAAACATTTGTAGAGGGAACTATTTAATCTAACACTTGTAGAAATGATGTTTTTGACTGGTATGCTTTGGAAATATTGATGCTGCTTGGTAACACTAAGACTATAGAATGATCCAGAGGAACGGTGGTAAGCTTTCTCAGGATTGGTATCCGTTAAACAAGGACGTTACACGCGCGATTGCAATGAAACCCACTGATACAATTGAAAAAAAATAGTGCAGTTACAACAACGAGTCACATATAACAAACATGATTTAGGCCGTAAAGTAATTGCAAGGTGTTGTGTATGAACGTGCTTAACTGGAAGCGGAAACAACAGCAACCGATCCCGTGTGGAGCATTCACAGAACTTATTCGGTGGTGACAAACGCATGTAGGCCTGCAATTTATAGACTGGATTAAATGGGTCCTCAATACAGACTTGTTCGTCCACAATTACAGACAATACCTACACTACAAATATTGGCACTTCAACAACGGCTGTACACGGTTACATTAGAGACAAGTTAGCACAATACTGCTTCCCACATGACCAAGCCTTTCATCCTACCGATGCATTTACCTGCTCAGGATGATATATATAGTAATATTGTAACATTTCACCATTATATTTAGCACAGTAATTACTCTCTTTGTTTTTCACTCAATGTTATAATCTCTATAAAGAGTCTATAAATGTTCTTAATCAAGGTCACTACGTTGGTTTTACGATAACTATTTATGATTAACATCCCCGGTAAGTGTTGAATTTTGTTGTGCTGGATTTCCCTCTTAAGCTAACTTCTCCTGGGACATATCTGTTCGACTCGTGATAGAAATAGATGTTCTAAATGTATTCATTCTACACTATGGTCAATGATCCAATTTCGCTATAGATTTGATATTGCTAACTCCTATGACGAATGGATCTTGTTTGAACATACAAGCCTTCGGAAGTATGGTGTTTCATCGCATGTTTTTTAGAGCTCAATGAACGTCACTAACAGGCACGCAAACAACGCTGTTGAGTACCAATAGCTGTTTTTTAAAACAAAAATATATCATATCAAAGTGGTGCTGGTGAAATATCTTGGAGTGTCTATCGAGCGATGTATCAGAAGATCTGAGTTATCTAAGTGGTTATTCTTATAAAGTTTAAACAATTCGTACTGAAGATAACTCCGGAGACATTTTCGTGAAAGAACGATTATCATATCGGCTCTCTCTTGGTGTATAACATGGCTACATCACCAGAATAACGTTACGCATTTCTTCACATATAACTCTATTAAATTTCAAACGCAAACGAATTTCACTTGTTTAGATAAATATGCATTTGTGGTGAAAGCGGAAGATGCGTTTGACTTCGGGGAAAGATCGTTATTACAAAACAATATTTGTTTTAACATCAGTGTCATCTGCCATGTTTTGTTTTTGAAACATGGATTTCTTCTGGCTTGATTCTTCAATACCCATATGTATAAGATATTAATTCAGGAGAATCAAAACAATTATTGTTGACGTCGTCACTAGTTTACGCAAACATGCATCAAAATTATCTATCCTAACACGATAATATAATCAATTGTTGTTAATGTCGTCACTAGTTTACGCCAACATGCATCAAAAATAGCTATCCTAACACTAGAATATAATCAATTATTGTTGACGTCGTCAATAGTTTACACAAAATAACACCAACATTATCCCAACACGAGAACATACTCAATTATTGTTGACGTCGTTATTAGTATACGTCAATATGCATCACAATTATCTATCTTAGCACGAGAATATAATCAATTATTGTTGACGTTGTCATTAGTTTACGCCAACATGCATCAAAATTACCTATCCTAACACGAGAATATAATCAATTATTGTTAACGTCGTCACTAGTTTACGCCAACACGCATCACAATTATCTATCCTAACACGAGAATATAATCAATTGTGACTAATATAAAAATAATCAGTAACAGCGCTAACAGCTTCAGCTGTAATTTGTTAATCAAGTTGATGCTCACATATACGAGACTTGCTGATATTCTGTGTCCATCATTCATGACTGAATACATGGTAAATATAATAGGAGTATGCTGCTTTGCTAATCTTCATTGCCACTTTAAAATGTGCATTATTGTAATGCCGAATAAATAACGGAAAATAATTGTAATATATTGCACAAAATGTCAAGTGCCAAATTTTTCGTCAGTGAAATCCATTAATTAATTCTTAGTCTAGCCGACAATTAACTGTTATCTTGGAGTAGAGTTTGAATGACGGAATGTTTTCTTACCTCAGGTCACGTTTGTCCTTTGTTTTTAGTAAAAACGAATTGGTAGTATGACGGGATGGGAAAGGGAAAATTCTCACGCAAAGCTGTCAAAAATGATTGAGACAAATGAAAGGTGGCATTTTGACACATTTTAAACAGTTTTCCAAATGTATTTAGGAATAGCATTTATTCCGATTGGTCAAATATGAAATCATGGGGTTGGGTCGATCCCTAATGTTGTAGGGAATATATACTACGAGTGAGTCAAATGATTTTAACCAGTCTAGGAAGACCTCTGCAAGAGACGGTCAGCATTATTAATTCCAACATAGCAGAAGACTCCGTACGTTCTTTGAAAAAAAGACGTCCGTAAAAAATTGTGGTTCCAGAGGAAATTGAATTTGGAACGATTGTAAGACGCCAAAAACACAAAGTATTTAACTCAAATTCACCTTTATCATGATGTATTTTATATGATGTTTTCATCGTTATAGATGCATGATGTATTGATACTATGATAAGAATAGTTCAGTATTACATTGATTTAATAATGTATTTTGATATGATGTTTCTTCGTTACAGATGCATGATGTGTTCATATTTTGGTACGAATAGTTCGGTATTACATTGATTTAATAATGTACTTCTGAATCATGAGATAGAATTTTCAATTTTATACGTAGATAGGTTAATGGGTGTTGTAGAAAACCCGCTGTGTACATTTACGAGTGGAAAGTGCTACATTAAATTTTGAATTTATCATATTAGTGAATATGGATTGTGTGCTATGATATATTGCCTCACTTTACGTAATGATTTACGGGAGTATATTTGACTTTCCCAAATTCTGATGTCGATAATTAGCGGTATAGCTCTATTGAACTGAAGACTTGTGTAGTATTTGCTAGCCGTATAAAAGTTAACACTGATAGTAAGATCTGATTGTTCGAACCAGAAAGACGGACGGACAATCTCGACTTTTAAAGCATAACAAGATACTTAGGGCGTTTTACCCTTTTCTTTTCAAAGGAAAATAGTTTGCTTGAAGAAAGAGTGATAAATAGCGAGGAAGTCGAAATTCAAAAGGAGGGAAAAGAAGTTAGAAGTCAGAGTTGTGGAATCCCACGTTCAACCAAAGGGCAAGCCAAAGTCGTGACGCACGCAGAAGGAAAAACCAGTCGCCGAACAAGGTCATTGTGAATTTCCCATGCAGTCCGATGTTAATAAACACTCGATTTCGTGATGAAATTTACTATCAGCTATTAACGGCTAAATTCATCTATTTTATTAGTGTTTGAATTTTAATTAATGTATCCATTATTTTAAAGCTTCGGTTTTAAAGTGCTTCTGAACTAAGAATATTCAGAAGGAAAGAAATTGCAATTTACTGTGTCATTCTCCTCTTCATTGTATTTTAATTAAATTCTTAATTTATCTTTACGGGGGCTCGTGTGTTGTTTTGTTTAAGATACCGTCTCAGATTACCATATCCATTCTAACCGGGCAAATCACACCGTAGAGGTCATTCCTTAGATAAACGAGTATTAGCGGGAGGCGGTTTCGAGTGTTGTTTTTTCCAAGTTGCGCAATACCTCTGACCAGGGACTTGTGCAATATTGTACTAATAGCGCTTGATACCGATATCCCCGTTACACAATATCTTGGCTAAAATTCGTTTCTCTCTTTTCAGGTCCTATTACAATGTTCAGACAAGAACAACAATTAAATGTAGATGACTTTAGGAGGAATGTTCGAAGATGCTCACACATAGCCCTTGAGAGAGAGAATTATTCTTATACTCATCATATGTTAGTCTCAGAAGTTTACAATAATACAATAAAGGTCATTGAATATGGTTCTCCAACAGAATTAATAAGGTTGGCAAGTGCTTTCTTAGAAAAGTATTTGGGTATAATCCAAGAAAAACAAAAAAACTTTGATGAATTGTTTCTGCCTAACGCATCAAACGTGTTTCTCGTGTATTGTGATGATTACCCAGAAACGGACGAAGAAATGGATTCAGCCATACAACGTGCTCAATCCCGTCTAGGAGAAAAACATTATAGCCTTACCTGTAATAACTGTGAAGATTTTGTCACATATGCGCTGACAGGCACACCGATCTGTATGCAATGGAGAAATGCCAGCGCTGCTTGTAGATTACAAGTAGACTTTGGGACCACACTAATTCCAGAGGTCTTTAGTGATTTTAAGTTGTGGTTGCAAAAATACCTTCATCATGTAAACTCCAAAATATTTTTCCAATGTCTTTCCAAATTGAAGGAGAAATGCTTGCAATACTTGCCAAATGGAGGATGTTTCGACAAGCTGAGAGCTTGTATATCTTCCATAAGAGAATTAGATGTTTTGCTAGTCATACTATTCTCATTATTGAAAATCGTTATCTTCTGTATTGAAGGGGGACATAGTGTAGGAGAAATCGTTTTGGAAATGATCAAAATTGTTGGACTCCAAATATGTTCTTTACTATTTGGAATTAGTCCTCAGCTATTGGAAATAGTAGAAAAACTGGATCTATGGAGAATGAAGTTAATTAGTAATGTGGATATGCTTAGGGAACTGTTTAAAATCAGCATGCCATATTTTGTAATTTTAGCCATAGCTATATCTCTCCCTGCTTCAATTCCATTCATTATACGAGTGCTAGGAAATTCATTGGTGTCGTCCGCAGCTGGATTTGTATTTGACACTGGGCACATGATACTATCAATGCTATTGCCGCGTTGATGATTTCTGACCAAAGAAATTATTTCTTCAGCATCTAGAACTGTGAGCGGTGCAAATTGGCTACATATATGTGCTTCAAATGATTGTTGAATGCTATGATTTTTCGGGGGCGGGGGTGGGGTGGGGTTAAGTTCAGACCTGATCCGGTCTTATCTCAACATTATCGGTCTTCCTAAGACGGAGCTTGATTTGATAGTCGTCATCAGCAAGTTAACGTCGCTTCCAGTGTCAGCACCTTGGAAGCAACATATTCTGTCAATGTTAACGATGGACCGGAAGCGCTCTTGTGAGACAACTGACTGAAAGCGTACTAGTAGAGATTAAGATGGCTTCCGGCTAATGACTCTTCTCTTGCAAATCTTTCGTCAGAGCAATAAACCATAAAAGTCCAATATAGAACTTCACATCTCCTTACATAACTTACAATTACTATTACTTCTACGAAAATGAAAACACCGTCTAAATGTTGGTATTTTCTTCACATTATTCCACGACCTAATCAAATAAACAGTTATTCATAACACACGAGTCATAAAAAATAAAGAGGACGTGCTAAGTAAATCAGAGTTAGTGCGACTAAAATCTACGACCATTGCTTTCAAATGCAAATACACATCGCAACTTAATGCACATACAACTACAGATGATTGCAGGCAACAACATCAACTTTATTCAGTTAATTACAAAATTTGACTAGAATATCACCGTATCTTTACGATGGTCTTCAATTCCAAACCTAGGTTATATGGCACAGACCTCTCGGAGTGATTTGACTTTTTAATCCACTTCCACCCTATTCGGTCCCTTTGACCAAGACCACTCTCCATTAATACTAACACGTCTATTTGATTTCTCTAGTATACTGCTGAATACAAGTAACGAACATTCAAGATAGGTTACCACAATGCATAATTAAATATTTTGGTTCCATACTCACCGAAGAGGGATCAAGAGCATACATTTTTTCACGAGGACGTGCTAAGCAAATCAGAGAGTTAGTGCGACTAGAATCTACAGCCATTGATTTCAAATAAATGCAAATACACATCGCAACTTAATGCACATACAAATACAGATGATTGTAGGCAACAACATCAACTTTATTCAGTTAATTACAAAATTCGACTAGAATATCACCTTAACTTTACGATGGTCTTAAATTCCAAACCTAGGTTATATGGCACAGACTTCAAGAGTGATTTCAATTTTGATGATGATGATAATCACTGCAAATAATTCACTCGTTGCAACTTTCATCGGTATCTGGTGTTGTTAATAGTGAGGATAATGGAAGCGTGAACATACTTCTTTATTTTGACCCAAACATAGTACAAAGCTATGCTTGTGTGACGAATTAAAGATTTACAAGCTTTAAAGCTCCTAACATAAATGTTTTATAAATACGTATTTACTGTCAAAATAATGAATATTTTCAAAATAGCAAGTAATTGTGTTTATGCCTCGGTCTTACAGAAAAACTATACACAAAGAGGGAGAAAGAGACTATGATGAGTTAGAAAATGTACATTTGTACCGTTAATTTTATGACTTAGTGGAAATATAAAAAATACAGAATTAGTAAATATTATTAGGATCTGGTTACTGAATGGGTACAAAGTTTGATGTAACCGTCTATGTAGTTGTTTTTTTTATATACTAACAGACATCTTATCATCAAACAGTTGTTAAAGGACACGTATATACAAATACTTACAATAATGATATATTTCAAATATATGTAAATTTGAATGTCTACTTTCGACAAGGAAGCATATTATTGCAACCGTTCATATAAGATTTAATTTATGTGTAACATGACATCGTTAAAACCTTTCAGCTACACACATGTATGCACACACACACACCAAAAGCAGTGTATCAAAATAGTCGTGCTGGTCATACAAATAGTCAATACAACAGAAAACCTGACAAACATTCTATACATTTAAGATGAACTCCTCACTAACATGCCCAATACCTAAACATGGAGCAATGGAATAGGAAATCCAAAGAAAATTTTAGTCGTTTTTCTGGCTGCGTACACTCAAACACAGCGGAACGAATTCAAAGGGGCATTTGTCAATGTATCTGTAATTTGCAGGTCATCGAAATCACATTTTTACTGCAATTTATTCACTATCGCAAAACCATACTGGTAAGTGTGTTTCTTATGTTTAAGAAGAAATATCAGATTAATTAAACTTATTTATAAAAGTTATTTAAAAGCTTTCTCCATTGTGGTTCATTGTCATAACCACTCTTGCCTTGCTAGTACTAAACAATAAGAGCAATCAGTATCGTCCACACCTTGTTTTGTATTGAATTGTAATCAGTGGCGTAGAGGCGGGGGAAGGAGGGCATTCGCCCCGGGCGCCGGTGGCTAGGAGCGCCAAATCGGCCCAAAGTTTCAACATAACTGCAAAACAGAGGCAGCCGGGGGTGCAAATTTGAGTGTTTTGCCCTGGGCGCTAATTATCCTCGCAAAGCCACTGATTGTAATTATCTATAGAAAGCACAATGTATGCTGTGTAAAGTACTCAGGCATTTTGTGCTTTTTTTATATCAATCTGTTATTAAGTAGAATAGATGATTGCAAAAAGGTTATTTGTGTACTTTAATTAATGTTAAATCTAAATCTAGTGTTGTAGTTTTTATTTCATTTAGTTGCACTCTAAATTAGGAAATGTTTTATGATGTCTGTATTTATGCTTATATGTTTCCAATACAGTTCACGAACCTTATTCATGTACAGTTATTTGTGCATACAATACCTGCTTTTCAAAATAATCCTTATGCAATGCACAAACAAATATTTTTCTAAGATTGCGCTTAATGAACTGTTGTATTTGTTGCAATTGAACTTTACATGGGGCCATCGCTTCCTTGTCTACTTCCAATCCAGACTACGGTAATATTTTTTTCAATCTATATTATTGTTATATTGTTCACCAATCTTATTCATTGATTTGTAAGAATTGTCAATAATGATTAGTCACCTAACTTGTGAAATAAGACAGTATTATTGATATAAATTCCCTTTACGTTGGAATAATACATCTGTACATAAGATGAAAATATAAGTGGTGATGAAATCACATGTCAACAGCCTTTGCTAATAAGAAATCGTGATGAACATTGTTTTAAAAAAATTACACATGATTTTAAAATAGTTTAAACGCTTTGTTACATTTGTAAATAGCTTCCCAAAATTTAAAAAGTACTGCACACTAAAGAGAGAGCGATGTAAATAAATGAAAAAAACATTTAAAAATGAATCATGAAAATGTTTATGGGCATGGTCATTGCGTAAAACGCGACAGTATTAAGTTATTACTTTTTTTCCATGCATCTTCTATTAATCAAATAACTTTGATCTTACTTGAGTATTGTGAGAAGATCTTGTTTCAGCCAGGTTACAATGCATGGTAATGAAATGTTATAGGACGTATTTCATAAATAAAATGGTATTTAATTACGCAAATATAGCATACGCTACTTGAAGGTTATTAAACAAGTGATATCATCATATTCATGTTTGGATAATAGTTCATCATACTGATATGAGCTGTTAATTGTTCTGACAGAATTATGGCCAATAACTTTCAAAAGAGCTTAGAGAGACTTGAGATCAGCCGGATCTAATTTATAAAAAAGAATAGTTTCTGATAGCATCCTTGTATTTCTTCCGTTAAAAATATGTATCCCAGCTGTAAATCTATCAGTTCATAGATTTTTAATTTTTTTTACATTTTGCTTTCGCAGGACTGTAATTGTTTCAGCTAAAATTACTTCTGTCTGCTTATTATAGAGCTAAGGAATACCGTCGCAATTGAGTAGAAAAACTCAAGATCCCGTGATCTCATTTATAAAATTAATATAATTTCAGATTACAAAATTCTATTTCTGCCAAATTATCTATTTTGTTTATACTTAAGCTCATTAATGTGAGCATCATTTTGCTGATGTTGTTCAATTAGTGGATCTGTTAGGATTGATTTTTTTAGTAAAATTAATAAGATTGCTATTTTCTTTAAATTGTATTAAAGTAATGTTTATTCAAAATATATTAACAGTAATTGTATTTATTATATGGAACGAAGATAATTGCTGTGTAAGCGAAAAATAAGCAATGTATATTGCCAAAAGCTACTAAGATAACAAAGATCTTACTAAAATCTTACCAATGTACAATTTGTGTGGAAATAGGTTATAAAGAAACATCTTACTGAGTCAGCTCTTAAGTCTTATCAGTAAAACATATATTCTGTAACCCAGGCATTGGCGAAATTCCAATTCGGTTAATAAAAGTAGAACAAACCTTTAAATAACTTCCGTTGCTGACGTAAAACAGAATGGTTCTGATCTAATGATGGACAGACGTCGCTACAAAATGGTTCTTATCTAATGATGGACAGATATCGCTGCTGGCTTAGTATGATAAGACACTGTTGCTGGCTTAGTATATTAAGGGATTATCATATTTGGTCCTGACTTGTGCCAAACGAATATAAATAAACCACAAATTTGAGTTTTACCTTATGTCAGGTGACGTAAAACAAACTGTTTCAATTTTGAAGAAACTGGTTCTCTGGTGGGAAACAAGTATGTTTTTTCTGATCGGTACGTTAGGGGTGTGACCTTGTTTGACCTGACACGAGTCGGATGCCTAAATATAGATCATGCATCTGAGCTCTGGTCAAACTTCCGTACCGACAGGAAAACAGATGTTTGCTTTCTTATTCCAAGTAAGAACGGTACATGTCGAAAAACTTTTAGGAATATGAACCTTTAATGTTTGAGATTTTACCAGTAACATTGTTATGTTAGCAACATTGTTCACTTAATACTTTTATTTATAATATAGTGTAATGGAATGTTTAAATGTTTTAAATAATTCATACTTAATTATATTATGTAATTTGTATTGTAAAGGTTGAATTCGCTACCAACTTCATGTTTTGATTTAATGATTGAAATAAAGTATTCTTTAAGTAAGAAAGAATAATATCTAGCAATATATTCTAAATCAATATTCTATTTTAAAATGAGTAAAATTCATTTACTTAAATTAAATGTTGCATTAATTACAGTTATTACTTTTTATACTTTGGCTGTCTTGAAATTGATCAAAGAATTAACTATTTGTATAATATTCTAAAATGCAGAAGTTATACGAATGAATGAAGTTGGAAAGCTTAATAAGGAAATATAATATGTATTTCATGAATTTTTATTATAAAGTATTTAGATGTGTTTCTAAAATGTAGTACATATATGTGTGTTGATTAATTAAATAAAAGCTTCCGTACCGACAGGGAAACAGATGTTTACTTTCTTATTCCAGATGTAGCTGTCTTATAATCGTGGCGACACTCTTTTAAGAGAGCCTGAACTCTTCTCTCTCTCTCTCTCTCTCTCTCTCTCTCTCTCTCTCTCTCTCTCTCTCTCTCTCTCTCTCTCTCTCTCTCTCACTCTCTCTCTCTCTCTCTCTCTCACCATGGATGTTGACGTTACTTAACTAGCTAGTAGTTCTTTCTCAATTCAAGAAATGATAATAAGATTATGTAAAGCTAATCACATAAATCCATCTCATAGCAAGAAATACTCAACTTTTTTGCATAACAGATCGACTTGAAATATTGTTTAGGTACATGGACTTAAACAATCAGAAAATCGGGTTTGGGGTCAGAAATCTCAGCGATTCTTAGCTCAGATGATCTCCTGCTTTGTATACATTTTAGAACACGCTTTTAATAAGCTAAGTGTAAAGGAAACTATAATTAAAAATGTTCCAGATCGTTCGATCTCTCTGCTAAATACGTGCCACCGTAATTCGTATTACTATTCAATGAAGTAGTCGTATCGCTTCTCCTAATAATATCTTTCTGACGTGTATCGACTAAATATTCTGATTGGAGGAAAACATGCTGGAAAAAATTCTCCAAAAATTATTATTGAGATATCTAATATTTGGCAGCAATTATTTACAGGCGGCATCATTGATATTAATGTGTATCGCTGTCTTATTGATGAACGTGGATCTATTTAATATTCGCAATCAAGTACAGAAATCCGGTGATACAATGTGACTAATAATAAAATTACTAGTCTTGGAGAGCCAGAATCAAACGATGACACTGCAGCGAGGAAATACGTCGATGATAGACACTTCCCAGTAAAGACCTCATTAACAGTTGTTAGTAATGAAGTAATCAATCTTAGATCTGATTATACTGTTCATATAAACACATTCTTGAGTTTTCGCATAAACGTGAATAGAAAAATTACCGAGTTTTTTGGAAGTTCAGCGGTTATCGACATTAAACTCGTTGACATAAAAAAGATTACCGACAACGTAGTATATACGGTAGCTTCTGGATCAGTGTTGTGGTCACCGCCTAACAAATGTATTAAACATCGTGCTGAGGTTACTGGTATATACAGGCTGTCCGTACTAGGTGTTGCAGGTTTAAAAACCACAATACCACGGCATTATCTTCAAGCAAAATCTTCTGGATCTATGTTAGTAGTATAATATAAAAAAAAGAAATAACAATTGAAGTGAAACCTGAAAAAAGAAACACTCGGATTGATTTACTATTGGTATCTTGAAATAATTAACGAACTTCCACCTACTTTAATAATGAGCTGCCCAATTAACTTACAGCAGTATATGTACAATTAGGTGCGTGAATTGAAAAATGAAATAAAAATATGGTTGATGAGTATACAGCAAACGTATTACTAAAACAAATCGCAGGTGGACAGTTGTCGTTGACATAAATGTATATTCGGTGTTAGCTGTTATCGCTGGATCCGGTGTATTGTTCTCAACAATAATATTGCTAGTGATGTCAACAGTCCCGGATTACCCATTAGGCAGAGTAGACAACTGCTTATGGGCACCGCGACTTTTATGGGCCCCATTAGGGGCCCCCATGAGACCATCTGGGGCCCCATCTGGGGCCCCAAAAGTTTGACTGCCTATGGGCCTCCACGGTGCTTCATCCGGCGCTGGATGTCACTGGTACGTAGAATAATATAAAATGGCTATCACTATTCATTAATCAAATTTATCAGCCGCGATAGAAATACATTCATCAGATTACGCTGTTGATTTTTATCAGGCGTCCATTCGATTGATTTGGGGATATCATTAAATTCAACCAAAATACAAGGCGATTCCAGAGACAAAATTAAATGAGTTTCTCACAAATGAGCAGTACTTTATGAATCCTCCAGGATAGTAGTCATTGCACGTAGAAATAGTAGTGCAGTATTGTGTATTTAGGCAACTATACACCTACTATGATAATTCAAAATCCGATCATAGATGAAAATATATCAAAGCATGTCTTGATCCTGCTGGTTTAGAATTTAAACAAATAATGAAACAATTACACAACTTATTTTCTGGTATTACACAATACTACAGCGATATAAAACAAAGTATCGAACCAATTGATCGCTTAAATGCAGTAATAGAAGATGAGAGAAATGTCAGTAAAATTATTATTATTACAGTTTTTCATTGTGGTGACGATTATCATTCCACAACACCCCGCACATCAGTTACACTTAAACAGCTATGTATCGATGATTATAAAATAAATAATGCTAATTTACCATCATTTAAATTTTCCGGATATTACGCATAATTTAAAAAAAATCGTCAACTTTTTAATCAATGAAAACTTTCCTAACATACTTGCATCATTCTAATAAATATCCCCGCCCGCGGATATTCTTAGACATGATAATGATTTTTACGGTGGCGGCAGGCAAGTTTCACTGGGAATTGTAAATATAACTTAAACGATCTCGGTTGATCTTGCATGTGATGTAATTGATGGAAATTTTCAGGCTGATTTTAAAACATTAATCAAGCTCAGCAGGGATATATTCTGTATACATTTGCGCCTCAAGTACCTCCTGGATCGTTGAGTCCGTTAATCCGGTTTATTTACGATGCATATTCCGTTATTATCAAAAATAAATTTTAAACAGACTGAGCAATGCGGATATCTCTTCTGAATATAAATCAAACAAATATATTATATAAAATACAACACTTGAATGTTTTTTTATACACAAAAAGGAGGTACTTGAAAATGCCATCAGAACAGAAATTTGCAGTCGTGATAGAGCAATTTAATAGCAACATAGTTATTGATAAATATGCCAATGAACACAGGAACAGTCAAATGGACTGCAGCGAGATCATAGTATTATTATTATGTATGATAGAGATCAGATTCTGAATTATTCGTATTCCTGTCTTCATTCTGAATTATAAGATTGATGGGTATACTGATACTCAAAATAATAAAGTAACATAATATTTTGTACTGATTTTCTACTGACAAATTCAAGACAGATAAAATGTCTTGTAGCCACTACTTCACGTTCGTATTTATTGCTGAAATATATGTATTCTAATAAAAGTCTGCTACATTCGCTTTCACTTGACAGCGTTTTTTTACATAATCTTTTTAGTTGTCTTACACATGTATGGATAGTTGTTTTGTTAAATATTCGTGCGATAATTCTGATCTAATTGTTCGATCGTGTGTGAGAGGTGCAAATTTTCCCACTTGTGTTTCGTTCACTTCAGCCAGCGAACGAAACATAGACTGTTGAACTTGCTTAATTAATATGTACTCGGATGTTAGTGTATATCTATCTTCGTATTTACGCTCTCGTAATTATTCATAATCAAAAATATATATTTTTTGGGATTTAGTTCACCAGATATTTTTATGCCGTCGTTTTTAATTTTTAAATTACACAAAAAATAATATTATTATTTTTGTAGTTCAGTATATATTAAATATGTATTCAAAGTTCAAAAAATAATTACACAACACAACCACGTGTGAACCCCTAGATTGCCGAATGACATTCTAGAAAATTCAGAGGGTACATATAATCTTAGATATAAGGTCGAAACAACCCCTATGTGAAACCCTAGATTATCAAACGATATTCTAGAAGGCTCGGAAGGTACATATTTACACAACACTTCCCCCATATGAACCCCTAAATTACCAAACGATATTCTAGAAGGCTCTGAAGGAACATATTGCATCTTAGATCTAAGGATGAATACAACCCCTACGTGAACCTTAGATTACCAAACGATATACATATTTACACAACACGACCCCCATGTGAACCTCTAGATTGCCGAACGACATTCTAGCAGGGTTAGAAGGTACATAGAACCCTAATTAACTTATCCCAAAGACGGCACAACTTTCATGTGAAACCATAGATTACCAAACCATATTCTTGCAGGCTCGAAACGTAGATATATAATCTTAGATCTATGGACAACATACAGTTTTAACTAACTTATTTTAAGGACGAAACAACATACAATTTTAGCTATTCTAAGGACAGCAAAACATATAATCATAATTAATTTAATTATATAGAAAGAACAATGCTACAATGAACGACTATAAAGCAGCAAAGATTATGAATTATCTCGACGATGAAAGATATATTCTCAAAATGCAATTTATGGTATTATCAGAAACTGACAATAATACTTGGATTATCCGTGACAAACATCACTCTGTCCTTGCTAATAAAACAATTGGTATATTTAGTAAAAGTTCCAAACATGGAATATTGACTGGTATTGACAAACTGTATTATACGCTAGCGTATCCTGTAACCGCGACAATTAATATGCTATATCTGATGAATGATAATCTCAGCGTTGATGATTTAGCGCCGATGAATTTTGAAAAATAAATTGCGTAGCCGAAGGAGTAACGGAACATTTCATAAATGCGATACATGGAAACGGTTTAACGGATGTAAGACGTTAAAAGATAAACTCGTCGCAGAAATAGTCAAAGATTCCTGAGCGTCTATCAAAGACGTCACTGAGCCAGGAAAGACACTAAAAAACATCTAATTACAACAACAACAAAAAACGATAAACGAATTGAATTTGGACAAATTAAAACAGAAATCGAATTTGTTATGTCTGGTTTGGCAAATATTTTTCAAAAGGGAAGTGGGTATCAATATTATTATAACAATGTATGCTCGATTCAAAACTGCTATTATCGTTAGTTGTAAGTGAAGCAATTATATCATATCGGAAGCAAGCTGAAGTTTTGTTACCAAAACAAAAGGAATATTCTGATAAAATAAAAAAAATATTTAAAAAAATAAAACATTAAAAGTTCTTGGTAGAAGAATAATTGGTAAATTTACCACGAAGGAGGATCGGCAGATCATTAACGACACTATACAAGATTAGTTATAGATGATATTGCACTCGATTTTATAATCGCTGATGCAACGAAGAGAAATATATTTGTAAGTCGATAAAATGCTTGCCTCTCTAACGGAACACGATTAGGTACAATTGGTTACATTAATGGCGATACACTGAATTTTACTCATTTATGTACCACAATGGTTGCGTATGTTTCGATAAAATTATCATCGATGGTGAACAGATTTCCTAAAATCCTTGTCAGCGTCGCTACGTATTCAGTCAATAATGAAAGAAAATAATCAGAATTACTGACTCAATTTTATATGAGTACTGCTTACGATCTATTATGGGTCGAATGACGAAAAAAAATACAAGAAATGTTGCATAATTATTCTGAATCCGCTAACGTTGAAATCATAGATATTTATTACAACAACAATAAATAAATCCAAACTATGAGCAGCACCATCTGCAGACATAAGAATGTTTATCTAAACGGACCAGGAGGTTCTGGTAAGGCAACTCGTGTTATTGAATTATTTTGGCAGAGTTCAGTTAATATGGTTGTTGTAACACTTACAATCTCGCAAGAGAAATGAACGAATGAGGAGTAAGATCATGTACTTATCATCGCTTCTTCCGATAGGAAGGAGACGCATGGACTCCTGATCGAATGGGTTAAAAAAAAAATATTCCGACGATCATCATTTGGTATGAAGTATTCCTAGTATCTACAAATATATTAAAAATATTTCTTGATTGGTTATTGCTGAAGAATACAGATGTGGCCATGTGTGGAGATCATGATCATATAGCACTTGATCAAGAATTAACAGAGTTTAAGAAATTAATTAGACTAATAATTAATAGTCGCTGGATGAAATAGCATTTTATAAAATTATCTGAAAAAAAAATAGTGTGAAAGAGCCTGATATGTTTGTAATTATCTTTCTGTGTTTAAAACATAGTTTGTAAATTTGTAAGATATTATTTCGCTTCATTCAAATAATCATCTAAACGAATCTGAGATTTTCAATAAATCTGTCATCATTTTCTGGATACTCTCTTTCATCTCCATGATTACAGTCAGTCGAACCCACTTGTGTATTTAATAACTGGAAGATCTTAACATGCTAATTTTACAGACCAGAGAAGTTATAACATTTTAAAAGTCATGGTTTTATTATATCAGACACATTTTAAATACTATTACTATTTCCGACACTTTTTAAAAAGCATTTAACTGAATCACGTAGAGAATATGACATCAATCACAAGCATGTAACGGCATTATGTAAACAGTTCATGCATTTCATTTGTTTAATGGAATTTGTTCATCACATTTCTTTATCAGTATAGCAAACATGTTGTTAAATGCTATTTTATAAGATTATTTAGTATTGTAAAATTAAGAAAGTACTGTTATAGCCTTTGAAAGTTTTTGTTTTGTCTCCTGTAATATTGGCACGTGATAAACAAGCGAATTGTGCAATTATGACTTCACCTGCTTGAAATTAGACTGGAATGTATATTTAAACATTTTGCAATAGTTTTAAAACCGATGTTAGCATATATCACAGTTATACATTAACTAATGTGTGAATGAAAAGTTATTCGCTTGCAATAAATATTTTGTTATCTGAAATTAAAGGTATATATATATATATATATATATATATATATATATATATATATATATATATATATATATATATATATATATACTGAAATACATATTGCTAGCTTTTGTCTTTTATTTGGTAGTTGGGTAAAAGCTTGTTCTTGGAAAATGTTTTTGTTCTTGTTCTTATTTACCAACACAAACGTTTGAACATATTTTAAAATAATCAACATGCTTTCCATTTTTACCAATTATTAGATTAATCATAAAACGTATTTGATGGGAGGAAGACAAACCTTCACCAAATCAACAGAAAATTTTAAGATGTGAAAATGAATCACGATGTCTGTCATTCAATTAAAAGAAAACAATTTCACGAATAGATCACATACGTTTCGATCAGATCATCAGAAGACTACCAACGCATGTTGCATAAAATTTATGATAATTGCAGGAGGAAAGATACAGTGTTTAGTCACTAACTCAAAGAGATATCGAATCAAATGTTTTTGAACCTGTTATAAGAAGTAAAATAAGAAAACTGTTGCTGCCCAATGTCAAATCTCGAATGAATTTCGATGTTGTCAATTCGATTAGAACAAGGCATCGCATGGGTAATTGTGTAACGATAACATTAGCACGTATCATACTAAAAACGATATCAGATGGATAGATAAAATATATTTACATTTCGACTCAGCTAACAAAAGAATGATTTTCAGCTGATAATGAGATTTTGGATTTTGGACTTATAGGTCTACTTGTGCACTCACACGACTTTCGTTTATATAATAAATTTAACCGTTACGAAGCGATTAGTATATGCATTATGTCATATACCTCATCATTAATGAAAACAATGACTATAGAAAATGAATTTTTGTCCTTGGAGACAAAAGGCTCCTAGCTGATTTCGCGCTCGGTAAATTTCCGTAAGGCAAAGCGGGAGTGATAAATGTTGATAAATGTTAAACATTGTGCCAAAGAACACTGACATAGGAACTGTTTTGTGTCAGATTGCAATTATGCTAACTATATCGACATGAAATGTAAGTGATGTGAACAGCCATATGGTTATAAACTATGTAACGGAAACAAGAAAAACTAAGAACGGTTGTAGAAACCTAACAAAAAGGAAAACCAAAACGGTTTTTAAAAACTTACATAGGTTAATTAAAACAGTTATAAAATTAAAATTTAACAATATTTTATAGTAGTATTAGTAAAATACAAATTAATTCCAAATGATATATCACAAGTCCTCAAGAATCGAACGTTCCAAATAAATTCCAGATAATCAAATGCACTGGTCTGCCAACGATCCTGATGTTTTAAAATGTTATTATCCAGAACTTCTCTGAATAAATTCCCAATAGTCCCAGAATATATTTTAGACCAATGAGCATTGTGTAGAGTTCCAGTGAGTAATCTTAATAAATGTATCCTTTCAAATAATCTAAACACAACATTAAATACATCTGTAGACTAGTGCTATAACAAGAATAGCAGAAATAAGAATGAATTAATTGTCGAGCTCTACCTACTTATATAGAGTCCCGAAAAGCAAAGTTTACCTACTCACTGCGTGATATTTGGCAAATACCTAACATCATGAAATAACCCACGTGACTGACACATCCAATGGGAAATGACCTAAATCGTCTAAGAACCAACCTGACAAACCTAGCAAGTGGGAAAAACTTTACAAAATTATAAGCAATTTTAATTATTAAATACTTGCCAACATATATTTGTAGATCCTATGCAATCAACAAATTCTTAATAGTTTTACAATTGAACCTATACACGTGTAAAAAAGTTAGTTTTTAAATATCTTTTTTTTTTACAGATCACCACTACAAGTTACAATCATGAAAACAATTACAAAATATATATTAAAACATGGATTGTTATCATGTTTTAGATTGAGTATTGCGTTGTAACATAACTTGATCCGTAAAAAAAACAACGATTTAATGTCGAAATATGTTGTCGAACGTTTACACATCTTTGTCGATATTTTTTTTTAACGTCTCGCGAAATTTTGCAAAAGTGTTTTCACCTTCATCATTTATTTTCTACCCGTGCCTGTGATTCAAGTATAAAGTTTAGCACCATGAATTTACGGGTTTGTGTTTTGAAATCCATCGTCATTATCATGGTTTAGTGACATAATCAAATCTACACGAAGAATAGTCCCTGTGTGCCGCAACATCTCTTCCATACCTACCTGGCTCGTATTCAATCGGCATAATTGCGCGAAAAATTGTACATAGATATTAAGTTAATGTAACTAACTAACTATCGACTTGCTTAGCCGGCAGAAATAAGGGCAATATTATATGTGATTATCGACTTGCTTAGCCGGCAGAAATAAGGGCAATATTATATGTGATTCAGCGCTAACGCTCTTGTTAATCACTAACCACGCGACTTTATCCCCAGTACCGTCAAGTAACTGGAGCAAATGTGATTTACAGTGTAAGCAATAGCATGTTAACAATTTCCAAGGCAAGCACCTTTGTAATTGAAGTGAGTCATAATGACATTGAGCTTTAAATCTCTCTCTCTCTCTCTCTCTCTCTCTCTCTCTCTCTCTCTCTCTCTCTCTCTGTTGTGTAAATCAGCACTTCTTTGAGATTATAAGCATTTTTTTCCTGAATTTCGCACGATCATCATATGTGTGTAGACAGTGTTAACTACAACAGTTTGAATTTGCAAACCCAGATATGTTCTGACTTGTGGGAGGAAAGACTTTCAGATTAGACGATGTTTCGAACCAAATTACATCTTGAAGGAAATTGTGTCTCGTAATTGTAATTGACAAAGATATTACATCGTCTAACATTTGCGCACTCTTCCTATATTAAATCAATATGTAACCTAGAACATGTTGAATAAATATTTCTTAAATGATACGGTGTAATGATAATAATAATAATTGTCTCTTAAATTTCGATGGCACTTCCACCAGCAATAATTTGATTTTGTAACGTTGACAATTATCAGTTTGTCTGAATCTTGTATTAAAACAGGAAATACACAATGCATTTTGAAATTAAAAAGGCGTGTTAGAATACTCGGTCTCATTGTTAGGTCAGGAAATCTTTATTTCCAGTTTAAGAGATGAATACAGGCAATCATATTTAGAACATCCTAATATAAGAGTCAACACTTCTCTAATAGGTAGCAAAGAGCGATCGGTCTGCCAGCACATTGAACTGATAACTGGGAACTGCGCTAACTGTGTGGGTACTTCAATCCAGTTAAATGATTTGTTTATCATGCAAGTGTTGATTTAATTTGTTAAAGCGGTAAGTGGATAAGGGACCGTCCATAAATGACATCAAGCACCTGAGGGGAGGGGGTCACACATTTGTGACGATGTTTCACGAGGGGGATGTACGTATTTAAAAAATGTGACGTCACAACAAAATGCGCAACCTTAAAAAAGTACCACTTAATTTTTTGATTGTTTACAATTTTAAAATAAGAAATACGGCTTTTTCTTGTGAGGGGGAGAAGAGCTTTGTGAGATCATATTTGAGGGGTGTGACTTTTTGTGACGACGTGTAACAAAGGTAGGGGTTGGGGTCATAAATTGGCCAAAATGATGTGAGTTCATTTATGGATGGTCCCTAAGGGTCAGTTGATGTACATGTTTATCATACTTTTATTTGTGCGTTGCACTTCTTGTTCAAATTTTCTACTTATTCATTACAAATGTATTTTTCCCAAGAGTATCGTGGGGACATAGGTATTGTTGGCTACTGGTCTAGGTGGAGATTTTCTACCCCACATGACTAATCTCTAACATTGGGAGTAGTGCGCGCGTACAAGGAAAGAGGATAACAGTCGATCGGCAAATTCATACCTATGGATCAAGACATTCATGCCAAAAGCGTATTATGAATGAGAGGTGTCCGTAGAATTAATGACCCGGGGGTTGGGTCAAACATATTAGGGTCAGCTATTAAGTTTTACGGATGAAGGCCACAACGTGTTTAGAAGCAACGTCCGGGGAAGCGGCAAGAGACCCCACCCTCAACCCTTGTCCAATGTGCTGGAATCCATGCTCTGAATATACATACAGATAGGAATTAATTGTTTCTTCTTAAAGTTTGCAGCAGGTGAAACTCGATATGCAGTTGACTGTTAATAGTCTTAATTTTGCTCAGGACGTTTTTATCAGTTATGATTGATAGTGTCAAAATATTTACAGTTTAAAACGGATTATGAAATTTATTTATCGTGATAGATAGATAGATAGATAGATAGATAGATAGATAGATAGATAGATAGATAGATAGATAGATATAGGTAGGTAGGTAGACAGACAGACAGACAGACAGACAGGCAGACCGATAGATAGATAGATAGATAGATAGATAGATAGATAGATAGATAGATAGATAGATAGATAGATAGATCATGAAAATATGACACGAATATAAAACTTTTGTTTAGAACAAAACAAAACAAAATCAGTTTCACATTAAATGTGATATTTGAACTGATATAGAAAAATAAAAGTATCACCAATTGTTTTTGCGACATGATTCAAAAGCTGAATAGCACTGTGTACATACACCTGGCACGACACACAATTTAACACGAAAAGTGCAGAGAATATTTCTGTATCTTTTATACAGTGCATACATCACCATGGACGCTATACTGTATCACGCGTAACCGATGTATTGCCTGCTGAGCTGCTCAACGAAAGTCTGCGTCCTGAAGAATCTTGTATTTGCCTTGATTGTTCATTCAACGAACTGTACCCCGAGGATTCGTTTAAAATGTTGTCTTCCGTTGGGGTGGCACAAACACTAGAGTCATTCTGCATAGTAGGGTAAACATAAGGAGAATAATGGTCGTCTGTCTTGATTACTGGATAACTGGGTAATGGCATTAACAAGCCTCCATTAGAATCCGGTGTAATCGCTGTGGTGGATGGATATTGTGTTGATGACGGGCTATCAACATAAAGCGGTGTGAAGAACGAAACGCCGAATTTCTTGGGGAATAAATAAGTGTAGATTGTACACCATTGACTTCACTAATGCAAGTAGATAGCTGACGCTCAATACGAGATTTAATGTCGTGTTCCATTCGCAGAATTCAAATAATGAATTGTTTTCCGTATACACTCTTCGTACCCAGATTGGTATTCCTTTGCTAGTGTGTCATCATGCTCCGCTGTCGATGTAATGTCCTGTTTTGGTAATTGCTGTAGGTACTTGGCAGTCCATTCCAAAATTTCTGCTCTGTCTAATCTTGAAACCTGCTGTTCCTAATTGAAAATAAAAGTATACAGGAGTGACCAGGAACTTTAATCCCTACAATACCGGTAGAGTAGAGATACGTGTGAAACTCGAGGCCATAATGAACAATTTAAGCAAAGTCCACCACATTCCACCAGTTACTTATTCGTATAAATTAAAATTGTAGAGACTGTCTCGTTTATATTAAAAAAAATGATCGAGTTAAAATTTAATCAATATATTAAAATCAAACTCCTTTTCTCTGGAAAAATTTTCTCTGGAAAAGGATTGAGTATTTATATACATTTATCTAGATTTGGGTTTAAATTCATCAGAACTGGTATCATAAATAAATAAAAAGAGAAACAACAGCAACAAAAAATTGACATTTAGATAACCAGATTACAATTCCAAGTTGAATCACAGTTCGAAGATCTTTATTAGCTCCTTAATATAGAATACTTATTGTAACATTATTTTAATTCCATTAATTTGTGTTAATAATAATATTCTATTAATTGGTTTTCTAAAACTATATAATGCACTTAAAAGATGAGTTCATATACCGTGTGTAGAGTGCAAGTTAAAACTTAATATATATATATATATATATATATATATATATATATATATATATATATATATATATATATATATATATATATATATAATTCAAGGTTGAATCTAACATCTCGTGTTAGACCGCTCTTCAGTGGCCTAAATGGATGGAGAGTCCGCCTGGGATGCGGAGGTCGTGGGAGCCACAGAGTTAGATTTCAAGAGAGAACAAATCGGATTTTACAACAGCGATTCTTTCCTGGTGTTAGCTCATAAGTACAATATTAGGGATACTTTTCTAGCTTTTCCTGATCCCTTGAAATTGAAAAAAAAAAGATTAGAAAATATTTATGGAATTCACAGTATAATGTAAGTTTTTTTAATTTTTCACTCTCTTTAGCTTTTAATTTTAGGAAAATAAATTTGTATTTTGGAATATGGAATGCTTCCTTGGTTTTACCTTTTCTGGTTATTTTGTTTAATCCCCCAGGATGTAATATTCGTTAGAAATTCAACCTGTACAGTTTTTAAACAAGTATGTACGATGATATCTTATATGTATTTAAAATTCGACCTAAACTAACAAAACTCGAAGGTCACAGAAAATGCAGTTATGTTTTGTTTTTATTTTGTTGTTGTTGTTTTTTTTCGGGGGGGGGGGGGTTGTAGAGGTATCTTAGTACATGACACATAGTACAGTACTCATAAGGGATAGTAAAATTGTTGTATTTAGGAAGCATTATATTAAAACAAAATTGAAAATGTAATACTTACGTTCTTTTTTACATTTTCCAGTAAAGTGATTGTCAACTGATCAAGACTTTGAATTATTTTGTTTTTTCTTTTCTTCTGTATAAAGGGAATTTTAATCTGAAATAATAATAATATCACATTCTTAGAATAATGAATACAATTTGCAGATTAAATAAGACATCGTAAACAAATATACAAAAATCAAGTAAGTAAACTATACAGTTGCTAAGAAATGGTCTTTTTGAAACGTGTTATTACCCTTCTGAGAACAGATTCAATCATCATCGATGAGTTTGGAAAATCCGCCATAACTAGTAGCTGTTTTGGAGACAAGGTTATTTACTCCATTTTCAATACAAAGAAATATACATCCAAACAATTGTGTAAAGTCTTTACAAGCTTCGATTAAGACATGTGGAGACATGTTTAGTACCGTAAACCCTATCACGAACTTTCCAGTCAATTTTAGAAAACAAGTCTAATATTCATAGCGTGGTGCGTGGATCAGCCGTCGATGCAAAACAGTTCCTGTATTGGAATGTTAATGAAGGTTATTAGTCGACAAAACTGTAACTGGCACGTGCCAGCAGACAAATATTTTTAGCCTAGGGGTCAATGTTACGCTTAGAAGGGGAATAATTAATTAAAATTAACGCATCTAATATAATTTGGGACTGATATCTATTATAGACCGATGATTTAATTAATGTTAAATGCTGTTCCCTTGTTCAAAACGTACAATATATCCGGTATTTAAAATGTCAACCACGTGTCATAGAACTTATTATAGAGATGACAACTACTGATTTAAAACACTTGCATATATGACTGTGTTAATTGATACTGTTGAATAACTGTAGTAAGGAAATCCGTAAACCTTTGCTAAAACTCTATTCAAAACTCCTCATATGCCTTGTAGAAAATTGTACAATAATTTCGATGATTTGTCGAAAGCGCCTATCCTACTAATAAAATGTAAGACTTCACCCCCTCCCACCACCACCCTCACAAAAGACAAACAACATAAGTCGGAAGCGCCTGTCATACTTAGAATGAAACACTTCCACCCCACCCACCCCAACCCTCACATAAGATAAATAGCATAAACAACATAAAACAACAAACCAAACTGAAGACAGCTCATACAAAGCTAATATAAAATGTACGAATACAGTTCCATTCTTCTAGAAGCGGGTTATTTGTTTTCTACACGATACGTGTCTCATATGTTAGAAACTAAAGGGATATCTGTAAATATCCGATGTAAGTTTCTGTCAATAATGTCGTGTTGAGAATTAAATCAATCGTATCATATATTCCTTGTTTCGTAGTTTTGTTTCTGTATATTTGAATTACGAATGTACGTATTATAATGTCTCTGCTTTTATAAATATTGATTTACTAAAGCTTGTTCGCCTCTTTTATACATTATTTTGTGTACAGTGGCGATGTTGCTTTTACAGCATTTGTATACGAACAAATTGCTGTTTTCTTTTTATTTTGATAATGGTTAGTCCGGTTAATATGTTGTTTTAAATGGTGCATCTCATTCTCTCAGAATAAAAATGGGTTTTTTTGACAAAGAAATATAAAAGTTATCAATATTTGTCAGAAATGATATGACACAATGTTGCAGGTGCCCTCACAGATTCACAGGTAAGATACTTTCTTGTTTGTATCTTTTTTCAAATTTCTATTTGACCCTAATTTAAATGACTGGTGAGATTTCATGCTATTTGAAGCAAATCTTTCTCACTTTAGTACTTTTCAGTGTATACATCGTTCTGCGAAGCTGCAATTTTAACACTAAAACGGATTTGCAATGCATTTCACAATAATAAATGTTGCACGTTTACAAATCCATTTAGAAATATGTACATTGTTCCATGTAAAGGTTACTGAGAGCGTGCCGCTACGATACACGACTTTCGGAGAGTATGATATGATAATATAAACAAAAGTAGCTTACAAAAACAGTTTTACGCGATTTCAAAGTATTAACCCCATAAGCAAATGAACATGACGTGTATTATCTACTCCTGTAGAATCTGAGCAAACATACTTGTCGTATATACTGATCTGGTAAAAATCTAAATGACGTACTAATAAGACGTAATGTTTCACAGCGATCATTGGAAATTTAATCAACTGCACAACATTGGCCTTATTTTACAATCAGCAAAGTCTTTGATTCTTAAACGATTTCTACGTAGGAATACAATACATACTATTCTCATCGGATCATCAGAAGACCAAAGCATGTTTCATAAGAAATATAAAGGCTGGGAGAAACAGATTCAGTGTATATTTTAATGAATATGTTATATCAAACTAAAGAATAGAAAATTTAAATAAAAAAAAAACATGTTTTGTAAAATTCAACAAAATAATTTATTTCCTTAGCATTCAAAGTGAAACTTAAGAACTTAATGCATTGTGAATTAAATCACAAATAGTTCTCAAAGTGTATGACAAGTCCAAAAAAAGAGTTCCAACTGAATTTCAATGGTGTTCTAAATAAATTCCTTTGTTGAATATACTGATGTGTCAGCAGTCTCAAAGGTGCTTATGTGCCAATGGCTTGGAATGTGCTGGTGTTTTAAATGTCTATTGATGTATCATAATCATATAATCCATAATGTCCTTTACATAATTCACTATAAATGCAAATTAATGATTCAGTCGTCCCAGAAGTATTAATGAATACTTTGTAATTTCAGTGAATAATTGTAATAAATAAATCTACTCAAATTAAAAAGTGAACACAACACACTTTTGACGTCAACACATTGAACGATTTATTAAATGGGCACCTTGAGATCATTTATATCAGACCAAATCCAGCAGATATCGAATTTTATTTTTCTAGACCTGTTATAAAACACAAAATAAGACACATTTTTGCTATCCAATATCAGATCAAGAAAAATATTCGAAAGCGTAACGACAGCTATAAGAAGCTATTGGAGGGAAGAGAGTGTAACGATATCATACGTCCTCCTTGTAAAGGAAGGATCTTAGAGAAATTGATAAAATATATTTACATTTCTACTAAAGATCAGAGAAACGTCATTCCAATCTGACGGATAAATTGTCAAGAACATGACATCACGTATAGATCGGATGTCATATCACGAACCTGTACTGTAGATAATAGACTGGTTCTTGATAAAATCAAAGGTGGGATTAAGTAACATACAGTGAATCATATAATAAATTAGGCAAAAATCGGATCTCTTAAGTCATTAAACAAGTCGAAACAAATTACTGCAATCATGTCACGATAATGAAGCAAAAAAATTAATTTGATGATATTAACAATAAACTAATGTTATTAATGAGGAGGGGGTAGTGTGATATACCATTCTCCAGAAATACAGACTAATCAAATATGTATTTGACTCCAACGAGCATTTAAAGTATGGTGTTGAGTATCTAATTCAGACATAATAGGGATACAGGAATCTCATTAATTAGTGTGGTACAACAATGACATATTAAATAGACTAAAACGAATTATAACATTACATATTAAATAGACTAAAATGAATTATAACATTACGTATTAAATAGACTAAAATGAATTATAACATTACGTATGAAATAGACTAAAAAGAACTATAACATTACGTATGAAATAGACTTAAAAGAATTATAACATTACATATTAAATAGATTAAAAAGAATTATAACATTACATATTAAATAGATTAAAAAGAATTATAACATTACATATTAAATAGATTAAAAAGAATTATAACATTACATATTAAATAGACTAAAAAGAATTATAACATTACATATTAAATAGATTAAAAAGAATTATAACATTACATATTAAATAGACTAAACGAATAATAGCATTATGTTTTAAATAGACTAAAAAGAATTATAACATTACGTATGAAAAAGACTAAAAAGAATTATAACATTACATATTAAATAGAATAAAAAGAAATATAAAATTACATATTAAATAGACTAAATAGAATTATAACATTACGTATGAAAAAGACTAAAAAGAATTATAACATTACATATTAAATAGACTAAAAAGAAGTATAAAATTACATATTAAATAGACTAAATAGAATTATAACATTGCATATGAAATAGACTAAAAGAATTATAACATTACATATTAAAAAGACTAAACGAATAATAGCATTATGTTTTAAATAGACTAAAAAGAATTATAACATTACGTATGAAAAAGACTAAAAAGAATTATAACATTACATATTAAATAGACTAAAAAGAAGTATAAAATTACATATTAAATAGACTAAATAGAATTATAACATTACGTATGAAATAGACTAAAAAGAATTATAACATTACGTATGAAAAAGACTAAAAAGAATTATAACATTACATATTAAATAGACTAAAAAGAAGTATAAAATTACATATTAAATAGACTAAATAGAATTATAACATTACATATGAAATAGACTAAAAGAATTATAACATTACATATTAAATAGACTAAACGAATAATAGCATTATGTTTTAAATAGACTAAAAAGAATTATAACATTACGTATGAAAAAGACTAAAAAGAATTATAACATTACATATTAAATAGACTAAAAAAGAATAATAACATTATGTATTTAATAGACTAAAAAGAATTGTAACATTCCCTATTAAGTAGCCTAATGGATTTCTAACACTGACATATTACATATTTATAATGGCTAATGTTTGATTGCATTTGTTTAAAAGGTGATAAAGGTAACATCATATTTAATTCACAGGGCTTATACAGTTTTAGAACTATTTTTACCATTATGTGTTGCATTTCGTTTTTAAAATTATTTTAAAATTCTAAATTCTTCATAAAATGCTCTCTCTCTCTCTCTCTCTCTCTCTCTCTCTCTCTCTCTCTCTCTCTCTCTCTCATTGTATCAAAAATGCGAAATTAACTAGTACTATGATCATTATATCTCCGTATTATTTCCAAAGATAAAGCTAATGCTAACAATATTTATTCAACGGATGCCTTCGACTCAAAAAGTGTATAGAGCTTTAAACGTTTACTACAAAATGTAACACATTGCATCAAACTTAATAGAAACAAAGGTGCACTCATTCTTTTGTCCTTATTCACCGTCTATAGTTTCATTTTACATTTTACGATTTCACCCCTTTACTGCACTCAAGGTCATAAAAAGACCTTGATCGGTAGGTTATTTTCTATTTAGTGAATTTGATTTTTTAATAATAAGCGTCTTAATGTTTAACGAAGAGCGTCTGAATGTTAACTGATTCGTGTATGAATGTTTAACGATACGTGTATGAATATTTCATGATGAGAGTATGAATGTTTAACGGCAAGCGTATAAATGTTGACTAATAAATGTATTAACATTTAACGATGAACGTATAAATGTTTGATATGTATATGAATGGTTACTCAAAGCGTATGAATGTTTAATTATAAGCATATGAATATATAATGACAAGCGTATGAATGTTTAACGATGAGTGTATGATATGTTTAATGATAATTGTGTAAATGTTTAATTATAAGCGTATGCATGTTTAATGAGAAGCGTATGCAGGTTTAATGAGAAGCTTGTGCATGTTTAATGAGACGCGTATGAATGCTTAACGATAAGTGTATCAGTGTTTAATGATTGTCGTAGGAATGTGTGTAAGTGTATGAGTATATAATGATAAGTGCATACATGTTTCACGATTAGTGTATGACTGTTTAAAAATGAGTGTACCAATGGTTAGCGTATGAATGTTTGGTAATATGTGTATGAATGTTGAACGAAAAGTTTACGAATGTTTAATGATAAGTAAATGACTGTTTAATGATGAGTGTACGATTTTATTTAATGATAAATGTATGAGTGTCTTTAATGACAAGCGTTTGAATATTTAATGATGAGTGTTTGACTGTACAATGAAACTATTTTGAATGTTTCTAAGCGTGTGAATGTTTAATGATGAGTACATGAATGTTTGCTAATAAGCGTGTGAATGTCTAATATTAACTATATGACTGTTTAATGATTACTGTTTGAATATTTAACAAAAAGCGTATGAATGTTTAATGGTAAGCGTATGAATTTTAAATAATTAGCTAAATAATGTTTGTTGATAAGTAATGAGATTTTAATGATAAGTGTATGACTAATGACGAGTTTATGAAAATTTAACGAAAAGAGTCTAAAAGGTTAATGATAAGTGTATACCTATTTAACGTTAAGCGTATGAATTTTTAATGATCAGTGCATGAATATTTAATGATAAGTAATGAGATTTTAATGATAAGTGTATGACTAATGACGAATTTATGAAAGTTTAACGAAAAGAGTCTAAAAGGTTAATGATAAGTGTATACCTATTTAACGTTAAGCGTATGAATTTTTAATGATCAGGCATGGATTTTTAATGATAAGCGAATGAATGTTTGATGACACGCGTATGAATGTTTAATCATACGTTTATTAATGTTTAACGATAAGTGTATGAATGTTTAAAGATGAAATTATTACTGTCTAGTGATATGTATATGAATGTTTACCGATAAGCGTATGAATGCATAATGATAAGTTTATGAACATTAACTAACAAGCCTATGAATACTGAATTATAAGCGTATTAATGTTTAATGATAAGTGTATGAGTGTCTAATGATAAGTGTGTGAATGTTGAACGATAATTGTATGAATATTTAATGATAAATATATTTTTAATGATGAGTGTATGGCTGTTTAATATTAATCGCGTGAATTTTTAATGAGTGTATGAATGTTTAATATGATTATATATATTTAATAATAATTAAGTGGACTTTTATAGAGCCTAATTTTTAAGTCTCTAGGCGCTTTAGAACATATATAATGATGTCACTACAAAAAGAAATACAATGAAATTAAAGAACATAAAGACCTAATAATGTTTCCTACCTTAAATATTTTCATCATTTTTTTAAGTTTGTTCTTGCAGTCGAAAATGATGCGTTTTAAGAGCACTCTTGAAATTGATCACTGCGTCCTTGTGTCTAATTTAAATGAGCAATTCGTTCCACGTTGCTGGGCCCTGTCCTGCAAAAGAACGTTGTCCATATGACGTCGTTTTCATAGTGGGACTAATGAGTGTAACGAGAGGAGCATAATTACCTTACTGGTACACATAAACGTGGCACAAAGAACAAATTTTGTGTTTGATTCTGAAATTCTGAATTGAACGATGTCCAGGGTAAGGTACATAACAGCAGGACATATGCACTGATTGAGGTACTCTAAGGATGGTCCGAGCATTTGTTTTTAAAAACAAATTTAAGTTTTTGGAGTAGATATTGAAACGAACCAGACAGAATTGAGTTACAGTAGTCCATTCTTGAATGTACGAATGAACACACAAGTGTTTTAGTGGCATCAGTTGAAAGATATTTGCGAATGTAGCTGATGCGTCTGAGCTCAAGATATGCAGCCTTGCATATGTTCATGACATGTTGGTGCAGTATGAGAGAGTATTGTCTAGAGTAACACCTAGGTTTCGTACTGACTCTGTGAATTTAATGTTCGTGTTGCTGATTTGTATTGTTTGAGGTAAAGGATGTGAATGAGTGCGTCTTTGTGTTGTCATCAGAATGACCTCAGCTTTATCATCATTCATCTGCGGCTTGTTACATACCATCCATGATTTCACATCAGAAATGCACCTCTCTACTCCATGGATGGTAGCATCAACTTCAGTTGGGTGGCTAGACTTGTATATTTGGGCGTTATCAGCTTAAAATTGGTGAGACACTGGATGAAGATCTATGACACTCGAGAGGGGCATAGTGTATAGAACTGACCTCGGTTGAACACCACAACATAGATCAACTGGGCTAGAGTCCATTCAATTTGCAGATACAATTTGTGTAATGTTCACTACGTAGGACTTGAACCACAGTAAGGCTGCAAATGATGAATCTATGACTAAACACGTGAATGTTTTATGATGAGTTTTTGAATGTGAAACACAAATGAATGTTTAATGTTAAACGTGTAAATATTTAATGTTGAGCGTATGAATGTTTAATGATGTGTGTATGAATGTTTAATGATATGCGTATGAATGTCTAATGGTGAGTGTATGAATATTTAATGATAAGCGTATGAATGTCTAATGGTGAGTGTATGAATATTTAATGATAAGCGTATGAATGTCTAATGGTGAGTGTATGAATGTTTAATGATAAGCGTTTGAATGTTTAATGCGCATGAGTTTTATATTAAACGTATAAATGCTTTATGTTAAATGTTTCAATCTGCTTTCATATTTCGGCTTCGAGTCAGATGAAATTGTAGACTTTTATTTTTGATAATTTTAAAAGTCCAAATTATGAAATTGTTTCATTGCTAGTAAAGAGTGAAAGATGGAAAACAATATCACTCTCTTGCATTGGGGATACACTCTGAGCTGGCTGTGTAATTTACTTGATGTCTGCCAGCGTTTTTATTCTACATGTAATTTAGTTTCCCTGGTCAAACATATAATACATTCGTACACCTTTATAACTCATTTTCTGGTCATAAGATTTATGCTGCACATGTAAAGGAAATGTGATGTTGAGAGGAACAGATCGCAAGAGGAACCATAGTCCCCCATCCACTCACCGCACAAAAGCACAAAAGGGCCACTACCACCAGGGGTGAAACCCAGAAACTTCATTATACATTCTTACACTCCCCCCCCCCCCATCTCCACTCTATCTCTCAGATTCACATATATGTCAAAAGTAATTTTAGAGGAGAGCTAATCTTAAGTTGTATAAATTGTTGCCTAAGAGAACTTGTTTCATTCACACAATATAATATGTTTAAGGAGAAATAAAGGACGCCCACCACTATTTTCTAATCTGATGAACATGCCCGTTAAAATGCGTTGAAAAAAAAATATAAATAAATGAGGTTCAACATATAATGAATTAAATATAAAAATAATGGATTTTCTGCAAGGGCTGACATGGACGTATGGTTAGAATCAGTAACTAAATGCATATCTAATGTTTTAAAAGTTTTTAGCAGGGGAAAAAAATCGAAATATTTATTTCTGATACTTTTGGTCTTAATTTCGCTCAATAAGTTTTTCGTCAAATATAACCGATAATGAGAACAGTGTTACCTTGTCCAGTTATAATTAATACAAGAACTTTTGTCATGACAGATTAAGAAAACTAGATCAAAAAGAAGATTAGAGCTTTTTGTTTGTACAGAAAAAAAGATTTTGACTTTGAAAAGACAACAAGATAATTTCACATTAAAATTGTATTATAAATCATATCATAAAATGTATCACATGATGCTATTCTCGGGTTTAAACAGTGTTATAGCATTTTATATACATTAAACACGTCATACAAAATTACAAAGCAAATATTGCAGAGAACACCTTTGCATATTATCTATTGTACATATATCACCATGGTCGCCATACATTTTTGTCAAAAGTTAAGGAATTGTTATTCACAGACTTGTCTAACGAATCTTTGTCCATTGACGAATCAGCTTCTTGAAAAGATTGATTATGGCACGAACTGTAACCCGACGACTGATCTGAGAGCGGATCATCCGTTGGGGTAGAACAAATAATGGATGCACTTCCGGTCAGTGGGTAGTAAGGAGAACAGGGTGATTTTGTCTTCAACATTGGATGAATGGGCACTGGCTTTAGCATGGCTCTGTTATAATCCAGTCTCCTGGGTGTTGTGGATGGAATTTTTATGGAAGATGGAATGCTGACATTAAGCGGTGTGAGGTAATTATTGCTAGAATTAGCGAGAGGCGTATGAAACACCGAATTTCTTCCGGGATATTTAAGTGTAGACAGCTCACCATTAACTTGACCAACACAGCTTGATAAATGAATTCTCTCGCGAGATTTCATGTCATGTCTTATTCCGTTCGCAGAATTCAAATAACGAATAGTTTCCCGCGTACACTCCTCATATCCAGATTTGTATTCCTTTTCTACTGTGTCTTCAGACGCCGCTGTCGATGTATTGACCTGCTTTTGTAACTGTTGTACATACTTGACAGTCATTTCCAAAATGTCTGCTTTGTCTAATCTTGAAATCGGCGTGTCCTGTTGTAATAACAACAAACAAGATTTAATAATACAAGAAACATAGCAAGTAGTAGAGGACAAAATATACAATTAAATAAATCCCACAATATTACACGAGTTACCTGCTCTACTAAAATTAAATGTGTTCATATAATCACTTTAATGTAACTTCGACTGAATTGATTTCAAAGAATTAGGCATTAAAATTCATACATTATAAGAAAGGTAATGGTGATTGATACAGTTCCAAGCATATATCGTCTTCACAGTTCCAAGATTTGTTAACAAAGATACCGATAACACGCAGAATAAAGTTACCGAAAACAAGTATCATGAATTCAACAATAACACAAAGAATAAATTTACCGATAACAAGTAGAATGAATATACCGGTAAATTTATAGATCATGTGCGTATCTTCAATTTAAAAGCAAAATCATAAACCGTGATATTTCATATATATATATATATATATATATATATATATATATATATATATATATATATATATATATATATATATATATATATATATATATATATATATGCAAATAAACATGTAAATATTTAAAAGAACTGACAAATTCTTTCAAAATATGAAGACCACAGAAAATACAGGTTTACTTTCTTTGTCATTGCACAAGATTCTTGAGAGGTAGTATAAATAGTTGTGTTCAGGAAATAAAATTGTCAAACAGAATTAAAAATGAAATGCTTACCGACTTTCTAACATTTTCGAGTAAAATGTTTTTTGAATTCCTCCAGAGAATGGTTTATTCGGTCTCTTCTCTTCTTTTCTATAATCGGCTTATTAATCTTAATCAATAAAAAATACATAAATAATATAAATAAATAACTAAAACTTAACTTTATAAATGAATAAAAATATAACATTTTAAATATAAATGCTACTAATAAATGGCATTTCATTTGTAATTACGTAAACTGAAAATATTCCAAATATTACTTTCTGATAATAATGACAAATATTTTAAAATTTAATTAACTGATCGTAAACACATGGATGCGTAGCTTTAATTTCTACATAAACTATGCTTTTGCTGATGACACATAAAAAATATAACCTTTCTTAGAAAAGAAGCAGCCATCTTCGAGGAGTCTGGAGATTCCTGCATGATGTGTAATAATATTTAGACACAAGAATAGTCCCTCTTTTCTCGAAGCTTGAGATATAAATCCACACAAAAAAATGTTGATTTCCAGCTACACGGTTATGTCAACTCTTTACAAACGGCGGATTTATATATGGCTATAAAGCCATTTAAACCTCGAACACCTTCCAATCATATTTCAAAACATAGTCACAAAACCCGCATCCCGAAGAAAGGACATTTACGATTGGTTATGCAGTGGTAATCATGCGTTGATATAGTATTTCCTGTTGCAAAATGTACTTGAAGGTATTAAGCGACAAAACTAACCGGCACGCGCCAGCAGAGAGATATTACTAGCTTAAGGGTCAATTATACGCTTGAAAAGAGAACAATTAATAAAAATTGTATGTATCTATATCCCTTTGGACTGAAATCTATTGTAGATATATGACGGAATTATTGTTCACTACTGTTCTCTTTTACCAAACTTGACATATATCCTGTGTTTAAAATGTCAAACACGTGTCATAAGGGTTAACTCGTTGTAGAGGTGTTAACAAAGTGGTTTAAAGGTGAGTATTAATGACTGCATTAAACTGATATTATCAAACCAATATATCGAGGTATACTCAAATTTACAACAAGAAACAAGGCTGAATTTAAAACTCGCGATAATGCGTTGCAACAAAGTTGTTAAATTACAATATTTCCTATGGTAAGTCGGAAGAGCAAATAAGACTTAAAATGTCACACAAATATATTGTTGTAACATATGGTAATTTCCTATTATGCTGGATAACTGTATGATATATAGAAAAATTATGTCTGTTATATATGATTTTCCTTTTCAGGCAATATGCAGCGGTGGAAACTAACAAATCGTAGCATCTGTTCTCTCTCTCTATCTCTCTCTCTCTCTCTCTCTCTCTCTCTCTCTCTCTCTCTCTCTCTCTCTCTCTCTCTCATATATATTCATCCTCATCAAAATCCTGTCTTTTTTCTTCATCTGTACCACATTTACATGAAGCATTTTATGTGCCAAGACTAATTTGTACTTATTGTAATTTATTCATCTAAAATACTTTTTTCTTTCTTTAAATAAATGTTTTGTTTTCGCCTTCATTTTTTTGTGGTTTGTTGTTTGTTGTGTAACTAGCAAAACTCGTTCTATCTCTGAATACAAATCTCCTTATAGTTAAAATCTGATGAGTGACTGTTGAAGCCCAATATTATTTGAACCGTTCAGCTAGCTATTGTTTGACAAACGACCAGAAACACTTAACGTTCCAAACCTTTTGATTTATCCACCCTTCTCAGAAATCAAAACTATTTAAGAACTTTCGGCCTAACGATGCACACGTTTTTCCATGTCAGTAAGCAATAAGGTATATATGGCATATACATATTTTCTGTTATCCGTAGAGATAAGAATGGTAAAGCATTTCAGAATGCGGTAGTAGTCATTGGTCTGTAAGAGGAATTAGTTACCGGCTTGTTTCCTTAACGGTCATACTAAATTTTACATCGACAGACGAGTGAGAGAAATCTCTCCACGGCTAGAGATTAAAGATCAGACCTGATTTTTGTAATATGATGCCAAACAAATCAAAGACATCGATATAGATTATTGAACTCCTCTGCTTGTTGCATGTTTACAAAGCCATGCAAAATTTGTATTGTGTCGCAATGAGGCAAGAACTTATATATTTCGTTGCTAAAATATATAAATATTGATATTTTGCAGGAAATGTTTCAACCGGTTTCAATGAATTTAGCTCTAAAAAAAGAATGACCATAGATGTAATGGGGTGAAGGGGATTTGCATGTGATGTAAAATTGCTGTATAGTCCCATCCTCCACCCCGACCAGCAAGTTATGCCCTCCTACCCCAGAAAAAAATTAAAATGACGTCCTTGAGCATTAAGTAATATGTATTTTCTTTGCAAAATCTATGCAAATATACAACTGCCCTAGTGAAAAAATATAAATGACGTGTTACATAATGTTTGAAAAAAATAAATAGATATTTATTTAACCGAGCCGCATGGCCTTAATTTTAAATCGGGTGTCTTTAATTCACGGACGACGCTGACGTACGGCAGGTTCAAATTAACTTATCTAACTAAATTTATGTATAGGATATTAAATTTTCCGATTGTCAAATGTGTATCAAGCATATACTAATTCTTTCAGAATTTTATTGAACCTTTTATGATACTTCAATGATAAATTCTTACAAATAATATAATAATGATATCACTATTTAGCTGAGGGATTCTGCTGCATTCCTCATATTCGTTATGTCTTTTTTAGTTTTTAAAGGAATTAAAGAGACACAAAATGTATTGAATCGATCGCATTGAAATATTTTATTACAGACGTGTATGATGAATAGGTGAGCAATTCGTTGATATTAATCGTTTTCATCCCTTATACTCTCTCTCTCTCTCTCTCTATCTCTCTCTCTCTCTCTCTCTCTCAATAAAGGTTCAGATTTGATCTTTAGAGGAACTTATCATATTAAATGATTCAATCAGTTAGTATTATTATTTCTTTTTTTTTCATTTGCTGCTTTAAAATGTGTGAGTAGTAGTAAATATTTCTCACGTGGAAGTGCCATGACATACGTTGTTCATTAAAAAAAAAAATTTGACACACTTAACTAAATTGATCCATTCCATGACATGATATATATTACGGTTGTACAATTGACAGCGTGATGCCCAAGTGTTAGACATCACTATCGATATGACACACACACACACACACACACACACACACACACACACACACACACACATAATGTGCTGTCTTGTTTTCACTATATATTATAAATGTGTTGTCTAGTTTACACTATCTTCTGCACATATTTTATTATAATCGGTTTGTAATGCCTTACTAGACGTGTCAGTTGGAGTTGAATAGCAATGGAAACTGCAAAATATTTGATTTTAGGAGGACTGCTGGGAATTGTCCATGTGAATATAATAACAAAAGAACATATGAGATAGGATTTTACAGTTAGCCAATCAAACCAAAGTGAAAAATTACAGAAATAATTTGCAACACTGTCTTATAAGATATATAAATATACGATTTAATAAATAATCCTTGCTTTGTCCTCTTTAAATCCGCCTGCAGTATTGAATACAAGGTTATCCCCTATAGTTTTGAATAATTGGCTTGCAGATTGGATTGAATTAAGATTATCATGTGTATAATGTGGGATAAACTTGTTTACTAATCATATAATAAACCCCAAACAACAACAGCAACACCAACAACAACAGTAACAACAAACGAAATTGCTATGAATATTGAAGTACATGGATCAAAAGCTGTTTATTTAGAGAAGAGGATATAAAGTTGGAATTATAATTTCAAGGAAAAACTTGTTCAAATACTTAGGAATCAGTCTTTTCACTTGACGCATCTAGGGTTCATAGATTAATTGTGTACAGAACTCTAAATAAATACTCTAATTATTAATTATCTACGAAGAGGTCTAAATCAAGTGCGTTTTTATTCTATGCCCAAATGTCCCGACAGCGGTGCTTTTGACATGTTGTAAGCTGTTATTATGTTATGATCGTGTTATTCGTATTCAAATTCCGTATGACATGTGTCTTTTGTCCTTTTATCATTAATATTTAAAGTTCGTTAATGTAGTTAACGTTGTGATTTTTAAATTATAAATATGCAGCTAAACCCAACTCGATATTTAAACAGATATTTTAACAGTAATTGGATGGAAATGATCTCGATTTTTGAAATAAAGTTCGATAATTGCATGCATAAAATCAATTTGTACTCTTTGAAGAAAGTCCATATTAAACGAGAAAGAACGCTTTAAACCATAAACGGATTAAACACTTGACTCCACGCAGAAATTTTCAATGATACCTTTGCAGCATATTTTAGAATCTCCTCCTCTACATTTGCTACAACCAACTCGCCCCTAATTCGCACCGACTTCTATTTTAACAGTTTGGCTTATTATTGTATAAACCTGCAGGTGCCCGATTGAAAAATGTGTGTGGATAGCGACTTGAAAATTATCAGGTCAACTAGAACGAGGAGGAAGGAATATTATCGGATTATTATCAGATATATATATATATATATATATATATATATATATATATATATATATATATATATATATATATATATATATATATATATATAACCAGTTAGAATTTTGAAAATTGTATCATTCTGTTGAACAAAGATGTGATGAAGCGTACGACTTATTACCGATATCTGTTTCAGTTTATAGACCCATATTGTACAGAGTGACTGATTCTTCAAATGAAAGATTTTCCGTCATGTAATGCGATGGTTGATTCTATATGATAACAGAAGTGATATTTGCGGTAAATCTTAATTTGCAAGTGTACAGTCATAACTAACGCTTTCGAATGTTGAAATGGAAGATTGTTGCAATTCAACATAATTGGTGCTGTTGTTGTCTCTCTTCATATCGATTTCGTATGATACATGAAAACGGTAATCACGGTCCTAACAGGATTTGCTAATCCAAAAGAGATTTCTTTAATCTTTTCCTGGTACGGAGGTATGATCAGATTCGCTTACTGAAGCAGGTGATATCTATCTATCTATCTATCTATCTATCTATCTATCTATCTATCTATCTATCTATCTACCTACCTACCTACCTACCTACCTACCTATCTACCTATCTATCTATCTATCTATCTATCTATCTATCTAAGCAGCAGAGAGGGTGAACAGACCAAGTTTTCAAGCAAAAATAAGGCTTCTACCGAAACCAAAATTATTCAGAGTGAGTGAACAGACCAAAGTTACATGTGTCAATTTAGCAATCTGATGTTCCCCGAAATCTGCTTATATAGGCTTCAATTTAGTAAACTGAGGCTTCCTTGAAAAAATACTTAATTAAATTTTTCAGTAAAAAAAAGACGCCATATAGTTGGCGTTCACCCTCGTTGCTGCGTTACTCTAACCGAATTAGCTATAGATACGATGATGAATTAGCAATTGAAAATCTTCAATCGATTTATATAAATGTCAAACATCGGAGAAGCACAAATAACTAGATTAACAAGAGAATGGTTGGCTGCAATTAAGAAATTTCTCCCGGTGAGAGATTCTTTCAGAGATAATCTTCAAGCGCGTCAACAAGCAAAGATGGATTTTACCACTGACACTAAAGAATTATTTGCGCCTATAACTACGGCAACTAAGGAAGTTGTAACCGCGGTACAAGAATTAAAACCAAAGGTGAAACCTCCTAAAAAATATGATGAACGAGTTCAAGAACTCAGAAATAGATTTACTGAGGAAGCCTTAGCGACGATTGATAAAGATGATATAACTAAATTAGTAAAGTTTGCTGCGCTGGGGTATTACGCTAAAGAAAATTACTTAAAACCTGGACAACACGGTTATATAAAAAACGTAGGTGATTTTGCTAAAGCAGTTTACAAAATTAAAAATAAACTATCACAAGCCAAGAATGAGGATCCCATATATCAGGCGTATGTAACTGCTGTTGAACGAGAATATGATGAAAACCAGAAAAAAAGAGGTTTATTAGTAACTGAACAACAACGACTAGCAACCGAACAAAAACAACGAGAGAAAGAGGAACGAGAACGATTAAAACAAGAACGAGCAGAAGAACGAAAACGCACAAAATCAACTCCACAAAAACGAGGACGACCACGAAAACAAGAAGAACCTGTTATGGAAGATCCTCAACGAGAAGAACCTGAAGAAAAAAAATCCGGCGAGGGATATCACGGTGGTAATATACCTTGTTCAAGAAGTGTCCTAGATGATATATCACGGTTAGAAGTTCTTATTGGAGGAAAACGAGCTGGAAATAATTCTCCGGAAATAATTAACGAAGCGACTGAAATCTGACTATATCGTAGTTTCATCGATGAACTTACCGATGATTATTACAGCGACTGAAAATCCGAAGGATTTTTCGATCACTGATTAGATATATAACATTTAAATAAAATGATAGTACATCGTAGTATGAACAGAGCAAGACCTGTTTACGTTGTAAACTCAAGATTGCCCGTTTACAAACTAACATACGGAAATGGACTCGGTGATATTGTCACTGGATTATTTACTAGAATTGCTCCAAAGCTGTTACCGGTTGGTAAGTAAATAGCGTCAAAAGCTATTCGGGTTTTCGGTGACCGAGCTGGTAAAGTTATCGGTGATAAGGCATTTAATGTATTAAGTACCGCAAAAGAAAAACTTATGTCGTTGGCGAGAGGATTTACCTCCAGAGGTTCTCTAAAGAAAATACAATTACAGTCTACGGAACAAATGCCATCTAAGATAGGTAGCGCGATTAATAAAATTGCAGTTGCACGGTTAAGAAAAATTTCTGGCTCGGGGTTGGCGCGGTTAAACATTTAGATCAACTATGTTAATATAAAATGTTTCAGGATGAGATCGATGATGCTTTTAAAGTAAATGATCCTGTATCAAGGAATAATTCTATACGCGATTATCAGTATTTTTCATATCGAGCTCAGGATCCAAATACAAGATCACGAATTGAACTTAGATTCGATGACACATCTAAATACTTCTTGCTGTGTGAAGCATTCATTGAAGTAGAAGGACAACTGCGGAAACATGATAATACTGAGTTTACAGCTGGTGATAATCTTAAAAATATCCCGATTGGATTTGTCAACAATGGCATAATGGCTTTATTCAACAACGCTCAGTATACGATTAATTCTACTAGAATTGAATCCATCGATAATGATGTTGATCTCGCAACCACAGTTGTAGGTTTAGCTAGATACTCTGATGATTTTATTAAATCTGCGGGTCATTCAATGATGTTTGCGAAGGATACTACCAATCACGCTGATCTTAATCCATTTACGTTAAGAACACCAAATAAACTAGATAATACTGCCTTCACTGACATTTCTAAAAGTGAACCTGTTGTTATGGGTGATAATCCTAATTACAATGCGGGATTTGTATCAAGAAAAAAGAACATCGACGACAATGGTAGATTTTCATGTACGATTCCGCTGTCACATATATTTGGATTTTGCCGAGATGTCCGGCGAGTTATTTTTGGTGCTAGTCACACTGTAACTCTCACGCGAAGATCAACTGACGATTATGCTCTTTGGCATGGTCCTGATCCTGTACGAGATGGTGTTGTAGCATTAACAAAGTTAGCGTTGTGGATGCCAGTTATGACTCCATTGTTGACCGTTGAGACACAATTGTTATCGTTTATGGACCAAGGAGGAAAATCATTGCTGAGTTGATGTGATGTTACAACAGCAACTACATCCGGTACAGGTACTGGAATTTTTACTTGGCAACTTGCGTTGACGAAATATGTTTCCGCACCAAGACATGTTTTTGTTGTATTGCAGAACGCGAACAGAACTCAAAAAATAACCATAGTTGCAAATGATAGTCTACAATTGCGATCTCATATGATATTTGACAAATGTGATGTTAGTGAAGTATCATTGCGAATAAGTAATCAACAAGAACCCGCGGAAAATCTTATCATCGACTACGATAATAATCAAATAGGACGAGTTTATCATCGATTGTGGTCATTAATGGGTCGTGATCAAAACATTGATACTGGACTTCAGATATCACAGGTGGATTTTAAAGAATTATATCCGATTTATTACTTTTCGTTGCAACATCTTGATCTATCTAAACACTCTACCGTTGATGTAAAATTTCAAGCTCGTATCGGTGATGCTCTTGGAGGATTTAGGGCGGTTGCTGTTATTCTCAGTGATAAAAATATGATACTTGAAGGTGGTGGTGGAAAAATGAGAGTTATTGATGCACCAGTGGAAAATATCTAAGTGAAAATTTTTCAGTGAAATTCGAAAATTTTTTATTTCATTCGAAGGGAAAATCCGTAGGATTTCAGTAATTGAATCAATCGGTGTTATATAAAAATGTCGTATAACACTATTAATGTCACATTGACACCTGGTCAGATAAAAAAACTTCAATCGAGTTCAGCTAAAAAATGTGGAACTACGATTACGCTAAAACATAATCAAATGACCGGCGGATCATATAAACTATCGTTGACGAAAACACAGGTTAATCATTTCAATAGCGCTTTTAAGGAAAAAAAGGGAGTTCAGATTACGCTATCTGCAGCTGCTATAGCGAATATGATAAAAATCGGAGGATTTTTCCCGTTGTTGGCTGCAATTCCAGGATTGATTGCGTCAGCGGCTCCGGCAATTCTTGGGGCGTTAGGAACTGGGGCAGCCGGAGCACTTGCTTCTACTGTTGTTAATAAAGTTCTTGGTAAAGGTCTAAAATCCAAAGGATTTTCAACGGAAAAATCCACGAGAAAAAAAAGGGAAAGGGATTCAGACTACCAGGAAGTCGATTCACGCGATACTACAAAACCAGTTAGTGGAAAATTCGCGAGGAAAATCCAAAGGATTTTTACCAATGTCAAATTTTGATCTATTAGAAGCTGTAAAAAAAACTCCCAATAAAGCATTTCAGAGGTGTATTCATGAAAGATCAATTACCAGCAAAACCACAAATACCAGAAACTGGAATAATTAATCTTGATGATAACACTGGACCTGGAACTCATTGGGTTTGTTACGCGATATTTCCAACGTTGATTATTTATTTTGACTCATATGGATTACCACCTCCGGTTGAATTTGTCAAATATATATCTATGATTTCTTCAAATTCGCAAAGTAATTCAATGAGAATTCAAAGAATTTCAATTTGGTATTCAACGTTGCCTACGCAGACATTAACAGATCCTCCGATATGTGGTCGAGAAACTCTTAACGCGTTAATGATTATCTCGGCAAATCCTAAATTACCTCATAAGGCTATCCACGAGTACACAATGATGAAAAATTCACATTGAAAATTTCTTCAGAATTTGAGAGATAGATCTAATATAAGAACAATGTCAGATATTTTTGGAAGATCAGTATCACGTGCTCCTGAATCAGTTACTATCGCACAGGTAAAAAAAATAATTAACAAAGCTATCTCCGCGATAGCAAACTTAGATGAATTAAAAAAAATATATGATCAAATAAGCGCTAACACACAATTACAAAAAACCATCGATGACATTAAAGTCAATACTGGTAACTCTGTCAGCGATATGAAAAAACTACGTGACGATTATAACGATCATATAACCAGGTTTAATCAGCTTCAACAGGATATCATTGACACCATTAAAACTCCAATCAATAACTTCTTTGGTGTTCCGCGTGAATCCCCTGATCTACATATCGCACACGTAAAAGCCACCGTTGATAATTTACCAAAATTACGATCAGATTTCGATTCTCATGTTGATCAGTTTACTAGTTTACGAAGAAATTTTAGAAAAGCTGATGACGCCATCGATAAGTTCTTCGGAAAAGATGCAAAACCAGATGATATTAAAACAACTCTCGCAAACATTATTACAAAACTCGATGAAATAACCGCGATTAATTTCCGGTTAGGTGTTATTCGCGAAGATAGATCAATTTCAGATTCAATCGCGATTAATAAAAAATTATATTGAAGATCTCAAAACGACCACAGATGCCATCGTGACAGATGCAACAAGGATGATAGCAATAGTTGAAAAAACAAAAATCCCTCATGGTAGCACTATCAACATAGTATACACGATTCAACATGGATCATATACGTGGACACCGTTAAATAACATACTAAATAACACTGCAACCGTAAAGGGAATTTATCGATTAACGTTAGTGACACCAACGTTGTTTAATATATCATCATCGAGTTCATCTGGAGTCAATAATACGATATCAACAATTATCGACAAGGATACGATTGAACAATTCACGATTACATCCACTGATAATAATCTAGCTAGGGTTTCAATGTCATGGTATGTTGAATTTGTAGCTGATTTAAGTAAACAGTTAAATTAAAAATCGAAAATTCTTTGAATTTTCAGGGATTTTCGAAGAGATTCAATCAAAGAATTGTTGACGTCGTTAATAGATAAAATGTCAACAATGATGAAATCATCGATGATAAATTCATCAACGATAACAAAGTTATTGTCGTCAACAACGTCATTGGCACCAACCGCATTTGAATATCGTTATAACAATGTCAAAGAATTTCAAAATAAACTTGAAGCGTTAATACAACAATATAGCACAAAAAAGAAAAAATACCAGCGTAGAATCACCTCGTTAGATGTAACTGTTTATACGGTATCAGGTGTGATTACCGGCGCTGGAATAATACTATCTTCGGTGACAATGATAGCTCCAGTTGTTGTACCAATTTGTATATCCGCGGCTGCAACAATCACTGGAATATTCACCACGATAACAAAAAAATTATCATCGTGTTCTCAACAGAAACTACACGATTACGCTGTTAAACTTATTACTGCGTCAAACGCTTATTCGGAATTGTCAATGTTGATCTCGTCATCAATTGATGACCAGATAATCACCGACGAAGAGTTTTCGAAGATGGTCCGGTTGTATGATTCAACGATTTCAAAGTTGGAGTGCAATAACAATAATAACAATGACAACGTCATCGTCGCAAGAAATCCTTCAACAAATAGCAACAAATACCGCCAACACAAAAACAAGATTAATCTCGGTGGTAACGAAAACACCGGAATTCAGCGTTGAATTTAATCCTCCGTTGGCGGTATCTGCAATCGCGTTAACACAATTAAGATGTTATTATAGTTGGCCTAATGTAAGATCAACACCGTTCAATGGTAAACCCCCCAACAACAGTTTCACGTTCACGTATAGAAAAACTAACCCGGATGGAACAAAATCCGAACCAACCACACACACAATACATCTGCCAACGGGTGTATACGATATCGAAGATATCAATGACGCAATCACAGAATCAATCCAAGCAATAACAGGACCAAATATCATCGAAGTCAAAGATGAACCTGATAAATACCCCATTGAGATAAAAGGACATGAGCCGCTGTTGTCAACGGTCATCGAAGTTAATTCACCTGACTACACCGTAGATATATACAACAGCTCAATTAGAACATTATTGGGTTATCCTGAGTTTATTCCAGGCACCATCGACGTGAAGGATTTACCACGAGAACCGTTGAAATCCGATTATGTTTCCACGATAGAGGATAATCATGGTTATAGCGATGATACTACATCGTTAGAACCTATCTTTGAACGATATCGAAAATCCCAAGAAGAATATGAAAAATTATATCCTGATCATTATTTTATCTTTGATGAAAAACCAATCACTGAAAATTTCACAACAATGAATAATAATTTTAATCGATTTCTAGGTTATTTGATAACGGCAATTAGTGAAACTCCACCTCGTCGTGATGACGTTATCAAAAACATGGAAGTGTGTAATGCAATTATCGCCGGTATGGAACATTATAATTTGGGATTAATTAAATTAATTCTCAATCATAGTCATCCTGAAACGAGAACAAATTTTGCAGCAAAACATAAAAACGAAGTCAAAGACATTCCTACGTTTAAATTTCCAGGATATAACGTACCATGGATGCGTCAAAAACTCAGTGATACCATCGATGAATTCTTCCCACGGATTCACAAAGCATGATTGGATAGTCTTCCTGCGTTTCATCCGAGATTACCAGAACCATCACGTGGAGATTTCACTGATGATACACCTAGTGGTTCACAATTAGATTATTCCGATGATGGCTTTTTTCGTACAGTAACAGATGCAACAAAACACTATCGTGTAATAACAAACGACCAGAGTTCCGAGTATATCACAGGTGGTCCTGTCACCTGGACATTTACATCACAGTCTACCGGGAAAAGTTTCACTGTGACATACAATAGTTTATCTGCGAAATTCAACAACATGAAGCGATTATATCAAACTCACCAACAACAACTTCGAAATCTTATTCAAGGATCTCTAGGAAATTATTTAAATTTTTCAGATGTAACAATTACAAGTAATTCAATCAAGCAACAACAACAACTAAATCAAATTATCGCTGATATGAATTCGTTAACGAAGAAATTACTTGATACGGTAGCATCCGATAAAGATTTTCAAAGATTGTTTTCGCTGACAGATAAAACTCTACCTGATTGGAAACCTCCAGGGTATGATGTACCATCGATGAAAGCATCAACGAAAAAACTCATTGACGAATTCTTTCCTCAGATTCATGCATTATGGTTTAAACTAACCCCGCCAGAAGCAATTCTAACATCAACGAATTCAGTGTACCGCAACAACAAACACAGATCTCCCGGCAACGTTGATATATCATCTGTTATTGCAATACACGTTATCTGTGATGGTATCTTGGGAAGTTTCTCAATTCATACTTCAAAATCAAACAAAGCCACCCAAGGATATATCACGTATAGGTTTTCCCCAGACGTATCACCAGGGAGTCTTATAGTAAAAAACCCACCTAATTTGACTTACTTTGAGCCCATTAATCCTTTTATAACCAAGATGAATTTTTCAATAACCGACCAAGAATTTAACCTAATTGACCTTCGCGGGGAAACACTACAAATAACGCTAGATGTGAAAAGTTCCTGAAATGGAAATTGCTTTGCAATTTCACGAAGAATTTTACAAAGAGCTTTCAGGTCTTAAAAATTCTTTAGAATTTTCAAAAAGACTTCAAAATCGTAATTAGAAAATTTTAAAAGAATTTCAATAATGTATCAACACGTGCTAGTATCTATCCATGATAAAGAACTCCTTGAACAAGCTATCAGAGATGTATTCAGCGGAGCAACAACAAGTGAATTCTACGTAGATTTAGTCATGGATAACCTCGGTGATGAAAAGTTTTTATTGACGGATTATCAAATGTTACAACTTCAGCAAAACGTTATAACCGTGGTGAGATTAACCCGTGATCAAATAATGCAATACGCCTATTCATGCCTGTCCGTGCAAAATCTTAAAAAAAATCTTGTTCATTTCCTAAAATTGTTCATTTACGATTTTGAAATTCTAAAGAATTTCCAGCTAAAAAAAATCACTGCATAAGTATTATACTTCCCTGTTGTTGACTGCACTAACAGGTATCACATAATACAATTTTACTTCCCTGTTGTTGACACAGGTTTACAAAATTGTTCTAGTTGAGTAATCACGCTCGGAAACTCAAAGAGTTTCACAGGTAGTATAATTATACATGCATTTCTCATTACCTGTACACGAGTTATATACAACAAGGAGGCTCTCTACGCGTGGGAATCAGCCTGCTCGATTAAAGCCTTTATTTGTCTCACCTTATAATTAATAAGTTTTCTTTGTTCATATTCAGAACTTAATTGTTTCCGTACATCTTCTACGATCATACATAATGGTACAAATACATTAACGTCTTCAACATTAACTAAACTTTCACGGATAAGTTTTTGTATGCGCTTAATTAAATAATACTGCTTAGCGAGTACATACTTTCCATTGTTTTGTGCAAATTCCATATCCTTAAAATCGGTCATGATTTGATCACAATCTAACCCTGAACATAGTTTAATATTTTGATTTTCGAGCTTGTTAATTTCCGAAATAATACATTTGATATTTTCAGAATTCAAATATATGAAAAAGTATATTTGTTTAATTGTGAGTGGAAACTCTTTGAGTGAAAATCCAAAAGGATTTCACAAAATGAATTCTGGACCCGCTAAGGTGTTGGTCATCTTAGCATGTCCAGAAGCGCTATGCGATTACAATGATGATGGTATATATACAATGGATGACGACGGCACATTCAACCCCAATGATCTAGTTTGTATGGCGGTTGTATTATACATATACGACGGCACAATTACACATCACCGTTTTGAACCCCCTTGGTGTTTATACATCAAGCGGCGCTCAACGATTACATATAATCACGAAGCGTATTCCCCTGTGAGTAGAGTCTAACTCGGATAGCGGGTTTGACCTACAAGAGGATACGTTTGGTGCGTGGACACACGAACAGCACACAACAATAGATTATAGGTGATTATGGTTATATACAGATGCAATGGATGACGACGGCACAACAAGAGATTATAGGTGATTATGGTTATATACAGATGCAATGAATGACGACGGCACAACAATAGATTATAGGTGACTATGATTATATACAGATGCAATGAATGACGACGGCACAACAATAGATTATAGGGTGACACAATGAATGAATTGATTGGTATGTACAATGAATTGATTCAATGACAATGGATGACGCGGGCTATTCTACATTCAAGTGCAAAAACCAAACCCAAAATCAAACCCGGTTTGAATGTCAATAATAACATTCACACCACGTGTGACGGTGTGATTTGAGTTTGCACTTGAACTTCGAGCTAAAGCCCAAACATATAACAGACCAGGTTGTATATAACCACTCATTACAACGAAGTTAGATAGAGAGATGTGTGCTTGTAATTCCTTGTTGTGTATAATTCTGATTATTGACAGCGCAGAATTAATAGTGAGTACTTGTAAAAAAAACTAAAAATAAGAATTAAATACGACGTGTATATAAAAAACAGTTCTGTTAATACTTGAAAAAGACAAAATTGATTATATGTTATTGAGATTCATAACAGCGAAATCAACCAATCAAAAAATCAATGACTGTGTTTAAGATCCGTAACTCTGTCATTGGTGATTTGTCGCACGCGCGTTACCTAAGGGAGTTATTCATCTTAATGATATGGTTATACATAAGTAAACTGAATTCTGTTTTTAAAACGTTTTGAAAAAGCCGTCTTGGTTATATTTTCTGCAACGCATTGAATAGAATATGGATAAATATCGAAATACTTACCAGCTGAACACAAAGATTGAAAAACTATCTCCGTGTTATTTTCAGTATTAAATGACTTTACAGGTCTAGCATTTTTTTTCGAGTGTTTTCCAGTTCTTCCTCGTTTTAAATTTTCGTGTTGTGTAACAGCTTGTAGATTCGATAAAGAATTATTAGTCTTAATACCATCAATGTGATCAATAACAAGGCCATCCTTGATCAGTCCGTTATATACTTCGAAGACGAAACGATGATTGAGATGCATTTTCCCTCCAGCATTAAACCTCAAATACCCCATACCATTATCACCCCCAACAGATTTCTTGAGTCTACAGTGTCTAACAACACCATCACGAGACGCTTCGTAGTTGGTAATCACTGGATGTCTTTGAAATTCTTGGTTCATTTATATACATAATATTTTATTTGTCTAAATCATTATTTGGTTTAGATATATTATTTGAAAATCTTTCTATGTAGTCCTGAGCAGTTTTTATGATTTTGCTGTTGGCAACGTCATTGACAGAGTCAGGATTTTTGATTCTTCGCTTGTCATAATAACGCTTCAACTCTCTATAACGCTTACCACCACAACTAATACATAACTGTGATTTGCCTCTAACACCTACCCCACAATACAGGCATGGAAGATGACCATTGCTCCCCCGACGAAAACTTTGCATATGACACCCACAGAATTCATTTCTACATGATTTGTTACACGGGGTCGTTGATCCAATCATAAGCCATTTACAATGATTCATTATACATATACTTTTCTATTTAAATACTTGTTTTAATTATAATATGAAAAAGTTCAAGAGATTATCGAAAATTAAGCCTAAATTTAATCTCGATAGAGTCTCTGATACACCAAAACGACTAAAAGACGATAGCATGAAGGAGTTCAAGAGATTATCAAAAATTAAACCTGGATTTAATCGGGATAGAGTATCTGTTAAACAAAAACGTCTAAAAGACGATAGCATGAAAGAATTCAAGAGATTATCGAAAATTAAACCTGGATTTAATCGGGATAGAGTATCTGTTAAACCAAAACGTTTAAGAGACGGTAGTATGAAGGAGTTCAAGAGATTATCGAAAATTAATCTTGGATTTAATCGGAATACTAGATTCGATCTCGATAGAATCTCTGATATGAAGGAGTTCGAGAGATTATCGAAAATTAATCCTTGGAAAAATGCTAGATTTAATCTAGATAAAATCTCTGATAAACCAAAAGGTCTAATAGATAACAAAACCATATTGAGTAAAATCAGCGACTGTTTAAATGAATTTAAGCGCGATGGAGCATCTCATACGTGGTCGACATTTCGAATTATACATGAAGATGTCAATGTACCCGTAATCGATGCTACCATGAACGATAAAAGAGCAGCTGAGTTACTTTCACACCTTGGCGAGCCAACGGGGAAATCCAAAGGTGTAGCATCCAAACGTGTAGCATTTAAACGTGTAGCATCCAAAGGATTTTCATGGAAAATCAAAGATTTTCAACAAAGCAATTCCCAACAAAGTAATTCACAGAGGTACTTTTTCAGAATAAAATTCATTACCGAAGATGATGATGGAGAATTTATTATCAGAGATAAATTTGAACCCATCCTCAAGGATAAAAAAAACTGTCATTGTGAGTAGAGATTCCAAGCCAGGAATTCTAACTGGAATTGACAAACCATACTACGCGAGATCTTACCCTGTAACAGTAGTTGTTTACGGAATATATCCGCTAAATGATAAGCCAATTATTGCAAAACTAGCACCTATGAAAACGGCGTCATCGGATTCGTCAAGGCTCAATTGTGTAGCAACACGGGTAATGGAACACTTCACGAATGCATCCCGGGGAAATAAATTAACTGATCTGTGACGTAGGAAAATAACCGAATGGGAACTGACAGTGAAACAGCGCGGGGCAATGATTTCCGATATAGCTAAATTAGAAGCATCATTAAAATTTCCAATATCTGTAGTGACGATAACCGGAGAAGTATTATACAAACCGAAATATCAATCGCGGGGAGCTCCAATTGAAATTATCGATCATAACAAACACGCATGGACACCAGTATTTCCACGAGAACGAATCGTGAGATATATCCCCCGGAAATTTTCCGGGGAGTTTTGTAAGGATGTTTTCCACGAAGAGAAATTATTTGATGCTATTTATGCGTTGTGTAAAGATGATCCTGTGTCAGTGTGGTTACTTCGCAGCGCTGAAGATTCAGAATCAGGATTTGATCAGTTTGTAAGACCGAATGGAGAATTATATCGCACTGAAGAGTTACACTCGAAGATGAAAAAAACCGCTGTAAAATACTCGAATAATTTCCATGAAAATTCTAAAGAATTTTCCAATGAAAAACTACTCACGGATAGTTTTACGATTCCATCAGTGGTAGCTCATTTTGCACGAAAAAAGAACTCATGGCGTCCTACACAAAGTGATTTTCTCGAAGATGTCAAATCAAGCTGTGTAGAATTCGGTCATAGAGGACTGTGGAATACAAAATACCACCGCGAGGGTATGATTTCAATTGATATAGCTGCGTGTTATCCAGGGAGTTTTCTCGGATATGGAGAAGCCGCTAAGTATTTTAAACGATTTGGACACCCCACACATGAAATGACTCGTGTTTCGGTTAATGGTCGTTTGCCTGATTTTGACTTAACTGGATTCGCTCGTGTGGTATCATTTGAATTAGCGTCAGGATTACATCCGTGTCGTTATGTTTGGATTGGTAGACATATGTCTGTGAAACACTGGATGCCAATAGTGTTACTACGATATATGATTGATAGTGGTATGCTGATATCGTTGATTATCAGCGAAGCAATTATATGCTATCGAGCTCAAAAAGAAGTTTGGCTACCCCAACCCGATCTAGATAGTATCATACGCGAACAACGAAAACAGTTTTCTGATTGAAAATCGGAGATTTTCAATGAACAACAAATTATGGATTTGTCTAGGCAGTTATTTGAAACTGAAAAAGGACAAGCAAAAGATTTTGGACGAAAAATAATCGGTAAATTTACTCAAGGTGGAAGATATGACAATGCAAAATATTCTTCACGGTTGATCACAGACAGCGCTGAATACGATTTTATCATAGCGGATTTAACGAAACATGGAAAACTTGTAACTCGTAAAGATGCATTTCTATCCAATGGGACTAAGTTAGGTACAATTGTTACCTACTGTGATGGATATAGTCCCCAGTATACACACTTGAGATCATCTATGCTCGGTTATTCTACTATTAATCTATTTTCGATGATAAATAGATTTCCTAATACCGCGGTTATAGTAGCTACTGATTCGATGTATATACACGAGAAATACAGATCATAAGTGGGTACTTTTCACATCCCCGGAGGAAGCGTGGGGGTGTTGGAGATTTAAAAAGGAGACGCTACACGAGTATTGTGAATCGGCAGATGTTACCAACGACGAAAAATACTTGAAAAGCAACCAGTGTTCAGAATTTTCTAATGCACCACCGATATCAGATCCGATTACGCGATATAAAACCGTTTATTTGAATGGTTGTGGTGGATCAGGAAAGACAACTCGTGTGATTAATTTATTTCATAGGAAAAGAAAACCAATTGAAAAATCCGTTGAAAATCCAATTGAAAAACTTACAGATTATCAAAAAAAATACAAGAAATCATACGACAAATCTTAGGGGGGGGGGAATTCTACGGAAACCCCTATGGAAACCCCTATGGAAAATTCTATGGAAAAGTCTACAAACTTCACAAATATGATTGTGTTAACACCAACTCATAGACTTGCAAGAGAGATGATACAGAGTGGGGTAAATGCATGCACTTATCACAGTTTCTTTCGATGGAAAGGTGACTCATGGACTCCTGAAAGAATGGGACAGAAATTTATTCCACCGGTGATAATCTGGGATGAAATATGCACGGTATCGTTGAAAATATTAAAAATGTTCCTTGAATGGCTGTCAACGAAAAATACAAAAATTATTATGTGTGGTGATCAAGGCCAGCCACCACCATTTGTCGGTGCATCCCCACATAATTGGCTCAAGGAATACGTAGATCATTACGAAGAGATTAATACCGACCATAGATCTCTAGATTAAGTATTACGTGAGTTTAAACAACTAATCAGATTACAACCGGATAGAATCCAATGTGAAATAGCACGTGAAATAATTTCAGAAACTCCCATGAATGATTTTTGGGAGTTGTGAAGACCAAACGATTTGATAATCGCAAGTACAAAAATAGTCAGAGATAAACTTCAGATGAAATTATTTGAATTGCATAAACGTAAATTTGCAACACTTCCAGTACCGCTCTGTTATAGACCTTCGGATACACGAAAGCAGAATATTTTCGTTGACATTCCTGGACAACGTGAAAAGCAGAATTTAGTATTAAATGATATTGTGCTGGTTGATATCAGCGTCGTCGAAGATGCATTGCGTGCTGATAAATCCCCATGGACGTTAGGTTACGCAGCGACAATACACTCTTCACAGGAATTAACTATCACATACACAATTGTTTGGATAGTAGATAATCGCATTGAGTTGTTAAATTTAGTTTATCTCGCAGTATCCAGAGTACGGAGAATAGATCAACTTCGAAGAATTGTTCTTGACTAAGTCAGTGACGATAATGACACTACAATCAGCGCCGATGATATCATCGGGGACATAATCAGAAAAAAACTCTCTGGTTATAAACAACAGGATAAAAAAAATAATAGAAAATATGACATTGATGCTGAATTAATAATTACACTGAAGCAACAACAGAATAATCACTGCGCGAGTTGCAATTGTATAATGCGTTGGAGTTGGTCAAATAAAGATCCTCGCCAATTTACCGTAGACAGAAAGAATAGCAGCATTGGTCATACCAACGATAACGTTATGCTGACTTGTCTTGAGTGCAACAGACGAAGAGGCGCCAGCACAATACTTCTGGGGGAGTGCTAGTTAAGACCACGCGGTGGTAATTGAGTATCCTAGGGAATTACCTGTAGTTGTTGTCGAGTAAATCCTCGCTGAGGAGCAGTTGAATCTAGTTTATAGATTGGAGGTCTACCAGTTGATCGTGTTATACTAGATATCTTATGCGTAGTGACGCTCCAGATAGGATCGGTAGCTCTTTTTTTACCACCCTCAAGCTCTCCTGGTTCGTATAAGTACCTTACAGTGACATTACTACTAAGAATTGGTTCTTTTGAAAAATCTTTTTGTGAAATTCCTTGGATTTCCATTTTTGGTATATACTTCTTTTTAATAGCGTTGCTAGGTTTCATGTTGATTGTTCTAGTAATCCCATTATTGATTGCGGTAACTACACCTGGTAATCTCTTAACCCATTCACGGGATCGTTTATCCTGGATGAATTCTTTCGCGTATTGATATCCAAATAACCGCTCAGCAAGTGTCCTATTAAATCGTTCAACAATTGCCTGATCGCAATGTAGCGCAGTATACCCTCGTCGTAACGTGGTATTATGATGTTTCATCGTTGTTAAAACAGCGCCTTGAAATTCCTTGCCAGGATCAACTTGTAATAGATTTGGCCAACGCAGAGGACCTCGTCGATAAATCCTTTCAAATGCAGAAGCCACTTCAGTTGATGATTTTGTCCTTAGCGGTTCTGCTTGTTTGTATCGACTCGCAACATCAACTACGATTAACGCGTATTTGTAACCGTTGTCATGCGGCAGAAATAATATATCAGCTTGATGAACTTCATTAGGAACTGTCACATCAAAATGCGAGTAGTTAATTTGTTTAGGAGGTGGTAGATAAATTTGCCATATCGCCTGTTTAGATAACCAATCCGCCGCTGTAGTATTTTTTACTTTTGCAGCGCTAGCGAGTTTATTGATTGCTGCCTTACCTCTCCAGTATCCCCTCGGAGAATAATAAATAGATTCCATATTATTTATTACCCGCACCAAATATTAATTTACCTTTCATGGCGGATTTTATTAACGTCGAGGCTAATTTTTCTTTTAACGATTTATCAGGAATAGCATTCAAAGCGTGAATCAACGCTACATCTGCGAGATGACGTTGTTGTAGATCACCACTCCGGTAAGCTATATCATGTATACGACATGCTTCATCGATAGCGTTTATAGGATTTTCTCCCGGATTTGGATTATCAACGCTATCAAGTCTTATATCTAATCGTGTTCCCGGCCCGCAATAATTATACCCGGGAAGGTGTTTTTCTCCGGGATATTTTGCCCACGGCAACCAAGGGAGTTTAGCTAACTTGGCGGCAATATCTCCACCGCTTTTTTTTGTGGAAAATTTGTAGAATCGATATTTTTTTGTACCGCATATTTCACACTTGCCGGTGACCGCGCTTCTGTTATTTTTTGTGGTAACAGTCGTTGGGTCAAACGTCGGTGTACGCTTCCTACATTTCACACAATATAGATCCATAATTATATTTATGTTATATCAACAAATGGAAGTGATCGATTTCTCCGCGTTGAAAAAACAACAACCAGTAAAACATCATCCGATGTTACCAAACTCAATCAGAATGATAATTATTGGACCATCAGGAAGTGGTAAGACACAATTATTGCTTACGATGATAATGAAGTATCTCACCTGGGATAAATTATATTTGATTGCCCCGAGCGTAGATGATCAACATTGTTATAACGTGTTAAAAGATTACAACGAAGCCGCCTCAGAAGCTTACGGTGAAAGTGTAATTGAATTTATCACCGACATCGATGAAGCACCATCCATCGAAGACATTGATGGATTCGTTAATAATCTTATCGTGTACGATGACGTGATGTTAGACAAACGAAAAAATCCAGCTAGGATTTTTTCACGAGGACGTCATAAAAACATTGACGTGATATATGTAACTCAACGTTATACACAAATTCCGAAAGTAATCAGTGACAACAGCAATTTGTTATGTGTGTTTAACGGGGTTGACACACACACGTTAAGAAATATTTGGCAGACTTGGTGTCCTGACATGGATTATAATCGATTTCGGAATTTCTTCGACGGCGCCAGAGCTACCCAACATGGATTTGTAACGATAAGTATACACGATCCTCGGACACGATATCGAATTGGATTGGATCGTATCTATAGCTAATTCGGTTAGAGTAACGCAGCATCCATCCATCCATCCATTCATCTATCTATCTATCTATCTATCTATCTATCAGCTATCCTTAACCTCCAGACACACACACATACAAACACACAGACATCATCATCAGTATCATCATCATCATCATCATCATCATCATCGTCGTCGTCGTCGTCATCATCATCATCTGTTGCGAATCACTTACCTAGAAGGTCGTTTCGGCGCACACCCACAATGCTATTCTGGGGTGAGCCGTCTAAATTGATCTGACAGCCCGGAACTGGTTAATTTTTCCATTTATCAAGAGCATTCTTATCGTCCACATCACTGAAATATTAGTTTTAGCACTTTCCTCTCAGTATAAATGCTAAATTTGTACAATAAATAAATACGAAACAGAAAAATGATTAGACTAAAATCACAACTCTATTTTACCATCCAGTTAATCAGAGAATCTTTAGAGTGTTTCACTCAACGTCATGACCTCCATATATCTTTGAGACAATATGAACACAAAATATTCAACTACGTTCTTTGTCTATGGTATATGTACTGTGTGATCAAGTAATATTTTAATTTTTTAGGGCATGTTAGTATCTTTCATGTCAATATTATTATTATTATTATTAGTAGTAGTAGTAGTAGTAGTAGTAGTAGTAGTAATAGTAGTTGTAGTAGTAATAGTAGTAGTAGCTGTGCTTTGTTCTTTGTACTTTCTACATTCCATGTTTTTACATTATGCCATACGGATTAGAACATCCGTCATTGCAAATTTTCAAAAAAGTACATGTATCATGCCTTTTCGGAAAGTATCTTCATATATAAAGAAACAAACAAATGAGAGCAAGCATTTCTTTAAGTCTACCTTTAGATACGGATAATAATAAAATGGAAATCTCGCTAAAAAAATATATTTAAATTACACACATTACATATACGTATCGAAATAGTTGTATATGTTGATAATGTTCGACTTCCAATATCGTATATTTAGATTTATGATTTCTCAATTAAAGAGAACTTCATTTCTTTACGTAATAATTCATTGATACATGAAAATATAACAAAATTGCAAGTATATCATATATATATATATATATATATATATATATATATATATATATATATAGAGAGAGAGAGAGAGAGAGAGAGAGAGAGAGAGAGAGAGAGAGAGAGAATGCTTATATTGTATTTCTTCTCTAAAGAAAGAAAATATATATTATTCCATTTCAAAAGCGACACGTGTCTTTCCTATCACCAGGAACAATAACCAGTTTTCAAACATTTTCATAAAATGAATTTTGAATCTCATTGGCTTTATCATGCAGAGGAAATTTTAGCCGCTATGAAGCAAGAACGTTGCAGTAGTGAATATATCAACATTGCTATTTGCAGGAAAATTTCAAACCGATTTCCCTTAATTACCCCCTCTAATAAACGAGGATTACGTGTTATGTTTATTCTTTGTAAAATCTGATCAAACATGTGTTACAAATGTGCTATAAAATGCTCTGGTAAAAAAGAGCTCTGACGTAGTACATTTTCACATTAGTTTTTCTTGCTGTATCGATGTCTAATATATTTAATTTAAGTTATCTAGCTGTATCGATGTATAAGATATTAAATTTAGCTTATTTAGCTGTATCGATGTATAAGATATTAAAATTAGCTTATCTAGCTGTATCGATGTATAAGATCTTAAAATTAGCTTATCTAGCTCTATCGATGTATAATATATTAAATTTAGCTTCATTAGCTGTATCGATGCATAAGATATAAAATTTAGCTTCATTAGCTGTATCGATGTATAAGATATTAAATTTAGCTTATCTAGGTGTATCGATGTATAAGACATTAAATTCAGCTTACCTAGCTGTATCGATGATTAAATATAAATTTAGCTTATCTAGCTGTGTCGATGTATAAGATATTAAATTTAGCTTATTTAGCTGTATCGATGATTAAATATGAATTTAGCTTATCTAGGTGTATCGATGTATAAGATATTAAATTTAGCTTATTTAGCTGTATCGATGATTAAATATAAACTTAGCTTATCTAGCTGTGTTGATGTATAAGATATTACATTTAGCTTATCTAGCTGTGTCGATGTATAAAATACTAATTAAGCTTATTTAGCTGTATCGATGTATAATATATTACATTTATCTTACTTAACTGTATCGATGCATAAGATATAAAATTTAGCTTATCTAGCTGTGTCGATGTATAAGATATTACATTAGCTTATCTAGCTGTATCGATGTATAAGATATCTAATTTAACTTACTTAGTTGTATCGATGTATAAGATATTAAATTTAGCTTATTTAGCTGTATCGATATCTAAGATATTAAATTTAGCTTATCTAGCTGTATCGATGTATGAGATATTTAATTTCACTTACTTATCTGTATTGCTGTATGAAAATATAAATTTAGCTTATATAGCTGTATCGATTTATACGATATAAATTTCGATTATTTAGGTATATCGATGGATAAAATATAAATTTAGCTTATCTAGCTGTATTGATGGATAAGATATTAAATTATCTATTTACAGAATATAGCTGGAACTAGAGTGTGTGTGTGTGTGTGTGTGTGTGTGTGTGTGTGTGTGTGTGTGTGTGTGTGTGTGTGATTTTTAAAACAGTTTTAACAATTTTCAGTCATATCGATACGAGTTCTGCTGTGTGATAGTTTATTGTTATATCTAACACTGGGACATCACGCCGCAGATATGTAGCATGATGTCCCCACCCAGTCACAGTATCCTGACACCAGGCAGGCTAGTCCTATCACTATCATCTTAATGCTGAGCACCAAGTGAGGCATCTGCTAGTACCATTTTTATAAGTCTTTGATATGTATAACTGGGCATGGGATCTACCCACGAACTCATGCATCCGAGGCGGACACTCTAACCACTAGACCATCTCAGCGGTCTATTTTGGGGGTAAAATATAATGAAAACTAAACAAAACACATTTATAGAATACAATGAAAACTGAACAAAACACACTTATTGCCTTTAACGAAAACTAAACAAAACGCATTTATAGACTTTAATGAAAACTAAACAAAACGCCTTTATAGAATATAATGAAAACTGAACAAAACACATTTATAGACTTTAATGAAAACTGAACAAAACACACTTATAGAATATAATGAAAACTAAACAAAACACATTTATAGAATATAATGAAAACTAAACAAAATACATTTATAGAATATAATGAAAACTGAACAAAACACATTTATAGACTTTAATGAAAACTGAACAAAACACACTTATAGAATATAATGAAAACTAAACAAAACACATTTATAGAATATAATGAAAACTAAACAAAACACATTTATAGACTTTAATGAAAACTAAACAAAAGACATTTATAGAATATAATGAAAACTAAACAAAACACATTTATAGACTTTAATGAAAACTGAACAAAACACATTTATAGAATATAATGAAAACTAAACAAAACACATTTATAGACTTTAATGAAAACTAAACAAAACACATTTATAGACTTTAATGAAAACTGAACAAAACACATTTATAGAATATAATGAAAACTAAACAAAACACACTTATAGAATATAATGAAAACTAAACAAAACACATTTATAGAATATAATGAAAACTAAACAAAAGACATTTATAGAATATAATGAAAACTAAACAAAACACATTTATAGACTTTAATGAAAACTGAACAAAACACATTTATAGAATATAATGAAAACTAAACAAAACACATTTATAGACTTTAATGAAAACTGAACAAAAGACATTTATAGAATATAATGAAAACTAAACAAAACACATTTATAGAATATAATGAAAACTAAACAAAACACATTTATAGAATATAATGAAAACTAAACAAAACACATTTATAGAATATAATGAAAACTAAACAAAACACATTTATAGAATATAATGAAAACTAAACAAAACACATTTATAGAATATAATGAAAACTAAACAAAACACACTTATAGAATATAATGAAAACTAAACAAAACACATTTATAGAATATAATGAAAACTAAACAAAACACATTTATAGAATATAATGAAAACTAAACAAAACACATTTATAGAATATAATGAAAACTAAACAAAACACATTTATAGAATTTAATGAAAACTAAACAAAACACATTTATAGAATATAATGAAAACTAAACAAAACACATTTATAGAATATAATGAAAACTAAACAAAACACATTTATAGAATATAATGAAAACTAAACAAAACACATTTATAGAATATAATGAAAACTAAACAAAACACATTTATAGAATATAATGAAAACTGAACAAAACACACTTATAGAATATAATGAAAACTAAACAAAACACATTTATAGAATTTAATGAAAACTAAACAAAACACATTTATAGAATTTAATGAAAACTAAACAAAACACATTTATAGAATATAATGAAAACTAAACAAAACACACTTATAGAATATAACGAAAACTAAACAAAACACATTTATAGAATATAATGAAAACTAAACAAAACACATTTATAGAATACAATGAAAACTAAACAAAACACATTTATAGAATATAATGAAAACTAAACAAAGCACATTTATAGAATATAATGAAAACTAAACAAAACACATTTATAGACTTTAATGAAAACTAAACAAAACACATTTATAGAATATAATGAAAACTAAACAAAACACATTTATAGAATATAATGAAAACTAAACAAAACACATTTATAGAATACAATGAAAACTAAACAAAACACATTTATAGAATATATTGAAAACTAAACAAAACACATTTATAGAATATAATGAAAACTAAACAAAACACATTTATAGACTTTAATGAAAACTAAACAAAACACATTTATAGACTTTAATGAAAACTAAACAAAACACATTTATAGACTTTAATGAAAACTAAACAAAACACATTTATAGAATTTAATGAAAACTAAACAAAACACATTTATAGAATATAATGAAAACTAAACAAAACACATTTATAGAATACAATGAAAACTAAACAAAACACATTTATAAAATACAATGAAAACTAAACAAAACACATTTATAGAATATAATGAAAACTAAACAAAGCCCATTTATAGAATATAATGAAAACTAAACAAAACACATTTATAGACTTTAATGAAAACTAAACAAAACACATTTATAGAATATAATGAAAACTAAACAAAACACATTTATAGAATATAATGAAAACTAAACAAAACACATTTATAGAATACAATGAAAACTAAACAAAACACATTTATAGAATATATTGAAAACTAAACAAAACACATTTATAGAATATAATGAAAACTAAACAAAACACATTTATAGACTTTAATGAAAACTAAACAAAACACATTTATAGAATTTAATGAAAACTAAACAAAACACATTTATAGAATATAATGAAAACTAAACAAAACACATTTATAGACTTTAATGAAAACTAAACAAAACACATTTATAGACTTTAATGAAAACTAAACAAAACACATTTATAGAATTTAATGAAAACTAAACAAAACACATTTATAGAATATAATGAAAACTAAACAAAACACATTTATAGAATACAATGAAAACTAAACAAAACACATTTATAGAATATAATGAAAACTAAACAAAAGACATTTATAGAATATAATGAAAACTAAACAAAACACATTTATAGACTTTAATGAAAACTAAACAAAACACATTTATAGACTTTAATGAAAACTAAACAAAACACATTTATAGAATAATATGAAAACTAAACAAAACACACTTATAGAATACAATGAAAACTAAACAAAACACATTTATAGAATATAATGAAAACTAAACAAAAGACATTTATAGAATATAATGAAAACTAAGCAAAACACATTTATAGAATACAATGAAAACTAAACAAAACACATTTATAGAATTTAATGAAAACTAAACAAAAGACATTTATAGAATATAATGAAAACTAAACAAAACACATTTATAGACTTTAATGAAAACTGAACAAAACACACTTATAGAATATAATGAAAACTAAACAAAACACATTTATAGAATACAATGAAAACTAAACAAAACACACTTATAGAATACAATGAAAACTAAACAAAACACATTTATAGACTTTAATGAAAACTAAACAAAACACATTTATAGAATATAATGAAAACTGAACAAAACCAAAAGCTTTACTAGTTTACATTTTGTTTTGGTTCCATTTAATAGAATAATCTTTACTGCATATATGCAAATCTGACTTTTACAACCATATTTTAGTTATTCAAAATGCACCGTGTAATTCATTATCAAAACTTTAGATGTATGCTTCAAAATGTGAACCATTATGATTCTTGATTATACATGTCCTTACAGTAATTTGTCATATTGTTCAGCGCTTCTGACAACTTTTAGGCATCGTACATACCGATACACAACCCGTCTCCAAAGATCATTAGGGTTGTTCTTTCCAAGTGAGAAAGTTTGACACTGCCTGGATGGGAAGGTATAAACTGTATTAACGCGAATTTCGCCAGGTGTGTCGACTTGACACCTTTAAACGTGTCACCGCAGAATTGATCACAATATGCTGATGATCATTTCATCTTCACTCCACGTCTATCGTTCACTACTTATTCCCAAAACTATAAACATTTCTCACCTGAGTGAAATCGTTACGAAAGTAATTACAATAGAGCGGTGTCAATGTGTAATGCAACGTCTGCATGGTTTTAAGTTGTTCATGAAAAACAGCTTTAAACTTAAAGCTGTCAATTGTTATACTGTAATATCTATCATGTCATGGAATGAATCAATTTAGTTAAGTGTGTCAAAGTTTTTTTAATGAACAAAGTATGTCATGCCACTTCCACGTGATAATTTTTACTACTACTCAAACATTTTAAAGCAGCGCTAAATGAAATAATACTACTAATTGATTGAATCTTTTAATATGATAAGCTCGTCTAAATATCAAATATGAACCTTTATTGAGAGAGAGAGAGAGAGAGAGAGAGAGAGAGAGAGAGAGAGAGAGAGAGAGAGAGAGAGAGAGAGAAAGAGACAGACAGACAGACAGCGAACATAAGTGTTCAAAACGATTATTATCAACAAATTACTCATTTATTCATGATGCAAACCTATAATAAAATATGCCAATACGAGCAATTTAGAACATCTTTTCTCATTTGATACATTTTAAAAAAAACTAAAAAATGACAGCGAATTTGAGGAATGCAGCAGAATCTTACACCTAAATAGTGATATCATTATTATATTATTTGTAAGAATTTATCATTGAAGTATCATAAAAGGTTCAATAAAATTCTGAAAGAATTAGTATATGCTTGATACACATTTGACTATCGAAAAATTTAATATCGTGTACATCAATTTAGCTAGATAAGTATATTTGAACCTGTCCTACGTCAGCGAATTCCGTGAATCAAAGAGACCCGATTGAAAATTAAGGCCTTGCTGCTTGGTTAGATAAACGTCCATTCATTTTTTCTCAAACATCATGTAACACGTCAATTATAATTTTTCATTTGGGCAGTTGTATATTTGCTCAGATTTTACAATTAAAAAAACATAACACGTTATTCTCAAGGACGTAATTTAAATTTTTTAAAAAAATCGGTTGGATAAGAGCAAATTTAATGGATGGGTGGATGGGCAATCTTGATGGGGTGGGGTGGGGGTGGGGGTGGATGGGCAAACTTGATGTTGGGGGGGGGGGCATATATTGAATCGTATCACAACTAATACTTCCAATTCAGTACCGACGAATGTAGTTCTATTCTATTTTTAAAAACATTTTTTTCCTCTCTCAATTTAGTGGTGATAGATTAGTTATATTAATGCATTTTTAATAAAGATTTAAAGGTAATTGTTTATTCCTGAGAATACGAGCTCAAAGTGTGGTTGTCTGTGCGTATTTCGGCAACAGTGAACAGTGTGTAAATATATATATATATATATATATATATATATATATATATATATATATATATATATATATATATATATATATATATATATATATATATATATATATATATATATACACACACCCCAGTGCTTATTGACATGGAAGAAAACGTGTGCATCGTTAGGCTGGAATTTTTTAAATAGTACTGATTTCTGGGTAGTGTGGATAAATCAGGATCTTGGAAACATCAAGTTTTTCTGGTCGTTTGTCAAACGACAGCTAGCTTACCGGTTATAATAAATATTGGGCTTCAACAATCACTCATCAGATTTAAACTATAAGTAGATTTTTTTTCTTCAGAGAGAACGAGTTTTGCTAGTTAAAAAAAAAAAATCACAACAAAAACTACAAAAGGCAACAGCCAAACTTTTATTAAAAGAAAGAAAAAAAGTAATTTAGAGGAATACAATTGCTATATATGCAAATTAGTCTTCGCAAATAAAACGCTTTATGTAAATGTGGTACAGATGATAAAAAAGAACCTAGGATTCTGATCAGGATGAAATTATATATATATATATATATATATATATATATAGAGAGAGAGAGAGAGAGAGAGAGAGAGAGAGAGAGAGAGAGAGAGAGAGAGAGAGAAGATTTTACCAGATAATACGAATTGTTAGTTCCCACTGCTGCATATTACCTTAAAAGGAAAATCATATTTTTACAGATATAACTTTAGCCTGCAGTATAACATATAGTTATCCAATATAAAGGAAAAAGGAAATTACCCTATGGTATAACAATATATTCCTGTGACATTTTAAGTCGTATTTGCTCTTCCGACTTACCATTGGAAATATTGTAATTTAACAACTTTATTGCAACGCACTATCGTGAGTTTTAAATTCAGCCTTGTTTCTTGTTGCAAATTTGAGTATACCTCGCTATATCTGTTTGGTAGCATCAGTTTAATGCAGTCATTTATACTCACCTTTAAACAACTTTGTTAACACCTCTACAACGAGTTAACCCTTATGACACATGTTTGACATTTTAAACACAGGATATATGTTAAGTTTAGTAAAAGAGAACAGTAGTGAACAATAATTCTGTCATATATCTACAATAGATTTCAGTCCAAAGGGATATAGATACGTACGATGTTCATTAATTGTTCTCCTTTCAAGCGTATAGTTGACCCTTAGGCTATTAATATCTCTCTGCTGGCGCGTGCCGGTTAGTTTTGTCGCTTAATACCTGCATTTACATTCCACAACAGGAAATTCTGTATCAAAGGTGATTACCTCTGCATAACCAATCGTAATTGTCCTTTCTTCGGGATGCGGGTTTAGTGACTTATGTTTTGAAATATGATTGGAAGGTGTTCGAGCTTTTAATGCCTCCATTGCCATATATAAAAACTGCCGTTTGCAAATAGTTGACATAACTGTTCAGCTGGAAATCAACATTTTTTGGTGTGGATTTTTATCTCAAGCTTTGAGAAAAGAGGGACTACTCTTGTACCTAAATATTATTACGCATCATGCAGGAATCTCCAGACTCCTCGAAGATGGCTGATTCTGTTCTAAGAAAGGTTGTATATATATATATATATTCTTAAATTCCTAACGTTTATGTGTCAGCAGCAAAAGCATAGTTTATGTACAATTTATAATCTCGCATACATATGTTTACGATCAGTTATTTACATTTTAAAATATTATTCATTATTATCAGAAAGTAATATTTGGAATATTTTATACTACGTAATTATAAAATAAAAGATGTAATTTATTAGTAGAATGAATTTAAATTTAAAAAGTTATTATCATTCCTTTGTTAAAGTTATTTTTTTAGTTATTTTTTAATATTATTTATGTATTTATTTATTAAGATTAAAAAGCCCATTATAGAAAAGAAGAGAAGAGACAGAATAAACCATTATCTGGATGAATTGAAAAACATTTTACTCGAAAATGTCAAAAAGACGGTAAGCATTACATTTTCAATTCTGTTTGACAATATTTTTTCCTGAACACAACTATTTGCGTTACTCTTTAAGAATCTTGTGCAATGACGAAGAAAGTGTAGCTACATTTTCTGGGCTCTTCAACCTTGGTAAGAATATATCAGTTCTTTAAAATAGTTACATGTATATGTGTATGAATATGAAATATCACGGTTTATGCTTATTTAAAAACTGCATGTTTGCAGTTACACAAACGATGTATAAATGTATCGGTATATTCATTCTACTTGTTAGCGGTAAATTTATTATACTTGTTATTGGCGAATTGATAATACTTGTTTTCGGTAAATCCATTCTGCGAGATAACGTAATCTTTGTGGATGAATATTTGAACTGTGAAGACTATATATGCTTCTAACTGTATCAATCACCATTACCTTTCTTATAATGTATGAATTATTTATCAATTCCGTCGAAGTTACATTAAAGTTTTTATCTGAACACGTTTTAATTTATAGTAAGTGTCTACATCCCATCCCCGTTTGTTTGTAAAAAAAAAAAAAAAACCTGCCGATTTAAGTAACGAAAAGCATAAAAAAAATCCAAGACAACAAGTCAATAAATCTTACTCAATTCATTCATTGATTTATAATTTCTAACCCGATTGCGACCAGGGTGTCCATAACACCTTTATCGTCTGATGCTTAACGGATGTTTTCATTACAATCACGGCCATCCTCGAGATCAATTTCCAGTTCCTGGACAAGTCCATTTTCAGCAAAGGGGTGGATTCATAAATACGAATGTATGTACATTGAAGGTAGATTTTATACGTGGCAAAGGGATATAACTCTTAACCTTACCGTAACTAACAGAAGTATCCGGGAGTAACCAAATAGGAGCAGTGATGTCACTATTTGTGGAAAAAAAGACATGCCCAAATTGTGTGCAATATGGTGTCGTGTTAGTATGAAAACTTCCATTAAGCATCAGACACGCAGATGATAAAGGTGTTATGGATACCCTGGTCGCAGTCGGGTTAGAAATTATAAATCAATGAATGAACTGAGTAAGATTTATTGACTTTTTATTTTGTGCATGCTCTTCGTTACTGAAATCGGCAGGGGGGTACAAACAAACGGGGATGTAGACACAGACTATAGCAGAATAGATAACCCGTGGAATCTTGCGTGACTTATTTAAATTCGATATTTTGGCCTCTACCACATGTTATCTTTATTGTATTATTAAATCTTGTCTATTGTTATTACAACAGGACACGTCGATTTCTAGGTTAGACAAAGCAGACATTTTGGAAATGACTGTCAGGTACGTACAGCAGTTACAAAAGCAGGTCAATACATCGACAGCGGCGTCTGATGACACAATAGAAAAGGAATACAAATCTGGATACGATGAATGTACACGGGAAACTATTCATTATTTGAATTCTGCGAACGGAATAAGACACGACATGAAATCTCCCGAGAGAAATCATTTATCAAGCTGTGTTGGTCAAGTTAATGGTGAGCTGTCTACACTTCAATATCCCGGAAGAAATTCGGTGTTTCATACGCCTCTCGCTGTTTCTAGCAATAATTATCTCACACCGCATAATGTCAACATTTCATCTTCCATAAAAATTCCATCCGCTACGCCCAGGAGACTGGATTATAACAAAGCTTTGCTAAAGCCAGTGCCCATTCATCCAATATTGAAGACAGAATCACCCTATTCTCCTTACTACCCACTGACCGGAAGTGCATCCATTATTTGTTCTACCCCAACGGATGATCCGCTCTCAGAACAATCGTCAGGTTACAGTTCGTGCCATAACCAATCTTTTCAAGAAGCTGATTCGTCAATGGACAGAGATTCGTTGGACAATTCCTTAACTTTTGATAAAAATGTATGGCGACCATGGTGATATATGTATAATAGATAATATGCAAAAGTGTTCTCTGCAATTTGTTTTGTAATTTTGTGTGACGTGTTGAATGTATATAAAATGCTATAACACTTTTTTTAAACCCGTCAGAACATGTGATACTTTTTATATGATTCATAATACAATTTTAATGTAAAATTATATTGTTGTCTTTTTAAAATCAAAATCTTTCTGTACAAACATAAAGCTATATTCTTCTTTTATGATCTAGTTCTTAATCTATCATGGCAAATTAAGTTCTTGTGTTAATTATAACTGGACAATGTGACACTGTGCTCATTATCGGTTATATTTGACGAAAAACTTACTGAAGTGAAATTAAGACTAAAAGTATCAGAAATAAACATTTCGATTTTTCCCCGCTAAAAACCTGTAAAACATTAGACATCATTTGGTTACTGATTCTAACCATATGTCCATGTCAGCCCATGCGTAAAATCCATTATTTTTAGATTTAATTCATTACATGTTGGACCACATTCAAATATAGTACTTTTTTCATCGGACTTGAACGGGCATGTTCATCAGATTAAAAAATGGTGGTGGGCGTCCTTTATTCTTTCCTTATTAAACATATATTGTGGGATCAAAAACAAGTGGTCTTAGGCAACAATTTATACAACTTACAACTTAAGATTAGCTCATCTCTAAAATTATTTTTGACATAAATGCGTGAATCAGAGAGATAGACGGGGGGTGGGATGGGGTGGATTGTAAGACTGTAGAATGAAGTTTGTGGTTTCAACTCCTGGTGGTGGTGACTCTTGTGAGAGTTACCGGAAGCATTTTAAGTTTTAACCATTTTGATGTAAATAAAACGTATTTTAAGAAACATTCTGTTTTTTACCCTCACATTGCTCTTTGCTTGTGTTGTGATGTGTGTGGGAGGGTGGTGGTGGACGCGGGTGGTGGTGGGGCGGCTTAGATTCACTTATGACCTGCCCCTCTCAACATAATAATTTTTTTTATCTGTGCAACATACATCTGATGGACAGATAATACATTAAAAATGTGTTCGAATGTATTATTTGTTTGACCAGGGAACTAATTACATGGAGGAGAATAAAAACGGCGGCAGACATAAACTAGATTATACAGCGAGCTCAGAGTGAATTCCAGCGGCAAGGAATTAAGTTTGTCTTCTCATCTTTTACTATTTACTAGTAATGTAAAAAGTTCATAATTTCGGACATTTTAAAATTATCAATAATGAAAATCTACAATTTCATCGAAGCCGAAATATAAAAGTAGATTCATACATTTAACAAGTAACATTCATACGTTTAACATAAAACACTCATTCGCTTATCATTAAACATTCAAACGCTTATCAATAAACATTCATACTCTCATCTTAAACATTAATACGGTTATCATTAAACATTTATACACTCATCAATAAACATGTATAGGCATATCATTAAACATTCATGCTCTTAATATTAAACATTCGTGCACTCATCATTAAACAATCACCCGCTTATAAACATTCACACATTTATCAACAAACATTCATACATCCATCATTAAATATTCATACGCTTATCGTTAAACATACATAAACCCATCATTAAATACTCAAACGCTTATCATTAAACATTTATACACTCATCAATAAATAGTCATACGTTTATCATTAAACATTTATACACTCATTATTAAATATTCATACACTTATTGTTAAACATTTTCACACTTATCATTAAACATTCATACTTTAATCATTAAGCATTCATACGCTCATCGATAAACATTTGTACGCCCATCATTAAACATTCATACACTCATCATTAGTCAGTTATACTCTTATCATTAAACACACATAAACTTATCATTCAAACATTCATACCTGGTCATTAACAATACATACAATTGACATTAAACATTCATACACATTTATACACTGATCATTAAACATTCATACACATTTATACACTGATCATTAAACATTCATACACATTTATACACTGATCATTAAACATTCATACGTTTTTCGTTAATCATTCATACACTCATCATTAAACAGTCATACAATTATCATTAAACACTCAAACACTTATCGACAAACAATAATATGCTAATAATTAAACATTCATACGCTTGTCATCAAAAATTCATACACTCATCATTAAACATTCACACGCTCTAGACATTCAAAATCTTGCCAATGAACATTCAAGCTCAGTCATTAAATACTCATACATTCATCATTAAACATTTGTACAAACATCATTAAACAGTCATATACTTATCATTAATAATAATGATAATAATACTAATAATAATAATAATAATAATAATAATAATAATAATAATAATAATAATAATAAAAATAATAATAATAATAATAATAATAACATTGAGGACATTATATGGGTCATAATCTTTAGAAGTTCTAAGCGCTTTACAAAATATATAATGACATGAACACAAGAAATAAAAGATAAAAACAAGCACCATGAAATTGGGAGAAGAAAAGAAAAACCGAAAACACTCAAGGCAGGAAAAAACCATAGGTCCCCAAATCCGTCCTCGCAGCCGAAAAAAGTGAGCCTCAAGAGCACCACCGAAAGGGAGCATGGTGTCCAACCTCAATGGGCAACCCATCCCACGCCGCCGGGTCCCGGTATGCAAAACAAAAACGACTCCCACACGACCCCACGTTCACAGTTGGAACAATGAGTACACGATTGTCAGAAGCGGAGCACAAGCACCTCGCCAGCGTACACACACGGGCGAGACCAGACAGACATGCCGGACCGGAGTCAGTCAGTGAAATGCAGCACAGAGAACAAATCTCGTGCCCTACCCCGGACCAAACGGACAGAAAGCGCAGGACATAAAGCTGCGGTGAGGCGCGCCTCTACCGGGGCACCCCAAAGACGACTCAGCAGCCGCGCCCTGAGCACCCCCTCCCAAAGCAGACACTGAGACGAACCAGACAGAACCGAGTCACAACAGTCCATCCCCGAAAGCACCACTGAACAAAAGTGCTTCAGCGGCATCAATCGAAAGACACCCGCGAACGGAGCCGATTCGCCCAGCCTAAGAGCAATGCAAGATCATCGTCCAGAGCAACACCCAGGTCCCGCAACGACTATGTGAATGAAATGCCCGTTCCATTGACATTTACCGTTTGAGGTAAAGGATTCTGAACGAGAAAACCCCTGCGCTGAAATCAGAATTTCCTCAGGTTTATCATCATTCAGTTGCCACAAGTCATCCATGACCTCATCACACCATAAATGCACCCCAGCCGAGTGGCCAGACCCTCACACCCATGTGCTATCAGCTCACAACTGGCGAGACACCGAGCGACCACCAAAACACCCGAGAGTGGTTGAGTGCACAAAACGAAGGGAACAGGTCCAAGAACAGATCCAAACGGAAAACCACATAACAGACCAACCGGGCCGTAGTGCACTCCACCTGGAGACACAACCCGTGTCCCACCATCCAAGCAGTACCCGAGGCACTGCAAGGCTGAAACGTGAATACCAAACAAATAACGGAGATGGTGAAGCAACATACCATGGCCCACTGTGTCAAACTCCGCAGACAACCCAAGAAAGGCGAGGAACGCAAACCCTCGCCATCCAAAGCAGAGATAATGTCACTAAATACTTCGAGAAGAACGGCCTCAGCACTGCGGCAAGGGTGACACGCAGACCGTGTATTGCCAAAAAGACCGTCTGAACCCAAAAGAGATACAAGTTGGGCCAGAACAATTCCCTCTAAGACCCTTGATACGAACGGGAGAGCAGAAACCGGGCGGCAGTTCCTTAAACCGCTATGGTCAAGTGCCAGCCTCCATTGCAGAGGCCGCACGATGGCAGCATTGAAAACCTATGGAAATTGCCATGATGAGGGAGATATTAATAACATCAGTCATTGAAGGAAACAGTGGGTCCAAGCACTCAAGCAGCAGCGACTTTGGAATTGGATCAAGTTCACATAACTTTGGTACACTCTTCATCACGATTTTCCGTACTAAATCCATAGAGACAGGTTCAAATGCTCCTAATGGTTGTCGCTGAAGTTCTCTATCGTAACAGTATTTTATTTCAAGCGTATCTCTAATGTTTTGTACTTTGTCACGGAAGAAATCTGCAAATAGGTCCAGAAGGTCTAATGGTAAGAAGAAACAGTGATGCACTTATCATTTATCATTCATACACTCATCATTAAGCATTATTATACTTTCTTTTAAACATTCATACACTTATCATTACACATTCATACGCAAATCGTTAAGCAATTATACACTCGAAATTAAACAGCCATACACTTTTTGTTAAGCATTCATACGCTTATCATTAAAAACGCATACACTTATCATGAAACTTTCATATACTCATCGTTAAACATTTATACGCTTATCATTAAACATTTATAAGTTCGTCATTAAACATTCATACGCTCATCGTTAACATTTATACACGCATCTTTAAACAATCCTACAGTTATCGTTAAATATTCACAAACTTATTCAATACGAATCCGCTGATCATTAAACATTCATACACTTATCACTAAAGATTCATAAACTCATCATTAGTCATTGATACGATCATTGTTAAACATCCACACGCTTATATTTAAACATTCATACGCTTATATTTAAACATTCAGACGCTTATTAGTAAACGTTTTTGCACTCATAAATAAACAATATTTCTCTCATCATTAAATATTCATCTGCTTATCATTAAGCATACGCTTATTATTAAACATTCATACGCTTGTAATTAAACATTTATATTATTTTCATTCAATCATTAAACATCCATACGTTTATTCTACATTAATAAAAATCAAATTCACTAAATAGAAAATAACCGATTGACTTTTTCATGATATGGAGTGCAATATAGGGGTGAAACTTAAAATATAAAGAGTAAAAGAAATAGATGGTGAATAAGGACAGAAGAAGGGGTGCACCTTTATTTCTATTAAGTTTGGAGCACTGTGTTATTTATTCAATTATATTTATATAGAGTTTTTCGCACAGTAGTTTCAAAAATGAGTTTTATAACATGCGCATTAAAAAAGCATCACAAAATAGTTTAGGCAAATGATTAGTTTTGGTTGTTGAAGGAAAGTAAGTTGTAATAATAAATGACGGGTTCCAGCTATATTATTAGCTCTCTTATTATGTCTTCCGGTTTCATAATATCTCGGGGGCACTGGGTGGTCTTTACCTATCACGTCTCTCGGCGTGGGTCTCAGAAATCTTTCCAATTGCTTTCCGTAGCGCGGTGGCTCTTATCGGGGTTTTTCGGATCCCAAAACAAAAGCAGCAATCATAATAATTGATAAATAATTTTGCTAAGCGCCTAATTTGCCTTACATCGGATATTTACAGATATCCCTTTAGTTTCTAATATATGAGACGCTTATCGTGTAGAAAAGAAATAACCCGTTTCTAGAAGAATAGAACTGTAATCGTACATCTTATATTATTTTTGTATGAGCTGTTTTTCATAATGAGAAAAATGACGTAAAACTACAAGACAAGAGCAGCAAAAGAAAGGAAAACTAAGGGTGTTGCTTATTTGATGGCGGGGTGGTTGAGGGGCGATATATATATATAAGATGTAGAATTCACCATATATACAAGCGTGGTTTAAATGTTAACTTAAGAAGTAAATAAACTGTTCACAGAAGAATTTAACAGAAATGGGTCTCTTATATGAATGAAGTTTATCCAACTACAGCTGATCTTTAAATAGTGTATAATGGATGCAAATCCGAATAATAATATAAAATAATTGTTTACGTCTTCTGTACAGTCTATTGTTCCAGTCAAATACTGCAAATATCCGGTCACAAATGCATTTCAGTAAATGTGGAAATTTCTGCATTAAGTTATTATATTTCACATGAAAATCGCAAACAATGTAATGTTTTGTTCTGAAATTCAATGGTAAACATGTACTCTGGTCTACTGTGTACCGTATCTAACAATATGGCATCGCATCGCATTGATCGTTATTATTTGGAAAAAAATATTTTGCCGTTATGAACTGTTCGGATTGAAGCTTTTTCTTTGATTTATAGTTTGAAAAAAAAAAAAAATCTAAGGTATGTTATAATGAACAAAATTATTGGTTCGTCTTTCTATATAAACAATTTCATCTGTAATAAAAACTATGTGATAAAAAGAAGGTTCGCAAAAGCTGGACATTAATCAACTCATTTCATAAATTCAATATTATGTCATTACTCATTTGAGATCCTATTTATTCGCATTATATCGCCTTAAAAATAATGCAGTAGCTAGGTATGTTCAATATATTCACGGCAGATTTTACAAGCGTCTATCAATGAATTGAGCCAACGTTCTTCACCGAGATTTGTCTAGCCTTGGAAACTGACTCTTACATGTTACTTGCATGCTTTAATGCATTAACACTAGCTCGTCTGAAATGTGTAAAAATCTTTAGTTGTAAAAATCAAATTGTATTATTATTATTATTATTATTATTATTATTATTATTATTATTATTATCCTTACCTCTCCAGTAACCTAAGTGGTTCGCGCGTCTGCCTTGGATGCGAAGGTTTGCGGGTTCCAGCCCGGGCCCTATAATACCACAGAGTTATAAAAACGGTACAAACAGCTGCTTTGCTTGGCGCACAGCTTTAAGATGTTAGCGTAAAGACTGGTCAGCCTGGTGTCTGGAACCACTCTGGTCAGTTAGTGTAGGAAATTGTATTTGTAGTGGTATTATTTGATTCAACTGAGACGGATTATATGTGTTTGACAAAGTTAGAACAAACCAGTTTTAAAAAACACATTTCTGGTTTTTGCAGGCTTTGCAGTAGCACTTGGGGGAATTTGGATTTGTGTGGCCAATATTGTGTTTCACCTGCGTGTCTAGAGCTTTGTCAAATAGCTCGACTTGTGTGTGTGTGTGTGTAATAGTGGTTGTGTGTGTAATAAAAGTTGGAGACAACCTTAAGGTGCTTATTAGTGAAATTCCTTTTGTTGAAGTTATTTTTGGATTTTATAACCCCGCTAGAACACAAAACGGGTTCTTTCTTTTTTAAATATAGTTCATAACTCGTGGACACCATGACTAAAACGACAGAATTTAGATAAACAGGCTGAGATAGGAATAGTGAGGTTAGAAGAACAGGTTGATTTCACTGTTTTATATAGATGGGCAATGCTATTACATGTCTGCGCTAGGATGCCGCAGTGCTAGACATTACTATACACTAATATACTGTAGACATTGTAGCAATATGACTGTAAAATTGTTAAAGCTGTGTTAAAATCACCAAGTTATTGTTACTGTTACTTGTTTCACTTTAGTATAAAAAAGAATGTATTTTCATGTATGCTACAAGACTAATGGCTGCAAACTATATCATGGGTTTGAGATAGCAGCTATGCATATTACTTCGAACATGATACTGCTTTTAAGATTTAATTTTCATTGTATTTGAACCTGTCTTGAAAGACCACCCCTTCTGCTAAAACTTAATGTCTCTCATGACAGGTGGTATCTAATAACAGGTCATAACACTATATAATCAATAAATCTGTACATGGAGAACCTGATCTCTCAAAACAGGTGGTCTCTTATAGCAGTGGTCCCTCAAGACAGATTTTACTGTACCTTCGTTTTTCCACACATAGATATATACTTTTTCATGATGATATTATGCACCGAGTTTTTTAGTTTAAAGAATAATCATAGTTCCTTTCTGGTTCATATACATAATCAGTGGTATTAGTTTTAATAATTATGCAATTACTCAAAGAATAAACGCATTGTATCTGGTAAAAAAAAATAATTGTATTACTATTTCTTTAATAGGTAACATTAATGTCTCGTATTATCATATATTGTATCTTCATAAATTGAAAACATTCTCTATGACCAAATTATTCATATTTAGGGAAGATAGATGGCACAGCTGAATAAATACGAAATATGCTATTGCTTAACTTTATTTGCATTATAACCATCATATTCTCATGTAAACAAGCGTTAACAGCAAATCATTACACATATGTATTAAACACGGAATGGTTAAAAGATACGTTTCACTTCTGTCTCTACATGATATAATTTTATATTTTAAAAGCTCTTTATTCACCTCTCCTGTTGCCTAGTTGTTAGAGCGTCCGCCTCAGATGAAGGAGGTCGAGGGTTCGAGTCATAATAAAGACTTTCACAAATGTTACTAACAGCAGCCTCGCTTGGCGCTCACCATTACAAGGTTGGTGTTAGAACTGGTCGGCCTGAAGTCAGGATAATGTGACTGGGTGGGACATCATGCTACATGTCTGCAGCATGATGCCCAAGTGCTAGAGATCACTCAAAACTGCCACACTGCTGACATTGTAGCGATATAAGCTACGTTAAAATTTCAAATCACACACACACACACACACATTTTATGCAACTTTGGTTATTCCACTGTCAAATATCACTTTGTGAAATTGTGTCTCTAAAGCTTCATTTGCATTTAACAATTCAAATAAGGTGTCAATATTTTGATCACTGTATATAACGACAACAAATTATGCCTTCATACGTCAGCCGCCAGTAGGCCAGTTAAAAGATAATATTGCCAGCCCACTTAATGTTTCATATGTGTTTCATAAAGATTTTAACTGATCACGGCCATTTCAAATCTGACTTCATAACACATCAGATATCACGTCTTTTTAGTAACAATAAGCCTCTTATCTTTGTCATGAAATAACTGCGTTATAGACGTTGCAGGAGAGGGAACTAATGCTTCAAAAGTTACACATGTTTTGGCGGATTAATTTTATTTCCAGACTAAAGGGCTAGTTTATTCGCGTTTTGACAGAATTTTGATATTTAACTCAGCCCAGCCCAAGTATGGGATTAAATGTGGAAGTACAAGTTCGCAAAATAAAACAGGGCAGTGAGCAATCTGAAATAAACCTTTTTGAACATTATAAAAGACTCAAATGATCTAAAAAGAAAAACGTAAATCGGCTCTTTCATTTTTGATGAATTTAAATTGTTTGTGTTGGTTAAGCTAATGCATGTGATGGCATATTGGCAATGTTAGTGTGTTACGAAATGCAGCCTGGCCTAAATATTTAAGTAAAAGGTGTTTCTTTTTCACACAAGACCATATAATTGGAATTCGTCCGAAGTTTCCTCAAATACAGTTATCGCGCTATTTTTTGCATTCAAACATATACCCACTGGATGCTTGATTGCATGGCCACATGACAGTAATACGCCTAGCTGCATGTCTTCAGGAGCAATCTGTACAACAGTTTGAGACTTATTGCCACAACAGTAGATGTTTCCATGGTTGTCTACAGTGATCGTATAAGCCTGTTTTAAATCATTACTCTCAAATGTATTTATCTTCATACTGTCCATATTGATTGTTTCAATTATATTCCCAGCAGTATGATAGATGGCTTGTCCATCTGGACTGACACATAACGTATTGAAACAATGATTTCCATAGCCTGGTACTGAAATTCGTTTGACTTCATTGAATGACTTGTCATATGTAACCAAACTGTTCCCTTCTTTCTCGTATATGTTTACAATTAGGTTTTGTTGGTAGGAGGTTATGCCAAAGCAGTCATACCCGACATAAATGGTATTAAGCATAGCAAGTTTATTGTTGACATACACTGTAAATATCCTACTGAGTCTGATTGTTTACAATGCACATGTATCGAGGTTTATATTCCATGTTCATATATGACAAAGAATATGAGCATTTTCCAAACAGTTTTAATTTTTGTTTCCTGGATTCCTATTCGCATTTAAATTCAATTTGTATGTCCCTAAATGCGTGTATTGATGCTTCGTATTTGTATGCATACTTCTATCCTTGTTGTTTCATTCTTGTTGTTGTCACAAACAATTTTGTGCCATTATTTTATTTCGTTTCTTCTAATAGTATGGTTTCCGATATTTCTACAGCAGCTACGGCGCTCTGGCATTACACAACTTGATCTGAAATTATCAAAGTTTCCTGTTTATATGCTTGCTCATAATCTTCTAACGCGGCTGCCTCTAGTTTGTCAGTTAGGTCTTTAATTGCACAAGTCCATTCCTTGATTGATTTTATCATATCCGTCTTTTGTTGCTGAATAGATTCAAGACATATTTTTTCTTCAATCAATGTCAAATATAGCTTTCTCACGGTATTTAGACTTTCCAGTACTTGTGCTTCTGCGCTCTCTCTGAATCTTGTTAATACATTTTTGATTAGTATCAAATGTTTACAACTATTGTGCTATGTGAAGGCGCAGCTACTGCAGCAAAATTCGGCCTGTTCTTGGCAATAAAATGTATATTTTTCGTGTGTTTCATACATTTATATAATCTGTCTCGATTTTCAGTCAAACTCTGAATTTTGGTGAATTGATTTCACAGTAATACTGTGATCCTTGTGGCCTTGAATTGTTTGGGACAGTTACAACAAATATGGTAAAGATATTCCGAACATGTGACACAGCAAGCCACTGATATAGTTTTATTACCAAGCTTTAAGCGTGGTTCAAAGTTAACTGGGTTATCATTGTTAATCTGGTCTGATGCCAAAATTAGACTAAACTATGGAAGCGACGCGTGGTTTTGCAGACCAGTCGTCCAAGTTCTGGTCTGTGTCGGGAGTAGGGGTTAAGTATCTAGATAATGGGCACGCAGTATTTGATTGTCTGTTTCCAATCCTCTCTCAGACTCAAACTGCGTACATGTTTACGTACACACTTTTCACACAATACATGGAAACAGGTCAGTTCCTTAGGTGATTTGAAAGTATCATAACAAATTGGGCAGCTTAACTGTTATTGCATACCGCACTGAGCGAAAGCCAATGCAGAATCAATAACTTCCTTTTGAAATATTGACCCGAATTCACGAAACAGAATCATAGGCTGACTGTATTGATACACAAGTCTCACCCTTTTTAATAAAACCACTAAATGTTATACACTCGTATATTCAAGGTATTTGCTCATACTTGAAAATATGTATATGCATTCCACCTTATTCTCTCATTGTATATCAACGTACTCTAGGTGAGCAGAGATTATTACGTGATCCGTAAATACGTGTATCGCATATACATACATGTGTATGCTAGTGCTGATTTTGGCAAAGACTAAATTGTTATCTTCAAGGGCTTTTTGTAATACACAATTTAATATGCGTGGATAGGGGATTGTACACTAATTTTGAAGAAATTACTGAAAATTATGGTAATAATAATGTCCTACTTCATTAAGTTAAGTATCAAGCAATAATTAGCAGTGAGTGTGTGAAAGAATAATTCATAATAACAAACAATCAGTACTATTTTGTCCACATAGGTTAATGTAGTGTACATCAGTATGGAGTCTGTATAATATGAAAATGGAATGCCTCTGGCACTTATTAATAATCCATGTAATGGAACGAAAAAGTGGATATTATACAAAACTCAGAAGGCTTGAACATGAGCTAAAACAGTGTCAAAAACAACAATATAGATTGTTTTCTTTAAACTATGTATAATAATGCATGTTATGACTGGTTTAAGCTGAATAATAAATGTAGCTAAGAAAGGTCAACATTATAATATTGACATTAATTACATTTTCTTCCATTTTTGTCCTTTATTTTCTTAAAGAAAATATAAACCTGTACTCATGCATAATGGCATTCATTTTATATATACATATCTGTTTTTTTAAGAAGTGTTTGTATTTTGTATGTTCGTGCAGACATCAAGGTTTCTGTCCTCTGCATTTTTATATATATATATATATATATATATATATATATATATATATATATATATATATATATATAAACCTCCACATTCATAGTTTTCTTAACATAGCCCTTCAACGGCAGAAGCAAGACCAACGATACAAGAAAAAAAACCGTAATACAATATCAGAGAATTATATAAGAAACGCATTGTTTGCTCGATATATGTGTGTAATTGTGTGTGTGTGTGTGTGTGTGTGTGTGTGTGTGTGTGTGTTACCGTTTCAGTGCTCTAGCGGTTAGAGCGTCCGCCTCAGATTAGGGAGGTCGCGGGTTCGATCTCCGGTCGAGTCATACGAAAGACTTACAAACATGGTACTAACAGTTGCCTTGCTTGGCGCTCAGCATTAAGAGTTTAGTGTTAGGACTGGTCGGCCTGGTGTCAAGATATAATGACTGGGTGGGACATCATGCTACATATGTCTGCGGCATGATGCCCCAGTGCTATAGAATCGCTTTAAACTGTTACAATCCAGACATCGTGGCGATATGACTGAATTTGTTTTAAAGCTACGTTAAAAATCCAAATCACACATACTGCTCGTATGTGCTTTTAACTGGGTCATCCAATGCCTATTACAGGCTATCACTAAAGCAATTCAATGTGATGTTAACTTTCATTATCTGAAGCCTTATTTCGGTTATTTGGTGATCGAGTGGATGAGAATACAGGTGTCATTTTTTGCTTTTTCCACGACTCATGCATTACAAGACGTAAAGGGTATTTTCATTTGAAAAACTGAAATTCCTTTTATTACATGCCTCTATTATACAAGAAAGTTGAAATGAATAAATTGACTCTGGAGCTAGGAGAGTAAAGAAAAATCGAACAAGGAAATAAAATTTCCCCAAAACGTGACGTTGTAAAGAAACAGCTTTATAGTGGGATGTTTCACGAGTCTATCCTCTTAAAATAAGTAATAGTAAAGAGTGAAACCCAAGAAGCTTAGTAAAATTTAACAAATATTTTTTTCCTTGGAATACAACGTAAAAGTGAGAGAGAAAAAAGAACTTACGGTATTGCGAATTAAATCCCAACACTAATCTAAGAATTACATACACAAGTCCAAATAATTTAAAGTCCTTAATAAAACTCCGTACAAGTCCAGAATAAATCGAAAAACTGCCGGCGATGTGTATATTACAGTTTATGATAGCTTATATAGTGTTGATGTGCTGACAGTCTTTTGTTGAATCACATAAATATAATTCCAGGTCTGAATTCAGTATTAATTCCAGCAAATGTCTCTATCCAATAACTTTATCAGAGTACTTTTATACTGCGAGAGAAAATAATCACTTGAATTCAATTCAGAAAGTTAAACAAAATAGATTTCAGCCCACAATTACTGGTCACAACATATAATACAACTTGATTGTGATAAGACTTAAAGAACGAATGAAATAATTTCCTAAGTTACACTATATATAGTAACCTACTTGACCTCAGGTCACATTTAGCATTTTCTAAGAAAAAGTATCACCTAATGGAAAGCAACCTTCTAGAATGATCCAGATGTTTACAAAACTAGATAACCTGTCTTATGTATAATTAACTTAGAAAATTCCAAAATCTAGACCCAAATAAACATTTATTTCTTCTATTAATAATAATATTGATTTTTAAACCCATCAACATCGAAAATATTTTAGCTATGCATTAATTGTTTTAAACGAATGAAATTTAAAATGGCAGTTTTGGTCAAATATACATAACAGATGTCTTGAACTCACATTAGAGAACTAAAATCTTTGTTTCTCTAGTCATATTTAGTGTCTCTACATTAGCGCCAAAATAATATGATTTCGTCGTTACCATCTAATTGGTGTCACAGGTGATTGCAGTGCAAATCTTCTTGTGTGAAGGCTTTGATCTCGTTGGCAGACGTTCTCAACCTACCCCAAAATAGGGCCGTGTGACAGTTTATAGTGATGTCTAGCACTGGGGAATCATCATGACACCAGGCCGATCAGTCCTAACACTAAACTCTTAATGCTGAGCGTCTAGCGAGGCAGCTGTTAATATCATTCTTGTAAGTCTTTGGTATGACTCGGTCGGTGTGATCGAACCACGACCTCGTGCATCCAAGTCAGACGCTCTAGGCTATTTGTAAAACATTATTTTGACCTAATATTGCCCAATGTACATACCTTTCATATTACCAGTAAGTTGATAAACTTACAAATTGCTTTCACATTATTCTAATCTATGCATCTGCCTCCTTCTCTACACTTGTCAACATTTTACCTACCACTTGAAAACCATCCTCTTATTCCATAATTTTCTCTGCATCGATGTCTCGTACACATTTGGATGCAGCTCTTTCGAAGTGGCAAACGCAATTGCAATAGCTCTCCCTCTCTCTCTCTCTCTCTCTCTCTCTCTCTCTCTCTCTCTCTCTCTCTCTCTCTCTCTGTATATATATATATATATATATATATATATATATATATATATTGTAACGTGCTTAGGCTCGAATAAGCAGTAACACAGAAAGAGTGAAAACTAACAAGCTTGTAAAACTTTAACAATGAATTTATTAAGTACAATTATTTTCATAAAGTAAATAAACTTACGTTTTTAGAGAATCAAATCCAACATTAATCTAATATAGAATTCACAAAAATAATCCACCAATGGAATTGCAAGAGTCCTGATAAATAAATGTTCTAATAGTTCCAGGTTCGAATCTTGACGATGTAATCCAAAATGGCTGACAACGTCACGTGATGCAGTTCTTGTTTTATTATCATCCAAATGAAATTATGAACACAGGTTCTTTTCCAAATAATTCCTCTTGCTACGACGAAATAACACAAAGTCCAGTACAAGATAATTAAAATTATAACTCAAACAGAGAAACACAACTTTAAAAGCCCAGATTCTACTGAATCTCTCTTCCAGTACAATGATTAAAATACCCGTTTTCTAATGTAAACAAGGGATCACGTGATTTTCTGGAAAGTCAAAGAAAGAAGCTACCTTCACTAAATCACGTACTCAAAGGAAGATCTAGATATTTCCTACCCCCAAGAACTAAAAATAAAAAGTTATCCTTGAAATTAACCAATATTTTTAAAGGCCTGTTTATTAATCTGAAGCAAGGTCAGATAATGAGGTAAACAAGCCAAGGTCAACCTGTGTTTGCAGCTAGAGTCTAGGTCAGCCTGAATTTTCCAGAAAAATCTCCCAATTAGTGAATATTAAAGCCAAAATGACAAATCTGGATTTGACAAAACAAATAATTTAAATCCAATAGCCGTAACAATATATATATATATATATATATATATATATATATATATATATATATATGTGTGTGTGTGTGTGTGTGCGTGTGTGTGTGTGTGTGTGTGTGTGTGTGTGTGTGTTACATTCGGGTTCAAAGGACACACACATACCAAGTAAGGGTCCTAAAACTTTATCTAAAATCAAGCAAAAATCTTTCACAAAAACTAGATACAAACAATTCCAGTGTTCCTTACAGTACCAAGCCCATAACTTAACTGCCTGTTCTAGCACTCTGCTTTTGTTTTAGAAAGGGTTACAGACAATGGATTATAAACAATTTAACATGTGTGCCTTATCAGAAGTCAAGAAGAAGTCCAAGCTCAGTTAACCCTGGGAAGATAAGCAACAGAGGCTGGAGATGTTGACAGTCTCTAGAATCAACTATCCAGAATGCTGGGATTAAAGTTCTGGCTAAATATCTCTGCTAACAGGATATAGGCTCTTCCGTTTTTGTTCTATTTTTCATGATATATGTGCTTGTTATCTTCGTCTACATTATTGTGTTTCATCACGCATTGGCTGTTCAGTAAGTATCTGTTTCTTTGTCTCCTTGTTTTGGAAACGAGAACAATTACAATATTTCTCAGTTGTCTTGTTCCACTGTTAAGACGTCCATTGTTTTTAAATAAACCGCCATCACCTGATCACCAGTCAACCGGCTTACGCTATGAGGGACCCTCATTAACTGCATTAAACGACGACACCTTGGCTCTTCATACTACATTGTGCTCAAGACTAAACCAACTGGGACTAAATTCATCATTTCTTAAATGTAAACGAAAGAGAAAAAAATAACGTTGTTTCAAAGCCAACCGGTGTATAACATGAAGAAGAATTCCAGTTATCTCCCTTTCGCTCGTAACGCATCAACAATTTAAAACTTCGGCCGTAAATTTTGATAACCTGATGCAAATTCATCTTAAATCGCCAAAGAATTCCATGATAAAATGCCTTAAGTACCACACAACCATCAATTTCTGTCACACATCGTTTCAACTAATCCAAACAACACTCACACTATAACAAAGATCAGTCGATATTTTGTGTCTCTACCGCCCTCCTCCAAGTAGAAAAAACAAGCTGTGTGAATCTCTCTTTTTGGAGCAGTTTCAGAATCTTCTGGAGTATGGAAATTAGAAAGCTGGCAACCTAATTATACTTGGAGATTTCAACGTTCACTTTGACTGTGCTGGAAACACATACACGTCAAAACTCCTAGATTCCATTCATGTTTTCAACTTTAAACAGTCAGTTAACCAACTCACTCACAAACTTGGTCACATTTTAGACTGGTTCCTTCATAGACCTGATGATAATATTCTGCAATCCACCCTTGTATAACACGAACTTGCATCAGATAACCTCTGCATTATATGCCATCTCGACGTATCAGTCCCTAACCCTCCACCTTTATTTGTTACTAAGAAAAACCTCCGTATAATAAATAGAACCAAATAAATGTATGACATCCAAGAAAACCTAACAACCTACTTACATCATACAGCAGAACAATTCCATAGCTGCCTGCGTTCATTACTTGAAAAACATGCCCAAACCACCAAATACAGATTTTTTTATTGAAAAAAGTGTTCTCCATGGTATATAAGTCTTAGGGACCAGCTTTGCATTGCTAAAAGACATCGCCGGAAAGCAGAGAGGCTTTGGCTTTCCTACAGACTCACTATTCATAAACAAATCTATAAAGCCGCTATAAAGAACGTCATAAACATTTAGCAAAATTATCCCACTACAGTACTAAGATCACGGAGAGTTCCAGCGGCAAAGAGCTCTTCGAGATAACTAAAAAACTAATATCAAGGAACAAATGTACACCACTTCCAACTACTTTCTCTCCAGCAGACCTTCCGGACCTATTTGCAGATTTATTCCGTGATAAAGTACAATCCATCAGAGATTAGCGACAACCATTAGGAGCATTTGAACCTGTCTCTATTTATTTAGTACGGACATTTGTGATGAAGAGTGCACCAAAGTCATGTGAACTTGATCCAATTCCAACATCACTGCTGCTTGAGAGCTTAGACCCAATATTGCCTTCACTAATTGACGTTACTAATGTCTCTCTCTCTCTCTCTCTCTCTCTCTCTCTCTCTCTCTCTCTCTCTCTCTCTCTCTCTCTCTCTCCGAGTGAATTCCCATCATTTTTAAAAACTGCCATCGTAAAGCCTCTGCTGAAGAAACCATCACTTGACCATAACGATTTAAAGAACTACCGCCCACTTCTAATCTCCCGTTCATATAAAAAATCTTAGAAAAAGTTGTTCTAACCCAACTTGTATCTCATTTTAATACAAACAGTCTTTTTAGCAATGTACAGTCTGCATATCGCCCTTGCCATAGTACTTAAACTACTTTTCTGAAAGTATTTAGTGACATTCTCTCTGCTTTGGATAGTGGAAAGATAAGTTCTCATCCTCATTGATTTTTCTGCAGCATTTGACACAATAGAACATGATACATTACTTCACCTTCTCCAGCATGCATTTGGCATTCAGAATATAGCTTTACAGTGGTTCAAGTCCTACTTAGTCAACAGGATACAAATTGTATCTGCAAATGGAATACATTCAGCCCAATTCATATATGTTGTGGTGTTGCACAGGGGTTTATTTTCTTGGACCTGTTCTCTTCATTCTTTACACTCAGCCGCTCTCAAGTTGTTCATCTCCCAGTATCTCACCAATTGTACGCTGATGACACCCAATTATACAAGTCTAGCCACACAACTGAAGAGGGTTCGTGCTGCCATGCATGGAGTAGAGAGGTGCATTTCAGATGTGAAACCATAGATGACATGTATCAAGCTGCAGATGAATGATGATAAAACTGAAGCTATTCTGATCAAAACACAAAGACTTTCTCATTCACAGTTTTACCTCAGACAATAAATATCAGCAACACCAACATTAAATTCACACAGTCATTACGAAATCTAGGTGTTACTCTAGACAGTACTCTCACATCGCACCAACATGTCATGAATATGCAAGGCTGAATATCTTAAGCTGCGACGCATCAGTTCCATTCGCAAATAAATGTCAGTGGATGCCAATAAAACACTTGTGTGTTTATTAGAACTTTCAAGACTGGACTATTGAAACTCATTTTTGTCTGGTTCGTCACAATATGTACTCCAGAAACTTCAAAAGGTGCAAAACACAGCTGCTCGGATCATTTTTAGAGTACATCGATTAAACACACCTCACCACTGCTATGTAACCTACACTGGCTATCTATGCGATACATAATTAAACAAAAAAATTGTTATCTGTGTTATGTTTTAATGACAGAATCCAGTCCAACATACCTATCCGGCCTCACCAATGTGTATACACCAGCAAGATACTTACGCTCCTCTTCTGACAATCGTATACTCATTGTTCCCACTATGAAAACGAAGTCATATGGACAACGTTATTTTGCTTACCAGGGCCCGGCGATCTGGAACGAATTGTCCATTGAAATCAGACACAGTGGTCTCTAAAAATTCAGAAGAGTTTAGCTAAATAAATGTCTAAAGAGAATGTACGTGGAAACAACTCATTTATTGCAAATTGTAAATGAAACAGAACATTAAGCCCAATAATACAGTGTCGGTTTCCAAGTGTAAAGACTAACGCATTTGATAAATATGTTCATAATTATAAAAGTCGGTTGAATGGTGGTATTATGCATCTTAATATATAATTAAATAATTGTTTTAGTGATTATTTCCTTAACAAGTGAGTTTCAAGCTCTAACAAAATTAAGAAAATTCAAAGCTGCAGATGCACTCAATACCTTTAAAAATTATCTTCTATAGGTGAATGATAATAAAAACGACTCATTGTATAAGCCTGAACATTTTCACCTCATTTGATTGCTCTTCAAATACATGAATCACATTGTCAGCGCAATTCAAGCATATTCCAAGGGGATTCTCAAGTCCATTATCATGTGATAATAACACACTCATTTGTTTCCCTTTTGGAATAATATGTACATGTACTACAGTTTTAGACTCTTTGCCACAGCAATAAATGTTTCCGTTTTTGTCTAAAATTATCCCCAATGCGCATTTTAGATTACTGCTAACATACGTATTCAATATTTGTCCATCCATGTCAACTACAACAATGTTATCCTCAACCGTGTAAAGAATGGTGTTTCCGTCCTGACTGACACAAAGTGAATTGTAAGAAGAACTTGAACGCTTGGGTAACTGAATCCTTCTAAAGATTTTGAATGATTTGTTGTAGAAAATAAGTGAAGCTTGTTCTTCTTCATGTATGACAACCATAATCTTTCCCTGACAGGAACCTATTCCAAAGCAATCACGCCCAACAGAAATACTCCTTAGTTTTGTCAGAGTGTTGACTACCGACACAATTTCTACAACTGATCCAGCAGTTGTAACTGCCACTGTCGTGGTGTCCACACTGCATATAAATCGAGGCGTGTGTGTCAGCTTCAGGTAAGACAAACAATGATAACATTTCTCAAACAATTTCAATTTTTTATTTTGTTCATCACACACTACAAAACGATTACCTGGAAGGAAAATACCAGAATAGATGTTACAAGTTTCTTCGTCGTCTGGGACTTTTGCGTTGAAAGCCATGATGGAGTTTGGTTGAGCTCGTGGTAGCAGTATTATTGCTCTTTCGTAGGACACATCCGATGATAATTCTTGGATTTGTGACGACTCGTTCAGCACCCTACCTATTGAACGCAAAGTTTTCAACAATCCTTCTACGTTTTTGTCTCTTTCAAATTTAAATTGTATGTCCCTGAAAGTATCATGCGCCGCATCATACGTTTGAAAGTACTTCTTAGCTTGTTGTGATATTTTTGTAGTTGTCATAAATAGTTGTTTGTTTTCATCGGTTTTCATCCCTTCTAATTCTACTCGTTCAGAGGTTTCTATGGCAGCAATAGTACTCTTGCACTGAATAATTTGATTTGATAATGATTCTGCTTCTTGTTTATACATCAGTTCCAGTTCTTCTAATGCATCTCTTTCTAGTTTGTCTGTTTCGTTCATAACTTCCTTCGCCCATTCTTTGATTTCCTGTGTGATGTCTAGGTTTTGTTGTTTGACAGAGTCAAAGACTTTTGTCCTGTTTTCAAGCAATATCACAAACATTTTTCTTAAGAGGTCTAACTTTTCCAATACTTTCTTTGCTTCTGAGCATTCTTTGAAATTGCTTGCTTGATCGTCTATCAAAAACAAATCTGTACAACTTCTGTGGTCAGCAAAAGCGCATTTACTGCAGCAAAGGTTTTTATCGTTTTGGCAAAAATATGAGTATTTCTTCTGGTGTTTTGAACACCGGAATAGTCTGTCTCTATTTGTCTGTAACTGTTCATTTTCTGGCATTGATTGTAAAGTCAGAGTATGGTCTTTTGTCGCCTTAAATTTCTTGTGACACGTGTAACAAGACTGACAAACATATTCCTGACACGTCACACAGTAAGCCGTTGAAATTTGTTCCACATGGTCTGATAAACATGGCTGGCACAAAACCGGGTCATTCTTTCTGGAGTTGTCCGATATAGAACGTGATAAATCAATACTACTGGCGGGAAGATTTGCTGCCCAGTCATCCGGGGTCTGGTCAAATATAGGTGCAGGGCTGCAAGTTCTGCATACGGGACAATTAATAGTGTCTGAATGTATGCCCTCCTCTCGTAGACAATGTACGTGTTTACATATACATTTCTCACAAAATGTGTGTAAACATGTAAGTACCTTCGGTGATTCAAACGCTTCTAAACAAATGGGACAGCTCAACTGTTTGTATTCATCACTACCAAGAATCCGCGACATTGTAAAGGTATATAAGCTCCTTCTTGTTGTGTTTAATATTGCGCATTACAGATAACACTTACTTGTTCCAGATGTCACAGCCATATACTCACTCTTCCGTATACATGTTCCACTATACCTCACTCAACGGCATGAACTGTATATACAGTCAACTCGATAATACCTGTCGTTTGTTTAAATTATATTAATGTTATTTCTTGTCGCTCCGTAAAGATACGATCACCCCAGTCCATTATACAGCTATCCAATCGCACGGTTGTTAGGAAATGTATATACACGTATTGACCTTGATAATGAATGAAACAGCATAATAAATAACGATCAGTTGCACACTTGCGGTGTAGATAAAATGTAATAGAACGACTCTGAATTTGAAGAACTAAAAACACAGTAATAAAACTATATTGAAATGATTGAATCTTCACTTAATATTGTTATATAGACCCTGGTCAGCTTGCAATATATTGCAGCGCCGGTGCAAGGCATTTTGGCGAGATCAGATATCTGGCTCTCCCCTTCCCACTTACGCCCTCCCCCACCCGCTCATCGTGATATAAAATCCAATTTGCACTTTTTTCTGGCGCCCCCTTAACCCAGCGCCCTAGGCGATTGCCTAGTTCGCCTAGCGGAAACGCCGGCCCTGATATATTGTACATTAGGAGTAGAGGCAGTTTGTGATTTGTAATGTTTTGTGATTTTATGTTTAGACATTATTTATTATTATTGCTATTGTTGTTATTCGTACAGCAACAAGAACAACTACTACTATTGTTACTGCTACTACTACTACTACTACTACTACTACTACTACTACAACTACTACTACTACTACTAATAATAATACATGTAATAATAATAATACATGTAATAATAATAATACATGTAATAATAATAATAATAATAATAATAATAATAATAATAATAATAATACAGTTACACGTGAAAGTGCGATTGTTGAACAATGTTAAAATTCAATATTTGTTGGCTTCGAGTGGTTGAATTTTAAAAATTAAAATGCTGCTAATATTATATTAAAAACATTTATATCGAAAAAGCCATTTTAAAGTTTCATTCACTCGCTGTGTGTGCGTGTGTGTGTGTGTGTGTGTGTGTGTGAGAGAGAGAGAGAGGGAGAGAGAGAGAGAGAGTAGTAATAGTAGTAGTAGTAGGATGTGTGAATCATACAACCTTTTTTGAGATAAAAATAAACCCAACGGGGGACAAATCAGACAACCTTTTATAGGTTTCTATTTGTTAAACCAAGGCTTCCTGTGAAACCGAAAAAAGTGTCAGAAAAAAAACTGCCTCTGACGAACCGAGACGGATATTTGTTGTCGCGTCCTCGTTAGCTGCTATTACCGGTAATTAAATCATATTCTCAACCGACTATTTTATCAAGCCCGATACGATATCATGATCTAGGGTCATGTAAATTTATCGTTATAATCAGTGTGGGATTGACTTAGCATGACTAAAGAAATTTCTGAAGAGATTATAATCCATGTCTCGCCTGCACCAGGTCTGTTAAATATTTTGTAATATATGTGTATCAACTCCATTAAATACAGATAGAATATTACAGTTATCTCTGATTACTTTTGGTATTTGTGTATATCTATGAGTAACATAAATCACATCAGTATTTTTATGCCTACCTCGAGAAAATATCCTTGCTTGTTTATCCAGGATTACGTCATCATATACGACATACTTATTAATAGATCCATCAAGGTCATCCACATTCGGTGCTTCATCAATATCAGTGATAAATTCAATAACATCTTCATCGTTTAATGATTTCGCATTTTTGTTCAAATTATTGAGTACATCGTAACATCTTTGATCATCTACAGATGGTGCTACCAAATATAATTTGTCCCATTTAATCCACCTCATTATGAGATTAAGTAACAGTTGAATATTACGCGATCCAGACGGTTCAGTTATAATCATACGAATATAATTTGGTGTCGCTGCATGATGCTTAACGGGTTTTCGTGCTCATGTCGCCAAAAAATCAATTACATTCATATTATTCTAAATAAATTAAGGATCTATATTGTGTGAAATGTAAGACGCGTACTAGCACAAGCGACTTAACAACAATTACAACAAAAACAACAGATCAGCTCTTGCCGGCAAGTGTGCACAGTGTGGTACTAAGAAATATAGACTTGTTTATATGCAAACATTTTTTTTATAAGAAAACGAGGAGGTGATATTGCAGCAAAATTGACAAAAGATCCAGGGACTCCATGGACCAAATACCCAGGAGAAAAACATCTTCCATGATATAATAAATGCGGCCCTGCAACCAGACTTGATATCCGACTTGATAGCCAAGACCAACCAAGACCAGGTGAATGTGCGATAAACGCTATTGATAAGGCATGACATGTTCATGATGTTGCTTATAAAAGTAACAATCTGCAACATAGACATATCGCAGATGTGAAACTGATTCATGAGTTGAATTCTATTACGAATAAATCTTTCAAGGAATCATTAGTTAACAGGCTAGTAAGATCTGCGATGAAAGGTAAACTGGTATTAGGTCCTGGAGCAGCAGATAGGGGCGAACCCTACAACTTTTGGAGGCGTCGATTCGGCAAACTGAGGCTTCCTCGTAAATCGTAAAAAAGGCGCCCACCGGCAAAACAGAATATAAAAAAGACACCAGTGTCGTTGTCGCGTCCCCTCTGCTGCTATGGGTTGACAATTTAGGATTTCACAAACAGACTAATTTGTAAAACCTCACCTCGTAAATCAATCAGATTATTGGATTGGTCGGTGAGTTTAAAATTAATTCTCGTTAACGAATTATTATGACATCTCATATAGACTGGATTAGTTGGATCCTCAAGAATTAAAAATCCTGGAGGAGCTGTTGGTGCAAATGAATATAAAATATATCCCTGCTGAGCTTGATTTGATCGCTCGAGATATATTTGATAGCTTCCTTCGATAACATCACATACTAAATTCAATGCAATCACCGAGGATATATTCACATTTTGAGGAGCGATATGCCTACCACCACCATCTGGATCATTATTATGTGTCACGATAGTTGTTTGTTGTGGTGCTGTTTTTTTCCATGCGTCGTGTATTCTTTTGAAACCAACTTCAATGGCATCATTGAGAGATTTTTTAGTTCTGGTGCATTATAGCCCGGCAACTTAAAATCGGGGAGGATATCTTCTATGCGTATATTTAGTTTCTTTGCAAATTCCGTTCTTGTTTTAGGATTATGATCTAATATAAATCGAATAAATCGCGAATTGAAAAATCTCATGTCTGCGATAATTTTATTATATACCTCCATGTATTTGATGGCTTCATCTCGGTTAGGTGGGTTTTTACTAATTTGTTCTATGAAGTTATTTTTCAATCTTTCAAAACTGGAATTCATATCCGTGAACTGTTTGTTCATGTTGAATTCCTTTATTACATAGTATTTTATCATCCCCTGATCCTTCTAGCTCAAAAAAAACTATAAGCAAAATTAGAATGATTTAGTGGTTCAGCATAATAACCTAAACTGTTTTCAAATATCCTACCGTCGCTATGAAACCTACGATAATTGTGATAATCCTCCTTAGTTGAAATATAATCAGACTTTTTAGGTTCGGGTATTTGATAAGATGCCTGAGGTGGTATTTCAGGCCATCCTAGTACGGTTCTTATAGAACTCTGATATATATCTACGGCATACCCGGGCGAGTTTATCTCGATGGCAGATGATAGTATTGGCTCGTGAACTGTTATAGCGATTTTTGATTCTCTTCTAGTAATAATTTTATTCTACGCTGTAATTTAGCATCGATTTATTCAATTTGGTATGACCCAGATGGTAACGAAACAACGTTCCAGTCTGGAGTTCCGTCTTGTTTATTCTTATACGCGGACACCAAAGAATTATTCGGTTGTTGACCGCCAAATGCTACCGACCTAATATTAGGCCAACTCGTAGTTTAGCTAGCGCTATCTCCTTCACGAGAATCGGAGTAGGGAAATTCACACTGAATTCAGGATTGGTTGATTTTATTGATATCACGCTTGTTTTCACCGGGGTTGTGTTCTCCGATACCTGCCGAATCGGTTAGGTATTTATTACTATCTTCTGAAGTAGGTCTTGCGGTGTTGTCATTGTTATTATTATTGTCTCACTCTCTAATTCTAACATAGTTGACTCATACAACTGAACCATTCTCGAAAACTCATCCTCGGTTATTGTCGTGTCGTCGAGCGACGACGCTGTCAACTTAGATAATTGCAAGTACGCGCGAGATACGGCAGCATATCTAACGGTGTAATCGTGTAGTTTTTGTTGGGAACATGATGATATTTATTTGGGCTATCGCGGAGGCTATTCCGGCGGCGGTGGACACCGCAGCTATACAAACCGGAATAACAGCCGGAGCGGTCATTGTAACTGATGATATAGTAATACCAGCGCCGGCAACCACACCAGACAGCGAGTAAACAGATACATCGATGGCAATGATTCTTCGCCGGTATTGTTTCATTTTTGTTCGGTACTCCTCAGAAAGAGTTTTGAGTTCCGTTTCAAATTCTTTGACGGTGTCATAGCGGTATTGTGATGACATTTTATTTTCAAATCGTTTACGATTTCATTTAAGTTGTTTACTTCAATCCGCTACGAATTCCACATACCATGTTACTGAAACCCTAGCCACATTTTTATCAGTGGATTCTATCGTGAACTGTTCAGTTGTATCCTTGTCGATGATCGTTGATATCGTATTGTTGACCCCAGATGAACTCGACGATGATATATTAAACTGAGTCGGTGTCACTAGCGTTAATCGATAAATACCTTTGACGGCCGCAGTGATACTTAATATATTAGTGGATGGTGTACATGCAAATGATCCATGTTGAATCGTGTATACTACGTTGTTAGTTCTCTCATGAGGAATTTTTGTTTTTTCAAGTATTTTTATCATCTTCGGCATATCACCCCTGATAATATCGTTGGTCGTTTTAATATCAGCGTTGATAGCTTCTATTCGCCGATTAATCGCGGGTATTTCATTACTGGTTGCTTTAAGATCATCGATGCATTTTTCAATATCCGGGAGTTTTATGTCGAGTTTATCGAATGTGGTTCCAAGAAATTTATCTACAATGTTTTTACGAAACGTTGAAATTTGTTTTACATGTTCTTCATATTTGGATTGAAGTGTTGCAAATTCCAGCATAGTAGTTTTTTTTTCCGTGAGTTTCGGTGTGGCCACTGGTGGATTTCCAAGGAAATCTAATAGAGGCTTGTTAATATTGTCAATTATATTTTTTGTAATTCAGAAAACTGATCGAATTTAGTTATATGATCGTTATATTCCGACTGTGTGTTGGGCATCCACAATAGTTGAAACAAGTACACCTGGTTTGCGTTTACCCTGATCAGAAAAAAACCGCAATAGCATTTTCTGTTACACCGCGTTGTTTAACTAAAATATCATCCAGGGAAACATTACTAGCTTTCAATTTTCCCTGACGACCTTGAAATACAACTATTTCATTGGGATCAACACTTGCTAAGTTCAACATCTCAGCTATTTCATCTTCGATGAATTTTATTATATCACCGGTTGCAGTGCCATCAGCATCGGGTTTCTTCGACGGTCCCCAAATATCAATCATATTATTCTATATAAATTCTGTCTCTAAAATCTTTGATTTCCAGCGACTACTTGTGTATTCATTTACAACCCGATGAGGTGGTTTTCCTGATGTTGAAATAGCATTAAGGACATTTAATACTTCGTTGCCGCATATTGGTGGGTCATTCATTTGTTGTGTTGGTAGCGCAGAATACCAACGAAGGGTGTTTAAGCAGTTTATATATCTGTTAAATTCTTTAGGTGGCGCTAACCCATATGAATCGAAATAAACAATTGCACGTGGATCAATGGCATATTCATCCCAGTGAGTTCCAGGTCCGGTGCTGTTATCGACATTAATAATACCGGTTTCAACGCTGTTTGGTTGTGCCGGCAACTGTTTCTTCATAAAGACACCTCTGAAGTTTTTAATCGCCATTTTTTTTTACCAGCATCGAGTAAATCAAAATTTGACATTGGAACTATAGGCCATATCGAAGATGGAACCTTCGGTTCTCGAGTTAGTAAACCGGTCCTAGTCTCAGACCGCTTCCTTTGTACCATGAATACGGGGTTCCTGGTAGTCTTAGACCCTTTCCCTTTTTTAATACCCGCTCCCGGTTGCTTTCTTTAGTGCCATCCCTACCGCGGTACCAACGGCCCCAACGCTGCCGCTTTCGCTACCGCTGGGGCCGCTGCCGCAATCAACGCTGGAATCTCAGCTAACAACGGGAATATACCGCCTGATTTTATCATGTTTTTGATCGCGGCTGCAGAGAGTGTGATCTGAACAACTTTTTTATCTTTGAGCGCGTCATTGACATGTTTTATCTGACGAGTTGTCAGTGACAATTTATTCTGACCACCAGTCATCTGATTGGGTTTCAGCGTTATTGTGGTACCACATTTTTTAGCTGATTCCGATTGCAATTTCTTGAGTTGACCGGGAGTTAACGTAACACTAATATGACAATATGACATTATACAATAACAGATTGATCTAATTGTTACATGTTTTCTACTGGTGCATCTATCAATCTCATTCTTCCACCAACACCTTCGAGTAGCATTGATTTGTCCCTGAGAATGACAGCAACCGCTCTGTAATCAACAATACAACCAGGACGTGGTACACGAGCTCTAAAGTGTATATCAACGACGGATTGTCTTGTTAAATCAAAATGTTCCAGCGAAATGTAATAGATCGGATACAGATTTTTAAAATCCAATTGTGATATTTGTAGACCAGTATCAACATTTTGATCGCGTGCCATATATGACAACAGATGATGATACACACGTGCAATATGGTTAGTGGTGTAATCAAGTTGTATATCCTCGGATAGTTCCTGTTGTCCGTTTATTCAGAGCGAGACTTCATTAACGCCTATCTGATCAAATATCATATGACTTCGTTCTTGCTTACCAACTCGCTCGTTATTCTGTAACGCAAAAAAAATATATGACGTGGCGCAGCAACACCTTGTTTTGATGCCAGGTGCATTGTAAATGCACCATCAATATTACCCTGTTTAATATCCGTTGTTACTGTTTTTAGCCAACTTAGCAATGATTTTCCTCCATGATCAATAAATGATAGTAATCGTTCTTCTGTGGTGATTGATGGAGTCATTACTGGCATCCACAGTGATAGTTTTGTTAAAATGATTTTACCCTCGGAAACAACAGCATCGCGCCAGATTGCATCATTATCATTACCCTTTCGCACGAGTGCTACTGTATGCTTCGCTCCATAGATAACTTTTCGGACATTTCTACAGAATATCGAGTCTTGTCTCGGGTCCACAATAACTATACCCTGGAAGGTGTTTTTCTCCTGGATACTTCACCCATGGTGCCTATGGGAGTTTTAATAACTGGGCTGCAATATCACCTCCTCGTTTTATTTTTAAATCTATAGAAACAAATCTAAATTTCTTTGTACTACATTGTACACACTAACCAGAAAGTGCTGATCGGTTAATTTTAGTTGTAATCGTCGTCAAGTCATCTGTGCCAGTATGCTTCTTACATTTCACACAATATAGATCCATAATATATTTATGCTATATGGATATGAATGTAATTGATTATTCATCAACACGAGAACCAGAACCCGTAAAACATCATGTTATGTTACCAAAATCTATTCGAATGATTATCATTGGACCTTCAGGGAGAGGTAAAACACAATTGTTAATTGATATGATAATAAGATGGATGAAATGGGACAAGTTGTATTTAATAGCTCCGACCGTAGATGATCAACGATGTTACCGGGTGTTAAAGATTACAACGAAAGAGCCATAGAGAGGGCCAGCGAGCTTATAACTGAGATCGAGGAAGCACAGAGTACTAATAATACCGATGGAAGTATTAACAATTTAGTAGCATACGACGATGTCACGTTAAAAGATGACTACGAAAGAGCCATAGAGATTGTCAACGAGGGTGTTATTAGGTTTATAACCGATATCGAAGAAGCACCGAGCATTGATGATATCGATGGAAGTATTAACAATTTAGTCGTATACGATGATGTGATGTTAGACAATCAAAAGAACCCTGCCAGAATATTTTCCAGAGGCAGGCATAAAAAAGCCGACGTGATATACGCCACTCCACTCAACGATACACTCAAATACCAAAAGTGATCAGAGATAACTGCAATTTGTTATGTATGTTTAACGGAGTTGACAACCATACACTACGAAATATTTGGCAAACTTGGTGCAGCGATATGGATTTTAATCGATTTAGAAATTTCTTAAGTCACTCTCAGTCAGTCCCACACGGATTTGTAACGATAAACGTATTAGATCCTAGAACAAGATATCGAATCGGACTTGATAGAATATTCGGTTAACCCATAGCAGCAGAGGGGGCGCGACAACGACACTGACGTATTTTTTTAAATTCTGTTTTGCCCGTGGACGCCTTTTTTTACGATTTACGAGGAAGCCTCAGTTTGCCGAATCGACGCCTCCAAAAGTTGTAGGGTTCGCCCCCTCTGCTGCTGCTGGTAATTAATATTAATATGGAATCTATTTGTTATTCTCCAAGAGGATACTGGAGGGTTAAATCAGCCATTAAAAAACTCGTTAAAGCAGCAAAGGTCAAAATAGTTACTGCAGCAGATTGGTTATCAAAACAAGCGATATGACATATTTATCTACCACTACATAAACAAATTCACTTCGCACATTTTGATGTCATCGTTCCAAATGAAATTGTCAGGCTGAGATATTATTTTTGCCGCATGATACTGTCGAAAGACGGACTTACAAGTATGCGCTAACGGTAGTTGATGTTGCGAGTAGATACAAAGAAACTGAACCATTATTGACCAAGGCGGCATCAGAAGTAGCTTCTGCGCTTGAACGAATTGATCGACGAGGTGGTTCGCAGTGGCCAAATCAATTACAGGTTGATCCTGGCAAGGAATGTCAGGGTGCAGTGTTATCAACAATGAAGCATCATAATGTCACCATCAGACGAGGACATACTGAACAACATCTGGATCAGGCAATTGTTGAACGATTTAATCGGACACTTGCTGAGCTGTTATTTGGATATCAGTACGCGAAGGAATTTCTCGAAGATAAGAGATCTTGTGAATGGGTTATAAGATTACCAAGTGTGATAACTGCGCTAAATAATGAAATTACTCGAACAATCAATATGAAACCTATTAACGCGATCAAAAAATGTATATACCCGTACAAAATGGACAAAATGATTTTTCAAAAACAAAAATTACTTTGTAATGTGACTGTAAGATATTTATGTGAACCAGGTGAACTTGAAGGTGGTAAAACAAAGAGCTTCTGATCCTATCTGGAGTGTTACCGCACATAAAATATCTAGCATAACAAGATCCACGGGTAGACCCGCAATCTATAGATTAGATTCAACTGCTCCTGAACGTGGATGAACACGTGAACAGTTTACAAGTGATACCCGAGGATACACAATTACCGCCACGATCAAGTAACTAGCACCTCTGCGTCTGTTGCACTCTAGACAGGTCAGAATAGCATTTTCTCGTGTATGACCAAGACTGCAATTTTTTCTGTCTGCGGTAAATTAGCGAGGATTTTTATCTGAATACTGCCATAGCATTATACAATTACTGCTCGCGCAGTGATTATTCTGCTGTTTTTTCAACATCATTATAAATCCTACATCAATATCGAATTCTCTGTTATTATTATTTTTGTCGCTTTGTTTATAACTTGCGAGTTTTTTTTCTTATTATCTCATCGCTGATAATATCGCTGATGGTGGTGTCATTATAATCATAAACGACTCTACGAAGTTGATTTATTCTTCTAACTCGTGACACTGCGAGAAAAACTAAATTCGACCACTCGATACGATCATCTACGATCTAAACAATTGTATCAGAGATGGTTAACCCTTGAGATGAGTGTATCGTCATTGCGTGTTCAAGCGTCCAGGTAGATTTGTCATCGTGCAATGCATCTTCGACAACATCGATATCAGCCAGAACAATATCATTTTGTTTTTCTGTTTTTCCTGGAATATCATCTTCAATATTCTGTCTTCGTGAATCAGCTGGTTTATAACAAAATGGTATAGGCAATTTTGGAAACTTTTCTTTATTTAATTGAAACAACCGCCGTTGAAGTGTGTCTCTGACTATCTTTCTCTACTTGCCACTATCAAATCGTTTGGTCTCCATGCTTCCCAAAAATCATTGAACGAGGGTTCTGAAATTATTATACGTGTTATTTCACACTGGATTTTATCCGGTATTAATCTGATCAATTTCTTGAACTCGCTTAATTCTGATCAAGTGCTCTATGATCAGTATTAATTTCTTCATAATAATCTACACAATTCTTCAACCAATTGTGTGAAGACAAACCGACAAATGGCGGTGGTTGCCATTGATCGCCATACATTATCACAGCTGTATTTTTGAGTAAGAGCCAATCAAGAAACATTTTTAATATATATAACGACACTGTACATATCTCATCCCAAATAATGATCTTTGGAGTACATTTCTCACCCATTCGATCAGGAGTCCATGCGTCACCCTTATATCGAAAGCATCTGTGATAAGTGCAAGAATTAACTCATCGTTGTTTCACATCTCTGGAAAGTCTGTGTGTGGGTGTTAGCACAATGATGTCTGACTTCTCCCGAAATATTTCGATCACTCGTGTTGTTTTTCCAGAGCCGCGTCAGCCGTTTAAGTAAACGATTTTATATCTACATAATGGATCGGATAACAAAGATGCACTCGATAGTTCTGATATTTGATTATTTTTCAAGTAATGTTATTCAATCGTAAAATCTGCTGATTCAGAATAATGGTGTAACATTTCTTATTTTTTTCTCCATGACCCCGTAACGCGCATCAGAAATTGTAAAACGAGCCACTGTTTCTTCATATTTAATATCTATATAAAATTAATTCGTGGCGACTCTGACCGCGGTATCAGGAAATTTATTTGTCATCGATAGCAAAATGATGGATATATTGTGGAGATTCGCCATCAATGTAGATACCCAGCGTCATCTACAATTAATCGTGAATAATGCCGCTTGTGATCATATGTTCCCCCTTGGGTGAATTTACCAATTATTCTTCTACCGAGATCCTTTGCATTTTTTTTATTGATTTCAAAGATCTGCTCGGATTTTTTTAAGAATATAGTCTTCGTCGAGATTAGGAAATTTTTCCTGGGAATCGTTAATTGTCTTATCAAGACTATCGGGTTGTCGTAACCAAATCTCAGTCTGCTCTCGATATGATATAATTGTCTCACTGACAATCAACTATATCAGTATTTTATAATCGATCATATATCGTAATAACACTATTGGTACCCAGTATTTTTCAGATATACGTCTACCAAACCAAACATAACAAATTAAATGAAGTTCTTTAGCAATTTCAAATGATACCACACGAGCAAAATCGGTTAGTGGTCCATTAATCGCAAATCGTTTCATCTCATGTGTGGGATGTCCAAATCGTTTAAAATACCCAGCGCTCTCTCCATATTCGAGGAAACTTCCCGGTTGACAATCAACCATATGAACTGAAATAACATTTTTAGAATCACATTTGGTATTTCATAATCCGCCGTGTCCGTATTTGACACAACTTGATTATACATCCGAGAGAAATTCAAATCGTGTTGGCTTCCTCAGATTCCTCATCTTCAAAACTCTGAAATAACCACTCTATCACAGGATCGTCTTTACTTAACTCATAAATTCAAACAAATCTCCACCAGAAAAGTATTTTACGGTTAAATCTCGTAAAAATATTGTTACTGCGTTAGTCCACGCGTGTGCATTATGATCAATTATATTTCTTGGATCTCCTTGTGATTTTTATTTCTATTCGTATAATACTTGTCCTGTTATACTTGCTACTGTGATTGGGAATCTTAATATTTTATCTAGCTCAGCTACATCTTTAATTGTAGCTCAAGAATCCTTGACTGTTAGCGCCTATTTGTTTATCTTGCTACGTCTTAGATCTTTCAGACCATTTCCACGCATCGCATTTGTAAAATGCTCTATTACTCGCTCGGCTACATAATTTATTGTTGACAGTTTCATAGGTTTCAATTTCTCAACCTTTGGTTTTTCGTTTATCGGATAAATTCCACTCACGATGAGTTATTTTATTTTTTAGGATAGTATTTAGCACGAATAATCCAGTTTCCTGTTTTTACTAGTACATGTATAATACATTTCACTCTGAAAAAATACTTTCGATGTTCAAGATGCGCTGCTCGTTTGTCGTTCATTTTAGCATCAACACCACCAATGATTCCAAATGTTGACCAAGAGTGAGATGCTCTGTCACTCTTAAATTCGTTCATAGCATCATGAAATTTACCGATTACGTTTTATCACTCAATAGACCCTTACTTGGTGCATTTACAGAGATTCTATCGAGATTGAATTAAAATAATTTAGTGGGTTTGATTTTGGATAATCTATCGAACTCCTCCATATATTATAATTAAAACAAGTATTTTAAAAAAAAGATAGTTTTATTTAATGAACCACTGTAAATGGGTGATGATAGGATCCGTACCAAATCATGCAGAAACGAATTCTGTGGATATCATTCACAGAGTGTGCGACGATGTAGCTTAGGTCCGAAACCTTGTATACGATGCGATGTTGGAGTATTAGGTATACACAGTTGTGTCGCAGTTGTGGTGGTAAGCGATACAGAGACTTTAAGCGGTATTATGATAAAGAAATAATGACCATGACTCTGTCAAGGACAGCGTCTCTGACAAAGTTATAAGAACTCCAGAGGATCATATTACTAGATTCTCAACAAATAATAATCTAGACAAATAATCAATTAGACAAAAATATATTATATATAAATGAATCAAGAATTTCAACCACATCCTACTATCAGCATCTATGAAGCATCACGTGATGGTGTAATCAGAAACTGTCGGTTGAAAAGACCAGTGGGGAGGGTCAATATTACTGGTTATCTATGTTTGCTGTTGGAGGGAAAACTTATTATTGTATAGATTCTTATTCGAAGAGTATAATGGAAAAATCTCAGATGGCCTTGTGATTGACCATATTCATGGTATAAAAACTGATAATCATTTATCCAATGTACGAGCTATCAAACAAAGCGAGAACTCTGCGCTTGGTGGGGGTGGGGGGTGGGAGGAAAATGTAAATTCGCTGATAAAAGAGCTGATAAATATGTCAACAGAGAGACGGGCGAAGAATTAATATTTCAATCGATGAATTAAGCCGGCAAGTATTTTGATATTTGACCACGCTGGATACAATATGTTGGAGATGATATTACTAAATCCGCCCTTTCAAACAAATTTGGGCCAACAATTTGGTTTACATATTTACAGTACCGATAATTTCCATTACCGATGGGAGATAACTCCACCGCGAATATGTGTGTATTTCTGATCGAGTTACTACCCTTCGTAAATATATTTTCCCGTGATTTATTAATAGATATAACACAGTTATATTTGTTTTCCAGCTGCGAATATATTCCCGGTAAGTTTATTTTCAACTGCAATTATATATATCAAAATGCATTTGATCATATCTGCAAATATCCAAAAGACTAATATTGTTCCGACTCAGGGGAAACAACTAGTTTGATAGAGTTTGTGAATATCCAACTGACAGGTCAAAATCCTCTCTTTCTTACAGTCTCCCCTCCCCCCGCAAAAAAGAACAAACATACAGCATGCAGTTTTGCATATATGCTGCTGCCATAAGGTAGTTTTGACCACATGTTCATATCAAGCGTACACGAGCATATTTTAACTTCGTCAACTCTGTGCTCTATCTAAAATGTGAGCGATGCAGTTATCAAATGGTACCTTTTCACCAGATTCAATCGCTTAAAATCTGATTATACTAAAAGATGTCATATGTGTAATTCTTCTAGACTTTTTATGTATGTATCTCTCCGTTTTCTCTCTTTATTGCTTTCTTTTCTTTCTTTCTTTTTTTCTTTCCTTTTTCTTTCTTTCTCTGTACAATAACAAGGATGTCACATTGAAGGGTGTAGTTACAAACTGTCAAGGATTAAGAGATTTGCTAAACAAAGGATGCTTTTATTTACCTAATCAAAATTTATATTATATTTACCTTTCATTAGACACTTATTTTATTCAGAGGTGGAAATGCCACCTAAAATGAACTTTGATTTAAAATATTTATTTTAGTTTGGTTTTCAAATTTCAATAAAAAATCTTACTCAACAAATTTTAAGAAGGATAATTTTTTTTTAACGAAACAGTAACTGTCAACACATTATGCATGGAACTAAGAGTGATAATAAGTTTGGATTTCATATCCTCGATGTATCAATATTAATACATAATACCATTGGGTATATAATTCGCAAACCAGCATAATCCAAGCTTTTATTCTGCAGTACAAAATCGATATTACTATCTTAAGTAATGATTAAGTGGCTATTGGCAGTGACTTCAATTCAGACACCTGAAGTCAAAACACTACACATAAACTCAGTTGACTTGTTTTGTTTTGTTTATTGCTTTGTGTTTTTAATTAAATTTTAAATTTTTTTTGTGTTTTTAATTAAATTTTTTAATATTTTTTGATAGAACAATATCGAAACTCAAAGATTTACATAGATAAGAAAACCAAGGCAAAACAGAAACAAAACAAAACCGACAAAAAACAAAACAATTGATCCACTTAAGCAAGACAGGCTGTAATGTGTTATTAAATATCCTGCCGGACTAGTATAGTTCGAAAATGTACTAGTCACCAAACAGCGTTTATTTACGGTGCGTTTAAGTTTTCTTAAAGTTAATTGAGTACACCGCGAAGATTCATTTGCCCCTTTAGGTTTGGTCACATGTGATTTTTAATCGTATTTTAAATTGAGACTTTGAATCTTCTTCGGTTTTGTTAGATTTTCAAGGTAATATTGTATGTGAGTGATTCATAGTCCAAGTTTCCAATGACTATTTGAGATCTTTTGACATCTATATTGTGGTGTCATGTCAGAGCGCATTGCTCTTTGTTACGTCCAGGGACTTAAAAGTAAGTAAAAGGACTAAAAATAACCAACAAGCATTAAAGTTTCTAGAATATAGATTTAATAAAATAAAATAAAGAATAATTTACATAAAATATAAAGTCAAAAAGGTTGGAGAAGTAAAATTAAATTACAGTGTATGAATTCTTAGTAAGTGATCTTAATAATGCTGAAATATTCTATCAATTTCCCACTGATTCGGAAGCTTAATGAATTAAACAAAACGAAGAATATAGAGTACATACCGTGATAACACAACTGAATTAACATAATTTTTAATCCAAATGATTTTGCTTCTCGTGAACATAAACTGTCACTGAATTCCAGGGAAGATTTCACATAATCTTAAAAGTTTACCTAGATATTCGAATCTTTGAACATAATCACATAATTCCAAAGCACTGACTCTTTAAATCAGCTGCCTCGCTTGGCACTCAACATTAAGAGGTTAGTGTTACGACTGGTCGACTTGGTGTCAGGATAATGTGACTGGGTGGGACATCATGCTACATGTCTGCGGCATGATGCCCCAGTGCTAGACATTACTATAAACTGCCTCACTGCAGAGATCGTAGGAATATGACTGAACAATTGTTAAAGCTACATTAAAAATACAAATTAAACAAAACAAACAAACTTTACATCATTGATTAGTCTGCTCTGTTATATCCAACGAAAATATAATTGTAAAACTCTATTTTCCTTTCAAACATTGATCGTGTATCTTCGTTATAGTTTTCTTTCACGTCTCAAAAAAAAATAATATCTGATCCACTTGAAGTACAACAACAAATACACATTATTATTTCAGCATAACATACTTACGTAGATGTACAATTTTCACATGCATACAGCACAGATATTAAACATGGCAGTTATCGGTAAAGGCGCGTTTTCAGACCACTCGGACACCCGAGGCCTTGTAACCTAAGCCTTTGCCGTCATAATATGAAAATAATTCTGACATAAATGGAAACGAATGAAGAATAACTTTCCAACATAAAAATAAATAATTATATAAACCTTGTTAAACAACATTTTTTGAAGATTTTTGGAGCAGACACGTAATCCTAATTGTGATCAAATAATGATTGATAATGAATTCCCTAGATCTGAGTAGACGAATAGGAACTGACACTATTTGAGTCAAGTGTGTGTGTGTGTGTGTGTGTGTGTGTTGTGTGTGTGTGTGTGTGTGAGAGAGAGAGAGAGAGAGAGAGAGAGAGAGAGAGAGACTCAATTTATAAGCATAATTTAATTTCATAAGTAACTTTACAACCTTGTAATTAATACAATTTTCTATGATCACTGCGATTTCAATTAAAATGTTATCACAAAACATTCAGCAGTTACTTTAAACTAACTTGTAAATTATCCCACAATTTGCACTGATCCTCGGTCTTAATACTTCTCAAAGTCATGTTACCATTATTTGCTTACTACCATCCTGACATAAACCGTACAAATTATGAAACGACCTAAGCCTGCAAAGACTTCAAAGAATTAGCAAAAAGTAGAATAAAGGATAAATTAAAGCATCAAATAATATCCCGGCCAGGATATAACAATTCAACTGAGACAAACAAAGTACACATGTTTCAAATTTAGTTAACTTGCACGACACTAGGGGCATACCTGCACATAATACAAAAATGATTTTGAACACTTCCCTAAATATGTCCTCACGACTCATAAAGTAGGTCTGGAAGAGTAATTTGTCCATTTCTAATAGCTGAAAAAGAGGTCCGAAAATAAAAATGAAAGTTCTAAATACCACAGTCATGATAACCACTATATTATGCCTTCCTGGGCTAAGACCCCATTTCATGTAGACTATCACCAGTTTCAATAACAAGTATATTGTGGCTAACACCATGTTCCCTGCTTTTATGCAATATTTAAATCTTCTTAAAATAGTACTCAGTTTACTGCATTTTTGGTTTGGGGCACCTGTATCATTTATAGACCTTTTCATAGTTTCATCCTCCGGATCTTCGTTTAGAGGAACATTTTGAACATCTGGATCATTTTCTTGAAGCAAAAACTCAGAAGTGTTGCCAACGACCACAGGCAAAATCTTTTCTAAGCCATCTCCTGCTGCTCGACGCAATACGCCGGCATCTCTCCACTGACTACTAGTTGAATTGCATTCCAGTACCCAAGTAACAAAATGTTCACAATTACTGTGGGAAATAGAATACATTTTTTCTCCTATACGTGATGTAGCACGTTCCATAGCTGCATTCAACTGCTCAGTTGTTTTTGGATACCTTTGGCTATCCACCAGGTACACTTTCGATGTGTTTTGCTCAAATAATTCCTCGATGATGATCGTTTTGTACTGGATTTGTCCAAGAGAGGTTTCTGATAGAGTATCTATCTTGTCAATCGTGTCTTCTGGAAAAGTGTATTCTATAACTCGTATTGAATTTTCGTAAACATCTGATACGACCATATGATGATCATACGATAATATTTCTCTGTGAAGTTCTATGTATGAACCTCTTTTGACGCATGTTCTAAACTCAAGACTTGATTGTAATTGTATACGTTTCTTGGACACATCGGCAATAAGATCTGAAAAAGAGACATGTATATGCTGCAATACATTATCCAATATTTAAACAGATATTTTATGTTTATCTGCATAAACTTGACAGCATTAGGATTTAAATATTATTTTTAAATAAAGTCAGAAAGCTTTAGCAGAAATGTATACTACTGGTTCCACCTTTTTATCTACCTATGTATCATGTCCTAAGGCAAGGAGAGAAAAACCCAAATCCTTATTTTCTTCATCTCATACTACCACTTTCCAAACTCCTCGTAGAATGATGCTTGAGTAGTTCAAAATACACAATTCAACCAGAAATAAGGGTCTCAAGCTATGACTAATTTAATGGCATTATATTAAGTTAAAGTTATATCTTCATGACCAGCCATCATATTTACATCTGAAAACAAAAATGAATCATTATTTGACATGTGATTTATCTGAATGAAGATTCACAGCTTCAGGTTGAGATGCTTCTATGAAGACCAATATTAAGTGGTAATATAAAACGTTATTGATCTCAAGCGAAATGAAACTGCGTGAATGGCAACGAGTGGATCTCAACCGCCTTCCAAATCATTTAAAACAAACATTAACGTTCCAAAACAGCTACAAAAATCCACTTGGTTAAGGTCATTGCCTTTTTTATTATTTCATTCCGGCAATTATTTATTGCTAACATTAATATATTGACAGAAATATTAAATGATTCCTCGCGCTAAATATCATAACTATATATAGCTGGATTCATTACAATCACTGCATGATTAAGCCACGTTTGGAGAAATTATTAAAGAATTTATATACGTAGTTTCAAGTATGTATTATTTACCTTTTTTAATTAAATTTATGTAAATCGAAATAGTTATTTATTGACACAATTATATTACATAATACTTGCAAGATAACCATTTGAATAATTACATACAGCTGAGTACACGAAAAACTGAAAACCGGGTTGTTTATAAATAACGGTATATATCGTTCCAACAACGTTTAAGAGTAAGTAAACTGCGCTAAAAATGTCATGTTTTCAGAATCTAAAATCCATGCTTTAAAATGGTTTAGTAACTTTACTAACGGTTACGAGCTATCGGGTTTCAATATGAGTAATGCCTTTTAGACGGGTGGTGGAGGGGTGGTGGGATGTATTATTTAGTATTTTGGATTAATTTCCTGAAGGTATGTTCGAGGGAATTGTTATGGATGAAAAATTAGATTAAACAGGGTTCCATTATTCACAGTTCTGGAGAATGAAAACCTTCAAAAAGAAGTTTCAAAAGAAGGAAACATACCGTGAAATAATTCATAATACAACACCATGCTTTCGATTGGTTTACTAATTGATAGGAGTTATTAAGTCTCATATTATCTGCATCCTATCATTGCTTTAATGAAGTTTTCATAATTATATATATTTATTTAAGAAGCAATAACAAGGCTCAGGATCTTCTTTTTTATCACAATTTGACTCTAAACACTTTGTTGCTGTCAAATGTTTATCCATCCGACTGCACTTTTCAGGTATAGAACTAACACACTCATTTCAATAAACTCTTATTCGTCATGTTCCAGGATGTTGATCGATTCCTTAAAGGTGGAGTTCTCTGAATGTCAAAATAAAATATTTGCATTTCTTTAACATTTTTTAAAAAAAAATGTTTTTTAAAGTATTCAAATTAAAATATTCCTTGAGAAAGGATGACACAGAATCTGGATTAAATTGTATTACATAAATTTGAAGAGATCAGTTGAGAAAGAATGGGACAGGAAGACTTAAATTACTTCTAGATATTGTGTGACATTAAGACTGTACAGAGTAAAGGGAATCAATGATGCATTTCAAATTGAGGGATATATATATATATATATATATATATATATATATATATATATATATATATATATATATATATATATATATAAAACTGGATGATGTTCAAAGGAAGGAACTCGATAATATATTGTGCAATATTAGACGTTGGATAGTGCGTTGTTACGAAGTGCATGCATGTGGCTGTGTCAACCTCGAAATTAAAGCGGCAACCATTGACTGGGTTAACCCTCAACAAGGTCTTTGCACGCTAGTATCATGTACACTAGGTGAAATTTTGCAACCCCTCTTTTTGATCTTAAAGAAAGTACAATATATTGGAGGAAGAGCTATTTTTCAGTGCATGATAATCACATATCTAGACGCTGTTTAGTAGTATGTGTTTTCAAATGCGTATCAGTTAAGCTATGGTTTGGATATTGTGTACGTTACACGTAATTATCTATCAAGCATGATGTGGATATATATTTTCCTTAGAACTAACATAATCCTGTCTGGACCATTGTGCTTAAATGCTTAAATTACACATTCCTTCTGACCTTTGCGCATTTGACTGGAATATGTGAAGCATTTGTACAATCGAACAATAATCGGTGACCACAAAGCTTCCTCCTGGTAATGTTCAATTAAAGAAAGGGTACAGGACTGGCATTTGCATTCTTAAAACTGACAAATGATTTAAATAGCATTGGGTATAAATTATATTCATAGGAGACTGGTGACAATGCAGGCTTTCCGAGTGTAAACGTTTGCCAAATCTCTCCGGATATCATAAAAACCATTTGGGCATGTGCGACTGATCAACCTAGATTTTTTTTAAAACTTCTCACACTGCGCACATAATTATTAAGAAACAAACATGGGAAGAGTTTTGAGACAAACAAAACTAAAAAGAATTGGCTGAATTTTGTGAACGAGTAGGCACGCTAAAGAAACGTAATAACTCGCCCGCTGCATCTGAAGCGAGTATTGATTTTAATGCGGTCAGTGACAAAAACGTTAAATAGATTGATAATTAAACAGATTTTATGGGGACGTAAGTATAAAAGTATCATCCGAACTCAATTGGTTTCATCGCAATATTCCACGTGTTAGAGGATAACTCGATATATAACAACACTTTTGGTCTCTATCAACGGCCACCTAAAGCAGGAGAATAGCCCATATTATATAATTAAATATTTAGACTCTCTCTTTAGAGGCAACGTGGATTAAATTAGGGCTGCAGATTTCAACATTGTTTGGTACATGATGCAGTCGCCTGATAAAATGTATGTTTATGTTGTGCTCGATGAAACTTCATTTGCTTTTATTGAGGAGGACCTGTTTCTTAAAGATGTCTAATTCAACATAGCAGAAGGATTTCGCTATGGTAAACAGAAATATCTCTCTCTCTCTCTCTCTCTCTCTCTCTCTCTCTCTCTCTCTCTCTCTCTCTCTCTCTCTCTCTCTCTCCATACATGCATGCATACATACATACATACATACATACATACATACATACATACATACATACATACATACATACATACATACATACATACGGCCGTGCAGAAAAATATCACTAGATCATATTAGTGATTTAAGAAGCATAGCAAGGCTCAAGATTTTCTATTTTACCGGAATTTGACTCAGAACACTTTGTTGCTGTCAAATGTTTATCCATCCGACTGCACTTTTCAGGTAAGACCTAACACACCGATTTCTCGTACCTTTTCCCAAACCAAAAGAGACGTCATCAACACACTCTCTCGTGTCATGTTCCAGGGATTGGATCGGTTCCATAAACGTGGAGTTCACTGAATGTCAAAGTAAAATAATTGCATTTATTTACAATTTTAAATTTTCAATTTATTAAAAGTATTCATATCAGAATATTCCTTGAGAAACGATGGCACAGAATCTGGATTAAATTCTATTATATAATATTAAATGATGAATTGAGGAAGGAAGTGACAGTGAGAGTTAATAATTTTCTAGATCTTGTATGCCTAGTCAATGTATTAAGACTCTAACTGGTAGAGGTAATGATAGTAGAAAATATTGATATCACAGCTACGTTAAAAAGGTCGGATATAAAGCCCGTGATTTTTATATTTAAGTCTGTCACTCTAAAATTAGCTATTAAAGTGTGTGTGTGTGTGTGTGTGTGTGTGTGTGTGTTCGAGAGAGAGAGAGAGAGAGAGAGAGAGAGAGAGAGAGAGAGAGAGAGAGAGAGGAGGGAGACCGTGGTGCAGTCAAAGTAACGAGTAAAACATTGAATGCCAAATTATTGTCAATGTTGACGTCCTATGCTTCATGATACTATTACACTGTCGATTCTTTCTTTTAGGCAATTATTCTTCGCAGACATTACTATATTGAAGGAAATATTTAAGTTATTCCTCGTGCTAAATATATACAGCTGAATGCATTATAACCACCGCATAATCAAGCCAAGTTTAGTAAAATGAATAATGCATTATAGATGGAGAGAGAAATATATCTAATTTTATAACTAGAGTCTTCACACGATTCTCGGTTAAATAACTACATAAATTTAGGTCCATGGAAGATGCACGTCCTGGAGTACGGAAACCTGAGAACAAGAAACAATATGTTTCAAAGTACGTCAAATATTCATGTTTTCAGGATAAAACCATGCTTTTCAATTAACAGTTTGGAGCTGATTACAAAACGTATGTCCCAGAAACGAGCCTTCTATTTTATACACTTTGTCTGCAAAAACAAGCATGTGGAACGGTAGATGACATTTATAATGACGCAAATCAGATAGTATGTTAAGGTTATTTACGAACAAAGATGGAAACCGAGTAATAGAGAATTCTGTAGAGTCAGCAAGATTTATTTGATGTCTAAATATAATGACGAATTTAATTGTTCAATTAAAATTATTTTACAATCGTGTAAGATTTTACAAATTATACGATGGGATGGGGTGAAAGTGCTCTAAAATACTTGGTAATACACTAATTAATAAAAGTAAAATCAATAGATTTATTAACGACACTCCTCGTCGGTATGCATCTGTAGTTAAATAAAACATTGCACAAGCAGGAGACATGGGCTGGAATGGTTCCACCTTTTTATGTAGCTATACTACTGGTTCCACCTTTTTATGTACCTATGTATCAAGTCCTAAGGCAAAGCGAAAAAGAAACCAAAATCCTTATTTTCTTCATCTCATACAGCCACTTTCCAAACTCATCGTAGAATGATGCTTGAGTTGTTCAAACTACACAATTCAACCATAAATAAGGGTCTCGAGTTTGGAATAATTTGATGGCATGATATTAAGCCAAGGTTATATCTTCATCACCAGCCATCATATTTACATCTCAAAGCAAACATGAATCATTATCTGAATAAAGATTCACAGCTTGAGGTTGCGATGTTTCTATGAAGACCAATATTAAGTGGTAATATACAACGTTATTGATCTCAAGTGATATGAAACTGCGTGACTGGCAACAAGAGGATATCAACCGCCATCCAAATCATTTAAACAAACATTAGCTTTCCAAACAGCTACAAAAATCCACTTGGTTAAGGTCATTGCCTTTTTTATTCTTTAATTCCGGCAATTATTTTTTGCTAACGTTAATATATTGACGGAAATATTAAATGATTCCTCACGCTAAATATCATAACTATATATAACCGAGTGCATTATAATCACTGCATGATCAAGCCACGTTCAGAGAAATGTCACTAAAGTTTTTCTATACGTTGTTTGAAGAATATATTATCTACCTTTTTGAATTAAATTTATATCAATTGAAAGAATCTGAGTGACACAATTATATTGCACAACGCTCGCATGATACTCAGTTGAATAACTACATACAGCTGAGTGCACGAAAACCTGAAAACTGGGTTGTTTATAAATAACTATACATGTCGTTTCAACAACGTTTAAGAGTAAGGGAAACTGCGCTGAAAATGTCATGTTTTCCGAATCTAAATGCCATGCTTTTCAATGGTTTACCAACAGTTACGAGCTATCAGAGTTGAAAATTATTAATGCCTTTCAGACAGATGGAAAAATATGTATTATTTAGTATATCCAATTAATTTCTTGAAGGTATGTTCGAGGGAATTTGATGGGTGAAATTAAATTAAACAGAGTTCCTTAATTCACAGATCTGATCTGGAGAATGACAACCTGAGAACCGGACACAATATATGGTTGAAAAGAAGGAAACATACAGTGGATTAATTTGTATTCAGGATACAACTGTCTGACCTATTCCGCAAAAGTCTATTCCAACGGAAGGCATCACATTATTGCAAGTAGGAAAGCTGGTCCAAGTACCATTCATTCTGCCACTATAAGATGCATTCAGCGACGACAGGAAATTGCCCCTATGGTGAAAAAAAAATGTATTGAGAAGATTTCATTTCATTAATCAAATCCGCAATATTTCTTGAAATAAAGAGGGTATATTATAAATCTACAAACTATAGACCATATAAAAGAACACAAACTAGAGTGTTATCGAGAGGACAACTTTGATTAATGAGCTGAGTTTTAATTTGTGCATATATTAATTTGTGGGTAGTTAGTTTGTTCTTCTATTTTATCATATAATATTGTAGTATTAACCAGTAAGTCTAGATTTGGAATATAACATTAGCATGCCAGAATGTATTTGTGTGGAGCTAAAGCCCATGGGATGGTTATAAGCAGTTACTTCGGAAAACGCAGGAAAACGATACACCCCATTCAAACGATTCCAAACCTTCCATGATTTCACTGAATATCATCGAGAGAGTAGTAGCGACAGAAACAATTATCATAGGATCAGCACGAGGACTTGATCATTGACAAACGTTAAGAAAGTTATTGCTGATGTTTCTAAGACAATAATTTCTTTGGTGAAAATGTCCAAAACAAAAGACAGAGCGTAAAACTTTAGGTACACACGGAATATTCATTGAACCATGAAATGATGTTACAACACGTACCAAACTTCAACGAACTATGATCTTTTCCGTAGAAGTTTTGAATAGTACTAGCTTCATCTTTCATATAGAATAGAACTTCTCTCATAAATAATATTTTGGTAGGTGAGTGGTTCTTTGATTTAGTTTCGAAACAATGGTTTGTATGAAATACAATTAACATTAGCCACTGCTAAGCAATTCTCCCGGAAATATCAGAGAACACATCAGTGGTATTTTAAGCTAACTTCATTGACTTCCTTAGTGTAGTAATAATACCTTCAAGCAATGACAAACGATGCAAATATTTAACAATTTTGCGCTTTTCTTTCATACGTATTTATATCGATACAGAGGCATGACTGGTTTTTCACTGCATTTGTTCTGCGTCCTGAGCACAGTCTGTCTTACAACACAGCGGTCGATGTGGAAGAGAATACGATGTCATAAGTAAAAACAAAATAAAGTCCAAATACAATAACTCAATTATCATATTAATTATAAATGAATGTTTTGTTCATATTTATAAGATATTTAACGTACATTGCTACAGCTGGATCATTGCATTTAGATGTTTAATTATATTTATTAAGGGTATATGTAAATTATGAAACATTACAAATGCTACTTCACACTGAAACAAAATAAAGAGCACTATGCACCAAATACACAATGTGTTTACTAATTTCATTTACATTTAAAATGATTTTTGCTATGAATGAATGCACAATATTTCAGAGTTATAAATGGATATATAAATTGATATTGGTATGGATGAGAAGATGTACGTTGTTATATTCAAAATATATATTATCAGACTGGTTCAGAATTATTTTGTTTTAAAATATCGAAAATTCCTTTAATATTCATTGACACTAAGGTTAAGATTCTTAAGCTAATTCTCTATTTTAAACAAATGCCAATAGTTCTAAAGGTCATTTGATTTTTCTAATACTAATGTCATTAAAATTATTGTCATATATATATATTGGTTGAAGACGGGTTGCAGATTGGTTACGTCCTTTTAAACCGAGTCCAATTAATTATGTTTTGTTCTATATTATTCTGTTGTTGGAAGTTATTCTTCTTCTGCTTAAAATTCTAAAGGTTCTGAATAGCTACGCGAAAGTTAACAATTATCTTACCTATTAATGTTAATGTATACTTCTGTATATATGCGTCCTTCTTTGTGTATGTTACGAAGCTAAATTTGACAACACAGCAAACAAGGGTAAAAACACTCACCATATGTGGTTTCTTATCTGCTCGCTCTGAACATATGCAGATACATACGTCTGCAGAGATATGCATTGTTCCTTGTATACATATGTCCTAAATATATATGTACCTAGTAAAGTTCTGAATCATTGGTTTTGAACTAAGCCACTATACAAAAAGGTACGCATTTAGTCTATCCACTAAAAATATGTATATATATATATATATATAGAATTAATAAGCTGATAAACTACACGTTTAATACAAAACGTTCCCATTCAGACCAACGTTTTTAAATATGAAGCTCATGATCAGTGACTTTAAAAATTAAAAAAAGAACCATGAGTTGCCGTATAAATAGTATAACCAAAACACCTCCGTTGGCGAATGCAACCTGTGATATATGATAAACACACCAACCCTGGTTTTCATTACATCCTTTGCCATTGTCTGTCAAAATTATTAACATTGCTATTCATGTTTTATAAACATATCCTTGTATTCGAATAGCCAAATACCTGGATTTCATTGTCTCATTGCCAAAACCAATACAAATAATGTTGAGTCATACGGTGTTTCATTGATTTCATTTACTTTATCTCATTACACTCGAATATTCTGCACTGTCCGTTTACACTTAGAAAATAATTAAAAGCATATTAAACAGAGAGTGTTATATTCATGTTTTGGCAACATTGTTCACTTGTGCTTACCATGTCCAATCACCAGTTTGTGTCCCTATTGAACGTATAGTAATGAAGTACGCACCGAATTAATGTGTATCTGAGAGCTTGGCTACAAATAAGAAACTTGCCGGATAAATAAATGAAGGTTTAAAATAATACTGCACCTAATACTTATATTATTATTATTATTAGTAGTAGTAGTAGTAGTAGTAGTAGCAGTAGTAGTGGTGTAGTAGCAGCAGTAGTAGTAGTATTCATAGTACAAAGATTTAATTGAAATTAAATCTATACCTGTTCAATAAATTTATAAATATGATCAAAATCTAGAAAACAAAGTTGAAACGATAACAAATAGAATCCTCTCAGGGTGTACATTGTCATACAGATTGTGCAATTATAATATCGATCATTATTGCACCATTTATCTGACATTTATGAAGCAAAGGCGGATTGAAGATAAACTAGTATATTGTGAATATCGATACAACTTTGAAATCGTGAAAATTTTCCTCACCCTTAGACAGAGCGTAAAGCAATAGGTATACTCGGAATAGTCGGTGTAAGGATAACATGAAATTGCAACACGTACGTCTACGTCAAGACAAAGCAGATGTTTAACTTATATATTTCTTGTACAAGTATACGGAGCCGAACTGATGAAACAATAATGTCGGCTTTTAGACAAAGATTATGTTCTACGTTACAAGGTAATATCATCGTCCTCGCTTCATCTTTCATACATAACTGATTTTCCTATCATAAATAATTAAAACAAATTGGGGGTTGGTGGGAATTGTTCTTTGTTTCAATTTTTTTGTTAAACAAATGGTTTGTCTGGAATACCAGTAACATTTTTAACTGCTATGTGATTCTCTCGGAAATATCAATAAACACATTAATGCTATTTAAATCTAAATTCATTGGATTCATGTTAAGATTCGAATGTAACTGCAAACCGTTATATAACAAACAAATTAAAGCGCACTGAATGTTTCCATCTGTTCCTAAGGGATGAACTATTTACTAATTTAATTTGCATTTAAAACGATATTGGGTCAGGTGTTATTGCAAAATACATTATACTGGTAGAAATGTTGTTTACATTGAATGGCCTCCTTTATTCTCTGCAGGGCATCACTACACTAAACTCTGTCCTTCATGGTTCTATTTTTGTTTTACATACTGCATTTACAAATATAAGAGATCTTTCATGAAAACCTGTTTGCAATGTCATTGTAAACCACAAAAAAGAGACTGAACAAAAACGCAGTTCACTTTCTTACAGCTTTTCGTTTGTATTCCTTTTGCAACTATCAACCATAAAATAGAGAAACAATGTTTAATATAATTGCATTGAATAGTCAAACTATCATTTTTCGATTGTGAGTGGATCTGAAAATAATTATAAATGGATATATAAATTGATATTGGTATGCAAACAAATATGGCTTTATTACAACTTAGAAGCGTGAGATCTAAAACAAGGTCAAAAGAGAAAAAACGAAATTAAGCCGGATAAAACATCTGGTTTAATGAATTGTTTATTACTAGCATGGTTCATGATTATTTTCCTTTAAGAGAAGGAAAATCATTTTTATATGTAGTGACACTGAGGTCAGGACTCTCAAAATTAATCTCTCTTCTGAAATGAATTTATATTTCAAACGTGCCAATACCGCTAACATTTCATTGCTCTTTCTAATTACTAATTGATTTAAATCATTCTCATAAAAAATGCATGAAGACGGGTTGAAACTTGCAAACATGACATTCACGTCCATCTAAACAAAGCCATATTAATGTTGTTTTCTTCTCTATTATTCTCTTGTTTGATAATTATCTTATTTGGTAAAAGATTCTGTTTGATAGATCTGAATACTTAACAGCTACGCTAAAGCTAAAAAAATAACTGTTTATCTTAATGAGTCCTGCTGTATGAGTCCTTATTTGTGTAAATTAAGATGTGAAATTTGACAAGAAAACGAACACGATCCAAAAGACTCACCTCAACTTTCTTCTCTAATGGCTCTAAACATATGCACATAGATATGTCCACAGCCAGCATAATGTATACTATTTTGCTGGTATTGGCATATAAGGGTACAATTGAAGTACCTGGGTAGAGTCTTAAATAATTAGTTTCGGACTAACCCATTATACAGAAAGGTACGCATTAGCCTTGAAAATGTGCAATTATTTCCATTTCTTCTCGACCAAAAGATATTCATGTACAGAATAAACTGAAAAACTGCGCTCAATACATGGTGCCTTCAGTCCGAGCAAACTTATAAATATAAAGATCATGATAAGCTCTTTGGAATAAAATAACCTTGATTTGCCGTAGAAATGGTACCATCTATTGACGAATATACTGGTGGTATGGGACAAACACACCACTCCTTGTTTCTTTGTTACATTCTTTACAATACTTGTCAAAAATTTTAACATTGCGAGTCATGTTGTAAATATAGCTCCTTGTAATGTGCCGTATGCGTCGTGATATATAACAGTACCAAAGAAATACAATTTTGTTTATTATTTATTACCCTACCTCGTCGATAGCAACGAAAATAGCACACGGTTATTCCACATGAATATATCATCTAATTTTGATTATTTATACCGTTTTTATTCCGATTCTTTATTTTCCCATTTGTAATGAACCTCCGAATATTTGAAATATTAGATTCTTTATAAATCATATTTCAAATTGTAATTCATTCCATTGAAATTCGTATAATAATAATAAATAATAATAATGAGGACTTTGTATAGCGCCTAATTTACGATGCTCTAACCGCTTTACACCATCAATAATGATATGACTATACTACAGAACAACAAATGACAAAAACAATGAAATTGGAAAACATAAAAACATGCTGAAAACATAAGCTACAAAATATGATTAGGTCGCTAAGTTTGTCCCTGCAGTCGAAACAGGTGAGTCTTAAGAGCACTCTTAAAAGGAACCACCGTGTCTTTGTGTCTAATTTCAACGGGCAATTCGTTCCACGTCGCCGGGCCCTGGTGTGCAAACGAACGTTGTCCATATGACTTTGTTTTCACCTTGGGAACAATGAGTATACAATTATCAGAAGAAGAGCGTAAGGATCTAGCTGGTGTATACACATGGGTAAAACTGGATAGGTATGTTGGACTGGAGTCTGTCAGTGAAACATAGCACAGAGAACACATTATGTGTTTGATTCTGTATCGAATTGATAGCCAATGTAGGGTACAGAGCAGTGGTGAGGTGTGCTCTGATCGAGGTACTCTAAAGATGATCCGTGCAGCTGTGTTTTGAACTTTTTGAAGTTTCTGGAGTAAATATTGTGACGAACCAGACAGAATTGAGTTACAATAGTCCAGTCTTGAAAGTACTAATGAACACGCAAGTGTTTTAGTGGCATCAACTGAAAGATATTTATGAATTGAACTGATGCGTCTCAATTCAAGATATGCAGCCTTGCATATGTTCATGACATGTTGGTGCAATGTGAGAGTACTGTATAGAGTAACGCCCAGGTTCCGTACTAACTGTGAGAATTTAATGTTGGTGTTGCTGATATTTATTGTCGGAGGTAAAGGATGTGAATGTGAAAGTCTTTGTGTTGTTATCAGAATAGCCTCATTTGTCTCATCATTCATCTGCAGCGTGTTACACGTCATCCATGATTTCACATCAGAAATGCACTTCTCTCCTCCATGGATGGTAGCATCAACTTCAGTTGGGTGGCTAGACTTGTATATTTGGGTGTCATCAACATACAATTGGTGCGACACTGGGTGATGATCTAAGACACTTGAGTGCGGCTGAGTATACAGAATGAAGAGAACAGGACCAAGAAAAGATCCCTGTGGAACACCACAACATACGTCAACTGGGCTAGAGTGTATTCCATTTGCAAATATAATTTGTGTCATGTTAACTAAGTAGGACTTGAACCACTGTAAGGCTATATTCTGAATGTCAAATACATGCTGGAGACGGTGAAGTATAATATCATGGTCTATTGTGTCAAATGCTGCAGATAAATCCAGGAGAGTGAGGACTGTAATATTTCCACTATCCAATGTAGAGAGAATGTCACTAAATACTTTCAGAAGAGTAGTTTCCGTACTGTAGCAAGGGCGATATGCAGACTGTACATTGCTAAAAAGACTGTTTGAATTCAAATGAGATACAAGTTGAGTTAGAACAACCTTTTCTAAGATTTCTTATATGAAAAGGAGATTATAAACTGTGCGGTAGTTCTTTAAATCGTTATGGTTCAGTGTTGGTTTCTTGAGCAGTGGCTTTACGATTGCAGTTTTGAAAAATGATGGGAATTCCCCTGATGAGAGAGAGGTATTAATAACATAAGTTAGTGAAGGCAATATTGGGTCTAAGCACACAAACAGTAATGATGTCGGAATTGGATCAAGTTCCCAAGACTTTGGTGCACTTTTCATCACGATTGTCCGTACGAAATCAATAGAAACAGGTTCAAATGCTCCTAACGGTTGTCGCTGAAATTCTGCATCATACCTGTATGGTGACGAATCAGTTGAAATTATGTTGTCAAGCGAATCTACATAATTGTATATTGAAATAGATTTTAAACATACGGAAAAGTTGTTTTCGATAAGGAAACTTATTTAATCGCTCGCTGTCGAGACCGTACCTTTATATACTTTAAACACAGTGAAGCAAACCTCTCTCTCTCTCTCTCTCTCTCTCTCTCTCTCTCTCTCTCTCTCTCTCTCTCTCTCTCTCTCTCTCTCTCTATATATATATATATATATATATATATATATATATATATATATATGTGTGTGTGTGTGTGTGTGTGTGTGTGTGTGTGTGTGTGTGTGTGTGTGTGTGTGCGAGTCGGTTCTCAATAATCCCAAACTAGTGTGTTAGTCCAAAGGTGAATGAGAACTTTGTAAATATATTAAATACTTCAAATAACTTATTGTTTTAGAATTGTATATCAGTACAAATGTAAACTCTAATCAAAGATTACCCTAAAAATGATATAAAACAGGCATATATACATTTTGTATTATTTAACGCCATTTTTAAGCATTTGTAAGCACAATATAGGCCTAACATGGCGGCCGGTATTAATGGTGGAGGAAGAACCCGGAAAACCCCAGGAAAGAACCACCGACCCAAGTGAAGCTACTGGCAAGCTCTCTCACATAACTACATTAACCGAATCTTAGACTCGAACCCACGCAGACAAAGGTAAGATGGCAGTGATCCGTTAATATACATGTGTGTGTGTGTGTGTGTGTGTGTGTGTGTGGCTTGACCTAAGACTGAAGACGAACTAAAATCTGGAACTCAGGAGATGTTATTCATTATCGTTTCTTTCGAATACTGAGGAATTCTACAATAATATCCCAACAGATAAACGTGAGCAGATAGATAGGATAGATAGATAGATAGATAGATAGATAGATAGATAGATAGATAGATAGATAGATAGATAGATAGATAGATAGATAGATAGATAGGTACGTAGGTAGGTAGGTAGGTAGATAGATAGATAGATAGATAGATAGATAGATAGATAGATAGATAGATAGATAGATAGATAGATAGGTAGGTAGATAGATAGATAGATAGATAGATAGATAGATAGATAGATAGATAGATAGATAGATAGATAATGACTAAAGATGTATATTTATCTCTGAAATTCTATTTTCCGTAAAATAACAGTTTCAATGCCCTCATTTCTTCGGAGAGTTTTTGTGCTATTATATAGCTGATCCCTAGTCTGAACTAGTGTATCTAAATATATGAAATACTGAAATATCCGTGTATGTATCTCGATTGTTTAAAGCATTTAATGCAAAAGCAGTATAAGAGTGTAGTTAGACCATATATAAGAATACAGACTAGAGTGTTATCAAGAGGACAAGATGGATTAATGAACTGAGTTTTATTTTGTGCATATATTAATTTGTGGGTAGTTATTTTTTTCTTCTATTTTATCATATAATATTGTAGTATTAACCAGTAAGTCTAGATTTGGAATATAACATTAGCATGTCAGAATGTATTTGTGTGAAGCTAAAGCCCATGGGATGATTATGAGCAGTTACTTCGGAAAACGCAGGAAAACGATACACCCCATTCAAACGATTCCAAACCTTCCATGATTTCACTGAATACCACCGAGAGAGTAGTAGCGGCAGAAACAATTATCATATTATCAGCACGAGGACTTAATCATTGGAAAACGTTAGGAAAGTTATTGCTGATGTTTCTAAGACCATAATTTCTTTGGTCATACGAATCTCTTAGAAAATTGTCAATTCAAACAATAAAATCCATCACAAAAGATATGTGTGTTTGTCTTTCAGTGCAACTAACATTACTGTGACAGTTAACTTCTCTCGGTAGACGTTATGTCGACAATTGCATTGCACAGTTTGTGTCACCCTAATGTTTTCTATCATTTTGTCATTCCACATAATAGATTCTGAACAAAAGCGCAGTTCACTTTCTTACAGCTGTTTGTTTGTATTCCTTTACAACTATCAACGATAAAATGGAAAAACAATGTTAATATAACTGCATTAAATAGTCAAACTATCATTTTTCGATTGTGAGTGGATCTGAAAATAATTATAAATGGATATATAAATTGATATTGGTATGCAAACAAATATGTTTTTATTACAACTTAGAAGCGTGAGATCTAAAACAAAATCAAAAGATAAAAAACGAAATTAAGCCTCATAAAACATATGGTTGAATGAATTGTTTATTACTAGCAGCGTTCGTAATTATTTTCTTTTAAGAGAAGGAAAGTGATTTTGATATGTAGTGACACTTTGGTCAGGACTCTTCAAATTAATCTCTCTTTTTAATCGAATTTATATTTCAAACATAAGTCATTACCTCTAACAATTCATTGTTCGTTCTAAATCCTATTTGATTTAATGCATTTTCATTTAAAATGCTCGAAGACGGGTTGAATCTTGCAAACATGACATTCACGTCCATCTAAACAAATCCATATTAATGTTGTTTTCTTCTCTATTATTCTCTTGTTTGATAATTATCTTACATGGTAAAGGATTCTATTTGATAGATCTGAATACTGAATAGCTATGCTAAAGCTAAAAAATAACTGTTTATCTTAACGAATCATGTTGTACGAGTCCTTATTTGTGTAAATTAAGATGTGAATTTGACAAGAAAATGAACACGATCCAAAATTCTCACCTCAACTATATTCTCTAATGGCTCTAAATATCTGCACATAGATATGTCCGCAATCAGCATAATGAATAATATGTTTCTGGTATATTTCATATAAGGGTACACTTTAAATACCTGGGTAGAGTGTTAAATAATTAGTTTCGGACTAACCCATTATACAGAAAGGTACGCATTAACCTATCTTGAAAATGTGCAATTTATTCGATTTCTTTTCCACCATACGATATGTTGTACATTGTTACAGCTGGATCATTGCATTTAGATGTTTCATTTTATTTATTATGGGTATATGTAAATTATGAAACATTACAAATGCTACTACACACTGAAACGAAATAAAGAGCAGTATCCACCAAATACACAATGTGTTTACTAATTTAATTTACATTTAACATGATTTTTGCTATGAATGAATGCAAAATATTTCAGAGTTATAAATGGATATATAAATTGATATTGATATGGATCTGACAATGTACGTTGTTATATTCAAAATATATATTATTCGACTGGCTCAGAATTATTTTGTTTTAAAATATCGAGTTGAGAAGTCTACAGTTCAAAAAATGGCTCGTACCAAGCACACTGCGCGTAAATCCACCGGACGACTGCCAACCACCACAGAAAAGATGTAAGGGTGGCGTGACTGTCGAAAACAATTGGAAATTACTAGACGAAAAAACATGAGAGGAACATAATAACCAAACAGAGGAAAAAAAAAAACAGATTTGGAGAAGAAAAAACTATAATAACAAGTGAGAAAAAAATCACTGCACAAACAGCACGTGAAAAAATGTCGGCAGCCAGGAGAACAATGATAGGTCTACAAAAATATTTTAGGACAAAAAGAGTGGAAAGAGTAGATGGCGATTACATCCAATGTAAATATTAAAAAGGGACTCAACAAATAGTATTCCCAGATAGACAAGGACAAGGCTTACCAGGATCAACATCGGTACTAGCGTGTCTACAAATAATGGATGGAGACATACTAAAAAAATTGTACTCAATAAACTACACAAAGGATGGATATAACATCAGGTATAAAGGAAATACTCCTGCATTAGCTTATGGGGAAATTAACATACTTGGAAATAGAGCAATAGTTCAAAAACCAGAACCAATAATGAGGAAAATAATAAAACAAACTGGAGAACTCCACATACAAGGAATACCCATGGAAATACCGATAGAAGTTGTGGTCGAATGGGCTGAAGAAAAATTCGGCATAAAGGTCGAGAATTACCGCCTAGGGAAGGTAAATGGTTTTGAGATATTTAATGAGACCAGAATTTTAGAGACAGAAAGATCCAAACTAAAGACAATAAAACGAGAATGCTTCCTACAAGGATTCCTTATCTCAACATGGTATAAAGGATGCATTTATGATAGGAAATGCAACAAATGCGGGAAAGTTGGACACACACCAAGAAAGTGTACAGGAGAAGGAATTAGAATCAGCAACGAGACAACACAAGAAGAATGGACAAGACAGAAAACAGAAGCAACAACAGAGGAATATATGACAGAGAATACAGAAGAAATAGAAACTATCCCTCTGCATATAAGAGCAGTAGAAATACAAACAAAGGAACAAGAAGAACGAAACAATCTGCAAGTGACAACTACAGAACAAAAAGAAAAGATGAAACAAAATCAACAAGAAGAAGAAAAACAACAAAAACAACAAACAACAAACAAGAAGAAAAAGAAACTAGCATCAGCGTCAGCGATAAAAGCACAAGAACAAGTCCAACAAATAAAAACCAACGAGAATCCAAAAGATCAGGAGAGACAAAATAAACCACAAGACAATACAAAGGCTCAGCAAATCCAAGCCAAGGAACAACAACAACAACAACAACAAAGGGAGGAACAAAAACAAAAAACAGAAAAACAACCGAAAAAGAAGAGGAAGCTAAAAGGGAATAGTCAAGAAGAAATAAAGAAACAAGAACAAATACTACAACAACCAGAACAACCCCAAAAAGTAATAACTAAAGAAATAACTTTAGATGAACAGGAAGAAAGGTCACGAGATCTATCTTTATACAATCAAGTAGACATAGATGAAAGAACACTTAGCGAAATAGAGAGAGATGCAAAAAAAAGCGGAACTATTTTGAAGGATTGGATATAGTCATAGAAGAAAAAAGAGAAGAATAAGAAGAGCAGAAAGAAAAGAACAAAAAGAAAGACAATATGACCTGCACTCAGATGAATGCTGTTTAAAATATATATATATATATATATATATATATATATATATATATATATATATATATATATATATATATATATATATATATATTCAAAAATGAAAATAAAAAAAAGGAAAATTTATTGAAATAAAAACATATATTTCTATAGCGCACACTTAAGCTAAGAAAGAGGAGGGCCTTTCCCTTAAATGCAGAGGAAAGAAGACCCCTCCAAAAAAAAAAAATATCGAAAATTCCTTTAATATTCATTGACACTGAGGTTAAGATTCGCAAGCTAATTCTCTATTTTAAACATATGCCAATAGTTCTAAAGTTCATTTGCTTTTCCTAATACTTACGTCATTAAAATTATTGTCATATATATTGGTTGAAGACGGGTTAAAGATTGGTTACGTCCTTCTAAACCGAGTCCAATTAATTATGTTTTGTTCTATATTATTCTGTTGTTGGAAGTTATTCTTATTCTGCTTAGGAATCTAAAGGTTCTGAATAGCTACGCGAAAGTTAACAATTATCTTACCTATTAATGTTAATGTATGCTTCTGTATATATGCGTCCTTCTTTGTGTATGTTACGAAGCTAAATTTGACAACACAGCAAACAAGGGTAAAAACACTCACCATATGTGGTTTCCAATCTGCTCGCTCTGAACATATGCAGATACATACGTCTGCAGAGATATGCATTGTTCCTTGTATAGATATGTCCTAAATATATATGTACCTAGTAAAGTTCTGAATCATTGGTTTTGAACTAAGCCACTATACAAAAAGGTACGCATTTAGTCTATCCACTAAAAAATATGTAGATATATATAGAATTAATAAGCTGATAAACTACACGTTTAATACAAAACGTTCCCATTCAGACCAACGTTTCTAAATATGAAGCTCATGATCAGTGACTTTAAAAATTTAAAAAACAACCATGAGTTGCCGTATAAATAGTATAACCAAAACACCTCCGTTGGGGAATGCAACCCGTGATACATGATAAACACACCAATCCGGGTTTTCATTACATCCTTTGCCATTGTCTGTTTGGTCACACAAGCCTCTTAGAAAATTGCCAAAATCAAACAATAAAATACATCACAAAAGATAGGTATTTTTGTCCTTCAGTACAACCGATATTACTGTGGCAGTTCATTTCCCTCGGTAGGCGTTATGTCGACAATTCCATTAGGAGTACACAGTTTGTGTCACCCTAATGTTTCCTATCATTTTGTCCATTATCTCACATCAGTGCATATACATTTCTCTGACATTTACGAAGCATATGAGGATTGAAGAGTCTATTATGAAATTGAAATAGTGACAATTTCCACAACATAAGACACAGCGTAAAACTTTAGGTACACACGGAAAATTCAGTGAACCATGAAATTATGTTACAACACGTACCAAACTTCAACGAACAATGATCGTTTCCGTAGAAGTTTTGAATAGTACTAGCTTCATCTTTCATATAGAATATAGTTTCTCTCATAAATAATATTTTGGAAGGTGAATGGTTCTTTGTTTTAGTTCTGAAACAACTGGTTTGTATGAAATACAATTAACATTAACCACTGCTAAGCAATTTTCCCGGAAATATCAGAGAACACATCAGTGGTATTTTAAGTTAACTTCATTTACTTCATTATTGTAGTAATACCTTCAAGCAATGACAAACGTTGCAAACGGACATACACCAAACTTATTTTTACTGTATGTTCTCTACATATATTTCTCAGTACTGACCTTTCAGCTTTGTGACAATCGATATAAATGATATGTTTATCTAAAGTAGATCCAAACATTACTTCACGGTGAAGTTCTTGTCAGGGGTTGATCGGCATTATTTTGATTGGCTGCACTGCAAGCAGAACAGCATGTAAACAGACCACATATTTCACTTCCTGATCATCACCATGGCCTTATTACTCCATGTGCACTGTCGCCAAAATACACATTGACAACCACTCTCTCAGCTCATATTCTCAAGAATAAACAATTACCTTTAAATCCCTACCAAAAATGCATCAATATAACTCGTCTATCACCACCAAAATGAGAGAAGAAAACATGTTCTAAAAATAGACTAGAACTACATCCCTGAAAAGCCCAACTGTTTGGGGCAAATTTTAGTAAAACGTGTATATTTGCAAGCCACACCTATCTAAACTTTATACTTGAAGTCTTTTTGAATTTCCTTGCAAACAAGACATGTGACACCTGTTGGAAAATGTGTAGTGCTGGTGTTCCACAGGATGCACATGCTGATCCAAGTGCTCTTGAGAAACCAAAACTAAATTTGCTATATCTTCCTTAATTATAGGACTTTTTCAATGCAGTAAAAACCTAATTATACTACAAGATAAGGCCTGTTTGATAATATGTTTGAAGTTTATGCCTATTGATCAATTAAAATTTTGATTGAAATTTAAATAAACATTTAAATTTATAAACTAAATTTTATTGAAAAATGAAATTTTCATATCAGTTTGAAAACAGAGTTTGGAAAATTTTAGACAGAAAAGTTGACCAATCAAAGTTATTTAAAACAAATGGTAGTTTGGATCTGTATAACTGAAAACATTTTTCCCAGGGGTAATGAAGTAGCATGACTCATAGTGATTTTGGCAACAAAAACTGGAAATAATAATTATGATGTGATTCCAAAAACAGAAATAAGAAACAAAATATAGGTAAACAAAAACGGTTTGTCATATCGAACATAACTAACGCTACCATACTGTTACTAAGCAATTGTTTTCACCTCCGCAATATGGCGGAAATTAGGTCGCTAAGTTCGTGACGTCATGCCGACGCAACCTATATGTAATAATTTTGCTTTTTCTTCCGTATTTATATCAATACAGAAGCATGACTGATTGTTCGTTGCATTTGTTCTGCGTCCTGAGCACAGTCTGTCTTACAACACAGCGGTCGATGTGGAAGAGAATACGATGTCATAAGTAATAACAATATAAAGTCCAAATACAATGACTCAGTCATCATATTAATTACAAATGAAGTAATGTTCATATTTATAATATATTGAACGTACATTGTTACAGCTGGATCATTGCATTACAATGTCTCATTTTATCGATTATAGGTATATGTTGTTACGGCTATTTTGGACGTATACAAGTTATTGCAAGTGGAGACCTTTTTCAGCTTCCGCCTGTACCTAACCCACTGACATCTGATTCAGGTGAATATTGTTTTAAATCCACCATTTTTGCAATGGTATTTGTCCTTGATCAGGTCATAAGACAAGATGAATTAGATTTCGTAAAGGCTATTACTGATGTTTCAAAGGAAGAAATCCCTGAGATACCAAGAACTTGATCTTGAGGCTGCAGAGACCTCTCCCCCATGGAGATGACCCAATCATTTTGTAGACGGAACTTTGATTGTAATATAAACAATGCATGCAAACTTATGGAAATGGATGGTGTATCAAAATGTTATCAGTCGATTGATGAGGATGACAATAAATGGTGCAATAAGATGTGTGTTTCAAAATTGTTACACTTGAAAATTGGCTGTCCAGTTATGCTGGTCAAAAACATAAGCTCAGCACTAGTACATGGTTTACAGGAAAAGGTTGTGGCAATGAAGGTAGACTCTGTGACAGTTGATTTTGAAAATAATTTAGTTCAGTTAGGAAGGGAAACTTTTACTGTTTACAGTAGCATTGATAAAAAGATTGTAGCCACAAGGCAGCAAATTCCACTCTTTTTGACTTTCAGCATTACCATTCACAAGGCACACGGATTGACTTTAGATTAGAGTTGAAGTTGATGCATCAAATATTTTTTCACCAGGTCAGTTAGGTGTGGAAATGGGTAGAACTAGAAACAAAAAGGGACTAAGGATTATCAGTTTCAATTTCAACTCTGTTATTCCACAAAGATCATGCATATATGAATTTTACAATACAAGTTTTGTACAGTTTGATTCAAGTTTATAATGCTGTAGACATTCTGTTTCTTTATTAGAGAACCTCAACTTTGACTTTGATTATGAAGCAGGTTCTGATTCTGATAACTCTGACCTTTCTGATGGAGAAAGTTTAGAAGTTGATAAAATGTTGTCCATTGGGGAAGACATGCCTACTTCATCTAGTGACCCAGAATGTAGGTTAACCACAGTTGATTCTGACATTTTAGAGCATCATGTTGACCATACAAAAATGAAACAACTTATCCCAGATAATGCAATAACACCAGAGCAAATGAGATTAAAAGTGACATTAAGGTATATTGCAGGAAGATGTATTGCAAAGAGTAGATACCATAACATGAAGAAAGGAAAGAACAGCTTGTACAGAAAGGACAAAATTAACTTGGTCAGTCAATGCTTCTTACAAGTAAAAATGTTAGACCCCTTGCAACTTCAGCTCTTGATTTGAAAATCAACAGCCAGTATAAACATACCTTGCATGAGACACAAAGAAGACAGAATATTAACCATGGTCTAACTAACATCAATGACTCAGTATTGGAATTTTTCTTGCAAGTTGATGATAAAAGGAGGCAGTATCAACATGTAGATGCATTAAATTGGCATGGTGCAGGAAGTTTACAGTTTTGTAAGAATGTATTACTTAAGGATGAGACTCTGTTTAAAAATTGGAAATTGCTATTCATAAAGTTTGATCCAAAAATAAATGCCACACAAGTTGATGACACCATGATTGCTTCTTGTACCAGATATCTATATAACGATTTGATAGGGCGTTCCAGCAGAATAGGTGACAGTCAATTCAGAAAAGACACCATAACCAGTCTTGGAAAATTGAAATCAGACAGTTTCAGAAAGAGGGTGGTCATGAGATCAAAGCACACACACAGTACTGATGTCTTAGCTTTGAACATGAAATATATCTTGGAAGATCAATCAGAAAATAAACTGTATTCTCACTTAAAACTGAAATCTCAGATTTATGATCTGAAGGCTGTAGTATTTACTAGCTTCTTGAAATCAGATTTGATTTTGTTGTGTAAAGCCTATGGCATGGAAGCAGGAAATGTACAGAAGAGTTTTCTAATTAATCAACTATGTACAGTAATACCTACATTGAATTAAATGCCAATGCATTATTTTTTAGTACAGAATAATCCTATTGTCAGTTCTTTGAAAGCTAGTAGTAATCAAGACACGTCCAGCTGTAGCAAAAGTCAGCCATGTGCTAGAAAAAGAACTATAGCGGGAAAAGGAAAAGGGAAAGGAAAGAAGAAAATGGAAACATATGACAAAAATAACACTGATATCATCACAGAAAATGAATAATGGTTCCGTACCAAATGCTCTTAGAAAAGAAGTCTGTGCTATATCAAACTTCACATATTTAAATATGGCAATATTGTGTTTTTTGTTACTGTGCTTTAGGACTTTGATTACAAACACTGAATTCACATGCACTTGTATTTATCAGTAAAAGGTGTAAACATCATTTGTATTATTTTACATGTTCAGTATGTGATCATACATATTCAAGCTGCTGTATGTGTTGTTCGTGGGTTTATTTTTGGATTGCATTTCTTTCATTCTTGAGACATATACGGTCTTGCAGTCATGTGTTACAGCTGGATCTGTTTTTGCAAAGAACTTGTTTATTGAACACTTATGAATATTGTTTTATGAAATCAAAAAGACTACAAAATATTTTATTGTTAAAAGGGTGATGTACAGTTAACAATGATGTCAGTTTGGTTATAGTCTCATATATTAATGTAAGATACCTGAAATCTCAGTTACACATTGTAGGTATCAATTCCAGTAAACTACATAGATTGAGCCAATCTAATGAACTTCACTGCAAAGCATTGATTTCTTCTTAGAGTCTAGATGATCTTGCCAAGATATAGAGTAATGTAATGACATGGTATTATTTGACTTGGAACATGTGATTTAGGAAAAATCCGAGATGGCAATTCATTTTCTTTTGCACATTAACCATTTAAAAATTTTTTATAATCAAAGTGCAATAAAAATATTTGCTATTAATGCTTTTGAAAAGTATCCCAAAATTAAAATTGGACTCCTTGAAACTCTTCCTGTATTTAACATATTTATTAATTGGACTTAATGAGAATCTGGAACTGGGAATCTTAAATGAAACTGTATTGTGTCTGTATTCATTCAGTTTTTATCTACTATTACAAACATGATGTTTATGTAACAATCTAGCTGTATTAAGTAAGCAAGTAGTGTGATGAAAGACTTTGTATTGCAAACATGGAGTTTAAGATGACAAACTACCTGTATTCAGTTAGACAGTACATGTATTATGCTGAAGGACTACATATTGTGAACATAGCATTTAAGATGAGAATCTACTGGTATTCATCCAACCATTAGTATAATGTAATACATATTGTGAACATGAGGTTTAAAATGACAATGTACATGTATTCCGTTTGTGTCAGTATTATGATGAAAAATACATATTGTGAACATGAGGTTTAAAATCACAATCTACATGTATTCCGTTTGTCAGTATTATGATGAAAAATACATATTGTGAAGATGAGGTTTAAAATGACAATCTACATGTATTCCGTTTGTCAGTATTATGATGAAAATATACATAATCTACATGTATTCAGTTTGTCAGTATTATGAGGAAAAAATACATATTGTGAACATGAGGTTTAAAATGACAATCTACATGTATTCAGTTTGTCATTATTATGATGAAAAAATACATATTGTGAAGATGAGGTTTAAAATGACAATCTACATGTATTCAGTTTGTCAGTATTGTGATGAAAAATACATATTGTGAAGATGAGGTTTAAAATGACAATCTACATGTATTCAGTTTGTCAGTATTGTGATGAAAAATACATATTGTGAAGATAAGGTTTAAAATGACAATCTACATGTATTCAGTTTGTCAGTATTGTGATGAAAAATACATATTGTTAGGATAAAGTTTAAAATGACAATCTACATGTATTCAGTTTGTCAGTATTATGATGAAAAAATACATAATCTACATGTATTCAGTTTGTCAGTATTGTGATGAAAAATACATATTGTGAAGATGAGGTTTAAAATGATAATCTACATGTATTCCGTTTGTCAGTACTATAATGAAAAAATACATAATCTACATGTATTCAGTTTGTCAGTATTGTGATGAAAAAAATACATATTGTGAACATCAAAGTTTATGATGACAATGAATACAGTACTCGTGAAAGCAATGGTATCATAAAGGTCAATTTATTGAGAACATGAATTACATTAAGTTTGCAATGACAATCTACATCTATTGAATAATCCAGAATTATGATGAATGACTACAAATTGTGAATATGGAGTTCAATAGGACACTCAACATAAATTGAGTTAGCCAGAAGTATGATGAATGACTACAAATTGTGAATATGGAGTTCCATTGAGTTATATTGAGTTAGCCAGAACTATGATGAATGACTACAAAGTGTGACTAATGAGTTCAATAGGACACTCTACATGTATTGAGTTAGCCGGAATTATGATGAATGACTACAAATTGTGAACATCAACATTTCAGATGATAATCTACCTGTATTCATGAAACCAGTAGTATGACAAGTGACTACAAATTGTGTATAAGGAGTTCAACTGAGTTATATTGAGTTAGCCAGAATGATGAGGAATGACTACAAATTGTGACTAATGAGTTCAATAGGACAATCTACATGTATTGAGTTAGCCGGAATTATGATGAATGTCTACAAATTGTGAATATGGGTTTCAGTAGGACACTCAACATATATTGAGTTAGCCAGAAATATGATGAATGACTACAAATTGTGAATATGGAGTTCAAATGAGTTATATTGAGTTAGCCAGAATTATGATGAATGGCTACAAATTGTGAATATGGAGTTCGACTGAGTTATATTGAGTTAGCCAGAATTATGATGAATGACTACAAATTGTGAATAATGAGTTCAATAGGACACTCTACATATATTGAGTTAGCCAGAATTATGATAAAAGACTACAAATTGTGAACATCAAACTTTATGATGGACAATTCATGAAAACAATAGTATGATGAAAGACTACAAATTGTGAATATGGAAATCCTTATTGTCAATAGTGACTTCTTGAGATTACAAAGTTTCTGTGACAACTTTTCCTATGCTAACTAATAACGTATGTAACATAGCTCTCCTTTATCATGCTTGCATTAACAATATTATAATAAAAAATGAAAGTATTCTGTCTTATACATAGTTGTTGCCTTATTTAGCAGAAAAAGTATTTTTTCCATGTTTCCCATGTATCACATTCATGATCGGCTTTTTAAACTTAAAAGTAGCTTAAAAACGTGTTATCCTTTACCAAATTAGATTAATATTCTCTTTTCAAGTAACATGCCAATTTCTAATTATTTGCATTATGAGTGAAGCCCTGGAAAACCACTGTGGGACAGCCAGCATTGGCGGGCGTAACATCACCAACCTACGCATAACAGACAACATTGATGGGATAGCTGGCAGTGAAGATGAGCTTGCCACCTTAGTGAAGAACTTGGATGAAGCATCTTCCAGATTTGACATGGGGATAAACGCAGAGAAGACAAAACTGATGACAAATAGGGGAAAACAAATCTCAACCAAGATTAAAGTCAGAGGACAGGAACTGGAACCAGTGGGCCAATTCAAATATCTTGGTTACATAATCACCAAAGAAGGATCAAAAGCAGAAATTTGTCAAATGCAGCACAAACAATGGCAGTTATGTCAAAGCAAAGACCCATCTGGAAAGACAAGAATATCTGTCTGAAAACTAAAATCAGACTATTCAGAGCACTAGTCATCTCAATCTTTCTTTATTCATGTGAGGCCTGGACCCTGATAGCAGAATTACAACAAAGAATACAGGCACTTGAAATGAGATACTACAGAACCAACCTTGGCATCTCTTACATGGACCACATCACAAATGAAGAAGTGCTTAACACCATCAGGCACAAAGTTGGCCATTATGAATACTTCCTCACCACTGTGTAAAAGAGAAAGCTAAAATGGTATGACCATGCCACTAGAGCCAACACAATATCCACAACAGTACTGCAGAGCAGTGTCAAAGTGGCAGAAGGAGAGTTAGACAGAGAAAACAAAATGGGACTGACAACATCACAGAATGGACCAGGAGTAGTTTTGCGGAGACACAGGCATTAGCACATGGTCGAGATAAGTGGAGGGAACTGGTCAGATGTTCAGCAGCACAGTGCCTCAATGACCACATTTGGCATCTCTGACTTGACAGTATTTATGCATTGTCTCACTTCAGTCACTCATTATTCAGAGATCCAATTACAGAAATCATTGCAATGAGTCAACATTTTTTGGAAAGTTTAGCTGACCTTGCAGCTGCATAAGGTTCAGCATGCATTCCACCAGAATTTGATTTCCGTGAAATTGTTGCTTGTCGTAGCACTATGGAATTTATTTCTGTACGATAGAAATTGTATGTTGGGTTAGTAGCAGTACCATGATACAAAGACCTCTGTTGGCAGAACACATTTTCAACAATGTCACTGTTAATTCTGGAAGGAACAATGCTTTGACCGATTTTTAAACACACAACTTTGTTAATGACATGAAACTTTGATACAAGAAATCAAGATCCTCTCGTTTCCATTGTCATTAAATTTTTGTGTCTCTTACTGACACTGACTGACTTGGCAACTTTTTTTCTCCCAGGACTTGAACCAGTCATATGTTGAAGTGAGTCTTCTTAACCTTTCATCTGTTAAATCTTTTACAGGTCTACTGTTATTGAAGAATGAAGCTTAAAAACTTGTATGCTGCAGAAGATTAAGTGCTGCTGTTAGTTCCTTCTGTGCTGGCTCAGGCAGACTTTCTTGATACATAGTCATCAAATTCAGCATGTCCTGGTTTAGAGCCTCAAAAGCCAGTTTGTTCCTCATCCTTTGAGCATCATTTGGAAAAATGTGCTCATCAGAAAGCTTCTGATGAACTGGGAAAGGATTTGTGCTGTGGCTCCACTTATAGGTATCTATCCACATCTTCCAAATTATAAAGAAGCCATCAACAGTGACAAGTCTCTTATGAAAATCCTCAAAACTACTACTTAGTATACTGTTCCTAATCTTCCTGAGTAAATGACATGGGTCCATCATGAAGATAATTTCTTTCATTGGATTTCTGTAGTGTTTGGCAACCATCTGTGTCTCCATGGGATTTTCATGCAAAAAGTGCATTTTTAAAAATGCACGGTTATTGCTTGACCCATCCATGCAGCAGTATATTGCCTTAAAACCATATTCATAAAGGGCAGCAACACATTTCCAGGTTGTAATAAACAGGTCACTTGGTGATGCCTGTGTATTTGGATAATTGGCAAATGGCCAGCTGAAACCTGTTTCATTCTTTGATTACTTGTGCTTTTACACACAATGCACCTCTTACATGTATGAGAAACACTACCTATAAGAACTACTTTATATCAATTGATATGCCTGATTACAACTTTTGGTTCAGTATCCTTCTGCACTATGCATACCTCTTTCATATATTTATCACTGAAAAATGTAAATGGCTGTTCTTTATTCCTGTCATGGTATCCATGACATACAGAAATAATTTTGAGACAACAAAACAGAGCATTTATTAAGTTTGCATTGAATACCAGATTCGAACTGATGCAGAACTGAGAAAGGTCTATCATTTTTCCAGCTACAGACAATTGTACAATACCATCATTACTGATGCTGATTTATATCATCAGTGGGTTACCATTAAAAGTCTCCTTTGACATACAACCAAGCTTGCAAATACTTTCAGATTTATCAAGCAGAAACCATTCTGATGGCTTCATGATATGCACTGCTTCAAATGGAATAAGCTGACTTTTACCATTTGATGAATCTAAAGTTATACCATGTATGCTCCTTATCTGTATGCTGTTAACTCTAACAACAGACGTCTTCACATTTGGAAATATTTTCATTATTGTGTTAGTCAACATTGCTGGATTGCACACATCCTTAGAAGCTGGAATATCCTCTGTCAACCTAGAAATAATTTCATCAAGGCTTGTGTTTCTGTTCCAGTCAATCAGGAGATTCTCTGACAGCCTTAAATATAATGGAGTAACCCTTTAAAAAGTCTGGTCTGTTACTCAGGAAGAAGAGATACTGTCATAAAATGTATTTATGGGAATATGCTATGAAGTAAAGGAAGGACTGGTTTTATAAGTACACACATATACAAACATACACATACACATGTTTCTTGCAGTTTTCAGTTTAAAATTTCATATTTTACTCAAAGCTATGAATTTGATTTTCTTTCTGAAAGGCTGTTAATGTAAGGTTCTAATTATTTTACATGATTTTATAAAATCATTCATACTCTCTCCTTATGGTATGAAAATATATCATGTAGGTTGTCTTTGTCTACATAGTGATTTGATGAAGTAATTAATAATGAAAAACATATAAAGGTTATTATGTCCTGAAAATATAACGACACCGTATACCTAGAAATATGCATGCCAATGATAATTTGTCTACTCTTGTATATTCTGCTAAATTAAGGACACTATGTATTCATTAAAGAATAATACATCTACAAACATGTACACTTGTGCAATCTTGACATGTAACTTGAAAATATATTAAAGTCATATTCACATGCAGAGAAAATACCTGATTTTATCTTAATCATGATAGTTATACTCTGTAAAAAAAAGAATTATAAAAATATGTAAATATGTTACAAAACTCAAAATTTCATTACAAAATGTGAGGATCTTATCCACAGGCACTTGATTCTGGGTAAAGTAATGTATACACTCACCATTATTTTATATGGTGTGTGTATACATGAATTTACCCAGAATCAAGTGCCTGTGGCCTGTGGGACGGGGATATAAACTTAAATACAAATGTCTAACCAAGCAGCAGAAGGGGCGAATCAGACAACATTTTTAGACAAGTATTCACTGAAATCACGCTTAAAATCAATGAAACCAATGACATCAGGCCCAAAAGTCAATGACATCAGGTCCCAAATATGTGTGTGAATCATGGATTAGGTCCAAAAAAAAATTATGAAAAAATCAATGAAATTAATGAAATCAAAAACTTTTCAACTATTACATTTTTTGGGAAAAAGGGACTACAACGTCGTTGTCACTACCCTCTCTGCTGCTAGAACTTTCAGTTGGGGTTAACCGAATATTTGATCCAGTCCGATACGATATCGTGTTCCAGACCTTGTCTGGGGACATGTAAATCACTACGACGAAAATCCCCTTAGGATTTCACAAATAGACTAATTTGTAAAACCTCCTCTTGTAAATCAATCAGATTATTAGACTGGTCAGTGAGTTTGAAATTAATTCTGGTTAATGAATTATTATGACATCGCATATAGACTGGATTCACCGGGGACTCAATTAATAAAAACCCTGGAGGAGCTGTTGGTGCAAATGAATACAAAATATATCCCTGCTGAGCTTGATTTGATCGTTCTAAATTTATTTGATAGCTTCCTTCGATCACATCACATACTAAATTGAGCGCAATCACCGTTGAAATATTCACATTGAACGGAGCGATATGCCTGCCACCACCATCTGGGTCATTATTATGGGTCAGGATTTTTATTTCCGGTGATGTTGCTTTTTTCCACGCATCATGAATTATTTTAAAACCAATATCGATGGCATCACTGAGAGATTTTTGTAGTTCTGGTACGTTATATCCTGGTAGTTTGACTGTGGGTATATCCTTGACGGGGATGCCCTTGCCTCCTGCAAAAATTGTTCTTGTTGTAGGATTACTGTCATCTAATATCTCTTGAATAATTTGTGAATTAAATGTTTCCATGTCATTGATGATTTTGTTACATGTTTTTACGACACTGATAAATTCATCTCGGGTAAGAGAGCCGGATTTAAGGGGTATTAACAACAGTGAAAAATCATTATTCATTGCTGTGAAATTTTCAGCGATTTTAAGTTCGTTAACAAAAAGATATTTCCCTCCCTTATCTATAGTGCCAAGAGCAAAAAAGATGCTAGCAATACTGTAATCTCTATAACTCTTTACTGGATTATCAGATTTTATCCTGTCTGTGATATAATCGGTTTTTTGAGGTTCTGGTAAATCAACGGTTTCCTCCCTTGGTGGTAATTCAGGCCATCCTAGTACGGTTCTTATTGAGCTTTGATAGATATCTACGACGTATTCTTCTGAGTTTATTTCAATGGCAGATGATAGTGTTGGTTCATGAACTGTTATAGCGATTTTTGACTCTACTCCAGTAATCGATTTTATTCTACGCGCGAATTCATTATTGATTTGTTCAATTTGATATGATCCGGTTGGTATGGAAACAACATTCCAGTCTGGGGTGCCGTCGGGTTTATTCTTATTTGCAAATACCAGTGAATTATTGGGTTGTTGACCACCAAATGATTTTGACCTAATATTTGGCCAACTGTGGTATACTCGTAATTTTGCTAGCGCTATCTCCTTCACTGGGACTGGAGAGGGGAAATTCACACTGAATTCTGGATTCGTTGAGGTTATTGAGATCATGCTTGTTTGTACTGGTTTTGTGTTCTCCACTATTTGTTGAAGTAATTCCATCTGTGTTGTCATTGTTATTATATTCATGATGTATTTCTAATTTTGACATCGCAGAATCATATATATCTACCATCGCTGAAAACTCACTCTCTGATATAATTGTATCATCGAGCGATGACGATATCAATGAGGATAATTGCGAGTATGCAGTGGACACAACATGAAATTGAATTATGTAGTCTTGTAGTTTCCGTTGGCTGCATGAGGATATTTTTTTGTGATTATTGAAATAATTCCAGCGATTGTTGTTGCCGCAGAAATGCAAATTGGAACAGCTATCGGGGCCATCATTGTCACTGAAGACAGTATAATACCAGCTCCGGTGATTACACCACTCACAGCGTACACAGTAACATCAATTGCGGTAATTCTCCTGCGATATTTTTTAATTTTCAATTCATACTCCTCAGACAGGGTTTTGAGTCTAGTTTGATACTCTCTGACCTGATCATAGCGATATTGCGATGATGAAATCATTTTTATTTTAAATATGCTATCGTTTTCAATTACGATTTACTTAAATCCGCTACGAATTCCACATACCACGTTGTTGTAACCCTAACCAAATTTTTATCAGTAGCTATTAACGTGCACTGTTCAGTTGTATTCTTGTCGATGATCGTTGAAATCGTATTATTGAACCCGGATGAACTCGACGATGATATATTAAATTGATCCGTTGTCACCAGTGTTAATCGATAAATACCCTTAACGGTTGCAGTGATATCTAATGTGTTGTTTGTAGGTGTCCACTCAAATGATCCGTGTTGGATCGTGTATACTAAGTTGTTGGTTTTCTCATGAGGAATTTTTGTTTTTTCAATGGCTGTTATCATCCTCGTTGCATCCCCTTTGATGTCTTCGATGAAAGTTTTCGTCTCATCGATGGATTTTTTAATATCAGGGAGTTTTAGTTCAATTTTATCTAACGGGGTTCCAATAAATTTATCAATGATATTTCTACGAAATGATATAAACTGTTTTATGTGTTCTTCAATTCTAGATTCAAGTGTTGCTAGTACAACCACAGAATTGTTTAACTCATCGTTGAGAATTTTTAATCGATCTGTAATCGTCGAAACGAGTACACCCGGTTTGAGTTTACCCTGATCGGAAAATAACGCAACTGTGTTCTCGATTGCATTTTGTTGTTTAACTAAAATATCATCCAGAGAGATATTACTGGTTTTCAATTTACCCTGATCGGAAAATAACGCAACTGTGTTCTCGATTGCGTTTTGTTGTTTAACTAAAATATCATCCAGAGAAATATTACTAGATTTCAATTTATCCTGGCGATCTTGAAATACAACTATTTCATTGGGTTCAACACTTTCTAAATTCAACGTCTCAGCTATTTCATCTTTAATTTTTTTTTTTATATCCTTGATAGAATCAGGGGTTGCAGTGTCATCGGGTTTGGGTTTCAAAGATCTCCCCCAAATATCAATCATGTTATTGTAAAACTCTTTCTCTCTCTAAAAAGCGATTACTAGTGTAGTCATTAACGACAATATGAGGTGGTTTTCCCCTTGGGTTACCCAAGGAGTTAGAAATAGCATCAAGGACATTTAATACTTCACTGCCGCATATTGGTGGGTCATTGATTTGTTGTGTTGGTAGCGTAGAATACCAAGTCTTCATTGGAAGGGTTTTTATATAACGCAAAAACTCTTTTGGTGGGGCTAATCCATATGAATCAAAATAGACAATCCCACGTGGATCAATAGCGTATGCAACCCAGTGAGTTCCAGGTCCGGTGCTGTTATCGAGATTAATAATACCTGTTTCAGTTTTGTTTGGTTGATGTGGTAATTGATCTTTCATAAAAACACCTCTGAAATTTTTAATCACTAGTTTTTTAGCAGCATCCATTAAATCAAAATTGGACATTGGAATCATCGATTCCTGAATTAATAAATCGTTCCTGGTAGTCTTAGACCTTTTCCGCTGTACCATGAATACGGGGTTCCTGGTAGTCTTAGACCCAATCCTTGAACGGATCGTCTCTTTTTTTATATCCTTGTCCAGTTGCCTTTTTTAGTGCCATTCCTGCTGCAGTACCAACGGCTCCTAACGCTGCTGCTTTAGCCACCGCTGGGGCTGCTGCTGCAATCAATGCTGGTATTGCAGCTAACAATGGAAATATACCGCCTGTTTTCATCATATTTTTAATAGCAGCCGCAGAGAGAGTAATCTGAACTCCCTTTTTATCCTTGAAAGCATCATTGAAATGTTTCACCTGACGAGTTGTCAGCGATAATTTATTTTCACCACCAGTCATTTGATTAGGTTTCAACGTGATTGTGGTTCCACATTTTTTAGCCGATTCTGATTGCAATTTTTTGATTTGACCAGGAGTTAACGTAACACTAATAACACTATATGACATTATATATAATTGATTGATTCTAATTCAATGAAAAATCGTTCAAAGATTTTCTACTGGGGCATCTACCACTCTCATTCTTCCACCAACACCTTCGAGTAGCATTGATTTATCACTGAGAATGACAGCAACCGCTCTATAATCAGCAGCACCAACAGGACGATTCACATTAGCTCTAAAGTGAATATCAACAACTGACTGTCTTGTCAAATCGAGATGTTCCAGTGAGAAGTAGTAGATCGGATACAGATTCTTAAAATCAAATTGTGATATTTGCAAACCAGTATCGACATTTTGATCGCGTGCCATAAATGACAACAGACGATGATAAACTCGTGCAATATGATTTTCTGTGTAATTAAGTTGTATATCCTCAGATGGTTCCTGCTGGCCGTTTATTCTCAGTGAGACGTCTTTCACACCTAATTGATCAAATATCATATGACTGAAGATTTGATTGCCAACTCGTGTGTTATCTTGGAACGCAATAAATATATGACGTGGCGCAGAAACGCCTTGTTTTGATGCTAGGTTCCAAGTGAATAACCCGTTGATATTTGATTGCTTCACATCTGTACTCACGGTTAGCCAACTCAACAACGACTTTCCTCCTTGGTCCATAAATGATAGTAATCGTTGTTCTGCGGTGATTGCTGGAGTCAACACTGGCATCCACAATGATATTTTTGTTAATTTGACTTTACCGGCATCAGCATTGGGGGCTGCAACATCTGCTGGAATCCTCCAAATTGCGTCGTTATCATCACCCTTTCGTACAAGCGATACTGTATGCTTCGCCCCGTAGATAACTTTTCTGACGTTTCTACAGAATCCAAATATGTGATGCAGTGGAATCGCGCATGAAAATGATCTACGATCTCCTTGCAACATTGCGTTTCGTGTTGCAGCTCCTAGATTGAAATTAGGATCGTTGTTTATAATCATATCCTCGACATCAGCATTAGCAGCACCAGCATTATTCTTTGGTCGTCTTACAACAAATGGATTTCCTCCAGCGGTATTCTTACCATCTTTTGCAAACATCATAGATGGACCCGCTGATCTTGTATAATCATCAGAATATCTCGCTAACCCTATGATTGTTGTGGCCACATCAACATCACGATCTATGGACTCAATTTCTTTTCCATCAATGAGATATCTAGCACTCTCAAATAGCGCCATAATACCATTATTGACAAAACCGACTTGAGTACCAACTGGATACTCTGTATCATTTGTTCGTATAATCTCTCCTTCTACTTCAATAAATGCTTCACAGGGCAAAAAGTATTTACTGGTATCATGGACTTGAAGATCAATTCTTGCTCGACTATTTGAGTCTATGGCATGATAGGCGTAATATTGATAATCGCGTACAGAATCATCCTTGCCAACTGGGGCGTCTATATCAAACGCCGGATCATGTGATTTTTTGAACATTTTATTCTATTTATCAGAGTCTAAATAGTGAAATCGTAAACGATTTTTCCATTTTCATCGTCGTAGTTTTTTAAGGCCACTTCCTGCTATCATGTTTGCAATATTGCTTTGGTCTCCTTGATTTACCATCGACGCTAGTTTTTCATCTACTGCGTTATTTATTATTTTACTAACACTTGCAGGCATTTCTTCTGTAGACGGTAACGGTTTCTTTTTTCGCCCCACTAATGATGTTATTTTATCCTTCGCAGTTGAAAACGCTTTCCCGGCAAGATTTCCAACAGTACTGATACCCTTATCACGAATAACATCAATGGCTTTCATTGATAACTGTTTAGCTAACGGCATCACTTTGGGGGCCATTCTTGAAAAGAATCCTAAAATGGTATTGCCGAGGCCATCTCCGTAGTATGTTCTATAAACTGGAAACCGTGAATTAACTACATAGACGGGGGTTGGTTTATCATGATTGTAATGGATGATCATTATTATAAAAACAATAGTGTTTTCAATTGTTATTTAATCGCTATGATACCCATTTGCTAACTCGTCAATGAAATCTCGATAGGTTTTGATATCCATGATACCGCCGGCAAATAACCGTCTACAGATATCAGCTGCTTCATTAATTATTTCTGGAGAGTTATTTCCAGCTCGTTTTCCTCCGATGAGAACATCTAATCGTGATATATCATTGATAACACTATCAGGACAAATGTTTCCAATCCTTGGATTTCCTAATCCACTTCCGCTATAGCCAGCTGCTTCATCTAGTTTGTCTGTATCCGTGGTTTGTAAATAATCAAGAGTATCATCATCATCATCATCAGGTGGTAGTTGTTGTTTTTTTTGTATCCGTGTTGGTGTTTGACGTCGTTCTTCTAAATCATCATCATCATCAGGTGGTAGTTGTTGTTTTTTTTGTCTTCTTGTTTGTCTACGTGTTGGTGTTTGACGTTTTAGTTCTTGCCGTTCTTCTATTTCTCGTTGTCGCTCTTCTATTTGTTCTCTTTTATAATTACTAATCCCCTTTTTAAATTCCTTGTATCCTATCTCATCCTTATTCAAACGACCAATCCCTTTATTTAGTTTATACAAATTATCGAACCAATCATTACTTGATATTCTATCATTTTTATACTCGTCCTTTAAAAAATCTTTTTTTGAATTATAGCTTTGAGCAGCAAAATTACCAAAGGCTTGATAATCCTTTGATTTCAATAAACTAGGTTTTTTTATTACTATTTTAGCATGATCAGTAAATTTATTCAACAGAGAAACAGTCGTTTTTTTCGGATCAGTTTGTTCAGTTTGTTCAGTTTTCGCTGCTAGTTTTTCGAGTACAGAAATAAGACCTTCTTCCTTTCTCTTACCGTCAGGATCATCTCCCAGTATAGCACGCTCTACCCCGTACGTTGCTGTGGTTACTGGTTTAAACAACTCTTCAGACCCCAGAGCAAAATCAGTTTGTAAACTCTGTCGTTGTTGCAGTTTATTTCTTACAGAGTCGCGAATTGGTACAAATCTCTTAATTGCATCCAGTCGTTCACGAGCCAATCGGGTCGTTAATGCTTCATTAACCATTATTTGAAATCGCAAACTATTTTTCAATTGCAAAACACTTGACATGTCAGATGATTTTTGATACGGTCATGGAAGTGTTATTTCATCGTGAGATCCCTTCTATCAGGTGTGGCGAAAGTATCAAAATTGTATATAAATAAAATAATACTGATAGTTTCAACATTCTAGTTTTGACCAATCTGACACATCGTCCATCGATTTTTGACATCCCTCTGAGGGTCGGCTAAAAAAAATGATAAATAATCGGGCAATCAAAAAATGATAAGAGTCGGGGCAATCAATGGTCGGGCAATCAAAATTGTTCATTTTCTTGAATTAATGCTCGTAGGTTTCTAATTTTAGAGTTGACTTCTTTTTTCAATTCGTATTCGTACCCCAATTCTTTTCGTATTCCCTCTACGATAGCATACAACGGGACGAACACACTGATGTCACTGGAAAATGAAAGAGAGTCTTTAATAGAATTCTGAATTTTTTTGATGAGTGCATATTTCTTGGGTAGCATATATTTATTGTTGTTAACCCCGTATTCTATATCCTGAAAATCAGACACAATTTGGTCAGGATTTAATCCATCTGATAGTTTGATATCCTGATTTTTCAATTTTGCTATTTCAACTATGATGCTATTCATGTTTTCAGAATTCATTATTCTATAAGAATGACATATCTCTAATTGGAAAATATGACGCATTAGACATAACTAAATTGAACTTTTGTCCCGTCTTTTTTGAAATAGCCGTTTTGGTTATCCCCTCTGCAACGAATCGTACTGAAGTTCTACAAATATTGAAATACTTGCCGGCTTCATATAATGATTGAAATATTTTCTCTTCGTTAGTTGTTGTATTCAAAGATTTCACTGGTCTCGCTTTATTTGAACAAGTGCCATTCCTTCCTCGTTTGATATTCTCACCTTGTGTGATAGCTTGCAGATTGGATAAAGAATTGTTCCTTGGATTAGAATCAATGTGATCAATAATAAAACCATCTTTGATCAATCCATTAAAACATTCAAATACGAAACGATGATTGCGAAATGTCTTCCTTCCAACATTAAACACCAAATACCCCATACCATTATCCCACCCAATTGGGTTCTTCAGTCTACAGTTTCTGACAGTACCATCACTAGATGCTTCGTAATTTTTAATCACTGGGTGTAGTCTGAATTCTTGGGTCATTATATACTACACTATTGTCTAATTCAATGACTGACCCATTGCAGTGATTGATTATACATAAATCTTTCATTTAGACACCTGTTTTATATATAGCATGAAAGAGTTCAAGAGATTGACTTCGAAAAATGCTAAATTCAATGCTGATAGAGAGTTCAAGAGATTATTGAAAATCAATCCTAGATTTAATCTCGATAGACCCAAAAAACGTGTAGTAAACAGAAACAAATGTCAGAGAGACGGAAACATGAAAGAGTTTAAGAGATTATTAAAAATCAATCCTAGATTTAATCTCGATAGACCCAAAAAACGTCCAATAGACGGAAACAAACGTAACAAACGTCCAAGAGACGGAAACATGAAAGAGTTTAAGAGATTATTGAAAATCAATCCTAAATTTAATATCGATAGACCCAAAAAGCGTAACAAACGCACAATAGACGGAAACATGAAAGAGTTTAAGAGATTATTAAAAATCAATCCTAGATTTAATCGCGATAGACCCAAAAAACGTAACAAACGTCCAAGAGACGGAAACATGAGATCATCATGGAAGGATGCTCAATTCAATCTTGATATAGTTTCTAATACACCCAAGAATACAATTCTTGATAAACCCATCAGAGACTGTTTTAATGAATTCAAGCGTGATGGAGCATCTTATTGTTGGTCAACATTTCGAATTGATGGTGTTGTTGACGCTACCATGAATGATGAAAAGGCAGCAGTGATCATTTCACGTATTGGGGAAAAAAGTCATTTTTTCCGAATCAAATTCGTTATCCGTGAAGATGGCAAATGGATTATTAAGGATAAATTTGAACCCATTCTCAAGGGCAAAAAAACTGTCACCGTGAATCAGGATTCCAAACCGGGAATTTTGACTGGAATTGATAAACCCTACTACGAAAGATCTTATCCTGTCACAGCAGTTGTTTACGGGATCTATCCGCTCAATGAAAAACCTGATATTTCAAAACTAGCACCCATGAAATATTCGACAGGGCTCAATTGTGTAGCAGAACGAATAATAGAACACTTCACAAATGCATCCCGGGGGAATAAACTCACTGATCTAAGACGAAAAAAAATAACCGAGTGGGAGTTCACGGTAAAAGAGCATGGGGCAACAATTCAGGATATAACTAAATTAGAAAAATCATTAAGATTTCCAATATCGGTAAGAACAATCACCGGAGAAGTATTATACGAATCGAAATATAAATCACAGGGGGCTCCCATTGAAATTATTGATCATAACGCGCACGCGTGGTCATCTGCAGTAACAATATTTCCACGGGATAGAACCGTAAAATATCTATCCCAAACCGAAGAGTTTTTTTCAGAGCAGAAATTATTTGATGCTATTTACCATTTGAGTAAAAACGATCCTGTGTCAGCGTGGCTATTTCATAGTAATTCAGACGAGGAATGCAGATTTGATCAGTTTGTAAGGCCTAACGGAGAATTATACCGTACTGAAGAACTGCAGAATCAAATGAAACAACTAGCTAGTGAGTTTTCTGAGGACGGAGAAGAAGACGATCAATTATTAGCAAACTGTTTTACAGTACCATCCATTGCAGCACATTTTGCTAGAAAGAAAAACGCGTGGAAACCAACACGAAGTGAGTTTTTATCAGATGTCAAATTATCCTGTCTTGAATACAGCCACGCGGATTATGGAACACAAAATACACCGCTGATACCGTTATTTCCGTTGATATGATTGCGTGTTATCCAGGAAGTTTTCTTGGGTATGGAGAATGCGAGAAATATTTCAAACGATTTGGACACCCTACACACGAAATGACCCGTGTTGCTATTAATGGACCACTTCCTGATTTTGATTTAACCGGATTCGCTTGTGTGGTATCATTTGAAATGGCTGAAGGACTTCATCCGTGTAGTTATCTTTGGATTGGTAAACACATGTCTGAAAAACACTGGATGCCAATAGTGCTATTGAGATATATGCTTGATTGTAAAATGTTAAAATCATTAATTGTCAGTGAAGCAGTTATATCCTATCGGGCACAGAAATCAGTCTGGTTACCACAACCTGATCTAGAAAAAATAATTAGCGAAGAGCGAAAACTGTTTCCTGATTTTAATGAACAACAAATCATGGATTGGTCCAGACAGTTATTTGAAATCAGAAACAATGAAGCAAAAAATCTTGGACGAAGAATAATCGGTAAATTTACCCAAGGTGGCAAAGATGATAATACGAAATATTCTTCACGATTGATTATAGACAACGCTGAATACGATTTTGTAATGGCGGATTTAACGAATAAGGGCCTATATGTCAATCGTAAGGACGCATTTATGTCCGATGGAACCAAATTGGGTACAATTGTTACCTACAATGATGGATACCATCCGCAGTACACACACTTAAGAGCTTCTATGCTCGGTTATGCTTCTATCAATCTGTTTTCAATGATCAATAGATTTCCTACCACCGCAGTTAGAGTTGCTACTGATTCATTTTACATAAATAGCAAAATGGCTGATTTTAAGGCTACTGGCAACGAGAAATGGGGATCATGGAGAATTAAGAAAGAAATGATTCATGATTATATTCAATCAGCAGATGTTACCATTGAAAATAATTACTTAGAAAGCAATCAGTGTTCAGAATTTTCTAATGCACCACCGATTTCTGATCCAATATGTCTGTATAAAACAGTTTATTTAAACGGTTGTGGCGGGTCAGGAAAAACAACCCGGGCAATTGAGTTATTCCGTCGTGGAAACGCTAGCGTTTCTAACATGATTGTGCTAACACCAACTCATAGACTTGCAAGAGAAATGATACAGAGAGGGGTAAATGCTTGCACTTATCACAGCTTTTTCCGATGGAAGGGAGATAAATGGACTCCTGAGCGCATGGGAGAGAAATTTATTCCTGAAATAATCATTTGGGATGAAATAGACACAGTGTCAGAAGATGTCTTAAAAATATTTCTTGAGTGGTTGTTATTGAAGAATACAAAAGTCGTCATGTGCGGTGATCACGGCCAACCTCCACCATTTGTCGGTGCATCTCCCCATGAATGGCTAAAGGGTTTTGTAGACTATTATGAAGAAATTGATACTGATCATAGATCACTTGATAATGAATTAAAAGAATTGAAGAAACTAATTAGATTACAACCGGATAGAATCCAGTGTGAAATAACCCGTGAAATAATTTCGGAAACTCCCATGAATGAGTTTTGGGAAATGTGGAGACCAAACGATTTAATCATTGCAAGTAGAAAAATAGTCAGGGACACACTTCAGATGAAGTTATTTGAATTGCATAAACAGAAATTTGCAACACTTCCAGTACCGTTATGTTATAGGCCATCGGATACGCGAAAACAGAACATCGAAGTTGATATTCCAGGACAAAGTGAAAAGCAGAATTTAGTATTAAATGATATTGTGCTGGTTGATATCAATGTTGTTGAAGATGCATTGCGTGCTAATAAATCCCCGTGGACGCTAGGTTATGCAGCAACAATACACTCTTCACAGGGATTGACTATATCGGATACAACTCTTTGGATGGTAGATAATCGCATAGAATGGTCGAATTTAGTCTATCTCGCAGTGTCTAGAGTACGAAAAATAAATCAACTTCGAAGAATTGTCCTGACAGAGTCAGGCGATGATGAAATCATTGGTGGCGATGATGAAATCATTGGCGATGATAATGACACCACAATAGATGATATTATTGATAAAAAACTCTCCGGTTACAAACAACAGGACAAAAAAAAAACAACGATAATTTGATATTGATGCTGAATTAATAATTACTTTGAAGAAACAACAGAATAATCACTGCGCGAGTTGCAATTGTATAATGCGTTGGCAGTATTCGGATAAGGATCCTCGCCAATTCACCGTAGACAGAAAAAATAACAATCTCGGTCATGTCAGAAATAATGTGATGTTGACTTGTCTTGAGTGCAATAGACGCAAGGGTGCTAGTTAAGCCCATGGGGTGGTAATTGAGTATCCTCAGGTATCACTTGTAATTGTTGTCTAGTAAAACTCCGTTGAGGGGCAGTTGAATCCAGTTTATAGATTGGAAGTCTACCCGTAGATCGTGTTATACTAGATATCTTATGCGTAGTGACGCTCCAAATAGGATCAGTAGCCCTTTTTGTACCACCCTCAAGCTCTCCTGGTTCGTATAAGTACCTCACAATGACATTACTACCAAGAATTGGTTCTTTGAAATCTTTTTGTGGTTTTTCAGGTATCGACTTCTTTTTAATCGCGTTGATAGGTTTCATGTTGATGGTTCTAGTAATCTCGTTATTCAGTGCGGTAACTACACCTGGTAATCTCTTAACCCATTCACGGGATCTTTTTTCTTGGATGAATTCTTTTGCATATTGATATCCAAATAACCGTTCAGCAAGGGTTTTATTAAACCGTTCTACAATGGCCTGATCACGATGCAGTGCAGTATGCCCTCGTCTGATAGCGACATTGTGATATTTCATTGTAGATAACACTGCACCCTGAAATTCCTTGCCAGGATCAACTTGTAATAGATTTGGCCAGTGCAGAGGACCTCGTCGATAAATCCTTTCAAATGCAGAAGCGACTTCAGTGGCCGATTTTGTTTTTAACGGTTCTGCTTCTTTGTATCGACTTGCAATATCAACTACAGTTAACGCATATTTGTAACCACGATCATGTGGCAGAAATAATAGATCAGCCTGATGAACTTCATTGGGTCCGGTTGCATCAAAATGCGAGAATTGAATTTGTTTAGGCGGTGGTAGATAAATTTGCCATAGTGCCTGTTTGGATAACCAATGAGCCACAGTGGTTTTTCTCACTTTTGCGGCGCTAGCGAGTTTACTGATTGCAGCGTTACCCTTCCAGTATCCTCTTGGGGAATAATAAATAGACTCCATGTTGCTATTAATTACCAGCACCTAACATCAATTTACTTTTCATTGCCGATTTTATCAAAAATGAAGCCAATTTTTCTTTGAAGGATTTATCAGGAATGGCATTCAACGCATGAATTAATTTCACATCTGCTAGATGCCTGTGCTGCAGATTACTGCTTTTATAAGATACATCATGAAGGTGACAGGCCTTATCAATAGCGTTTATTGGTTCCTCACCGGGTCGGGGCTGATTTTGATCATTGAGTCTGATATCAAGTCTTGTTCCCGGTCCACAATAACTATACCCTGGAAGGTGTTTTTCTCCGGGGTATTTTGCCCATGGGGTTCCAGGGAGTTTTGCTAATTTGGCAGCGATATCACCTCCTCGTTTTTTTTTAAAGGTTCCTTGGGTTCCTTGGGTTTAGAAACAAATCTAAATTTCTTTGTACTACACTGTACGCATTTACCAGAAAGCGCTGATCGGTTATTTTTAGTTGTAATCGTCGTCAAGTCATCTGTGCCAGTACGCGCCTTACACTTCACGCAATATAGATCCATAATTTATGTATAGAGATATGAATATAATTGATTTTTCAGCGACTAAAACAAGAGAACCAGTGAAGCATCATGCAGCGCTACCAAACTCTATCCGCGCAATTATAATCGGACCATCTGGATCCGGTAAAACGCAATTGTTGCTCAATTTAATAATGAGATGGATGAAGTGGGATAAATTGTATTTAATTGCCCCTAGCGTAGACGACCAACGATGCTATGAAGTGCTAAAAGATTTTAATGAAAACGCTTCAGAGATTGCCGGCGAGGATGTTATTGAATTTATAACCGATATTGACGAGGCGCCATCCGTGAATGACCTCGATGGAAGTATCAACAATTTAGTTGTATACGACGATGTCATGTTAGATAATCAAAAAAATCCTGCTAGAATATTTTCCAGAGGCAGGCATAAAAACACGGATGTGATCTATGTCACTCAACGCTACACTCAGATTCCAAAAGTGATTAGAGATAACTGTAATATGCTTGCTGTATTCAACGGCGTTGATACACATACGCTACGAAATATTTGGCAGACATGGTGTTCTGATATGGACTTCAATCAATTTAGAAATTTCTTTAGTCATGCTCAGTCTGCCCCCCACGGATTTGTAACAATAAATTTACATGACCCTCGAACACGATATCGTATCGGACTGGATCAAATATTCGGTTAACCCATAGCAGCAGAGAGGGTGAGTGACAACGATGTTGTAGTCCCTTTTTCCCAAAAAATGTAATAGTTGAAAAGTTTTTGATTTCATTAATTTCATTGATTTTTTCATAATTTTTTTTTGGACCTAATCCATGATTCACACACATATTTGGGACCTGATGTCATTGACTTTTGGGTCTGATGTCATTGGTTTCATTGATTTTAAGCGTGATTTCAGTGAAAACTTGTCTAAAAATGTTGTCTGATTCGCCCCTTCTGCTGCTAACCAGAACATACCATGAAGTAATCGTAATTTCTGCCATTTTCGACAAAATTACACTACTTTATTTTTTATACTTTATATTTTGAATTTCCCTCCGGTCGTGATTTATCTCATTTGGAATGTTTCTTTTTTATGTAAATGTTTACGGGTCATGGCCGCTACGATACGCGTACAATATAGTAAATGAGCATATTAGTTGAGATAACGTACGTAATTTTATTTTCCAATGAGCGTTAAAGAAAATAATAATTAAATTTTAACTTTATCATGGATAGTCCTTACTTTCGGTATTCACTGTTTGCACATGTAATGACCAATAGTGGCATTCACTCCGAAGTGGACCGGAAGTTGATCTAATGAATTCGAATAAACTAAGTGGAATACACGAAGCAACGGATAAACTTTTCGCAAACTCGGCCCTTCAGAATCAGTACGATTACATAAATGGTAATGGATGAAATATTTGGAGTGTTTTCTTTACAGTGGTGTACATTATGAGTGATTGAATGCACAGATAGATTCAGAAAATTAAATCGGAATCATCGAGGGGTCAGATTGTGACGGGCGAGATTTAGGTACCTTGTGTTATATGGTGAGTGTATACATGAATTTACTCAGAATCAAGTGCCTGTGCTGTGACCACAGGTGCTCGAGGCGAGCTTGATGTGAAGAAAAAAATAATAATCTAAAGAAAAAAAAACACAGAGTGAGAAAAATACCTTAGAGTACCCATATGACCCCCTCTATATTACTGTATATAGTAATATAGAGGGGGTCATATGTCTTGAATGGGTCATGGGGGTACTCTAAGGTATTATGCGAACATTTACAAATATAAAAATGGATTTACCCTTACTTCTAGACGTGAATAATTGCAGCAAAAATGTGTGAACCGACGTCGCAAGAGCGAAAGACTCTCTGTTGGGCATCCTAAACCCTTTTGTTAACCATGTTACTGTAAACTATGAATAGTAGAATTAATAGTATTGAGCTAAGGGACCAGACGTCCATGGATAATTTTCTCGAAACGTTAAAGTAAAGTAACAAGCCTGTAGCTTTCGGGAGAGTTCTTTGATTTTATGTTACCTTTGTACAGTATTATTACTATCCCTATATTCCAAGTTTGATCTAACTCAGATGATAAATACGGACTCGTAGTGGTTCCTCAGCCAATCCAATGCAAGATAACAGCATTGACCTTGCTCATTATCGAACCTATATGAGATAATATGTGCTGAGATTTTGATGAAACAAGTATATATTCTATGTGTAATAAAAATAAGATCATAAATATGTTTTCTGTAGCGGTAACAATGTTAGCCATTTAGATGCAATATATCTTCATTAGTATTCGATCTCTTTGAAGATACTGTTGGTATAAACCTATACATGTACTTCAAACTGGGTCAAAGTCGTATAAAAATATGGCCTCCAGAGAGCTCACAACCAAATGTTTACGGACGCACAACCGATGCCAGACAAGTGGCCATATATTTTTCCACGAGAAGTTTACAAGAGTATGACTCTCAGGAGGAGATGAGGTGGGGAATAAACTAGTTTTTGTCTGAAGGGTCTCATTCTTTGTTTGAGATAAGATGGAACATAATGCAATACGTTTACAAAAAGGACATAAACAACACTGCGCGAACTTATAGAGCACGACAACACCATCACATCTTTGCTAGTCAAGTGCCATAATTCGAGTTCGTTCTACATCATTTCATCAATAATGTGGCTAGTTCGAAGTTTCAGTCGTTCCACTATCTGACTGGATGCAGCTGAAAGAACCTACTCCAGTCAAATTGCTCGTTAGCAATCTCTCTACATTTAACAGGGTAGATAATAATCATTGCAGCCTCCTTCGACAGCAACACTAGTCACCTGTCCGTTTCTCTTTTTTAAACCTTTCTTATAGTCAAAACATGTGAATATATGTTGCAAAATTTTAATTATTCTAAAGATAACTATCCCAGCCACCACCACCCACAGCCACCCACGGCTTTGGAAAATGAATCGGTCGATCACTAGCACATGTAGAGAGAACATGTAAGTCAGTTGATTTCGCTCTCTACATGGAGTAACTCCTTCGTCCGCGAGAGGGTACCTTTTCAAAATAATACCAAAAGGTTCGTTGTGAACGACATAAATCGAGTACATCTGACTGCAAATATGAAACGGTCATGTTTCCATTTTCCATGTTCTTTAGGCCAAACATCATCTTCACTGATAACATTCGCTACGCTCCCTTATCGGAAATATAATGTATTGTTCTCCGTGGCTTGCCACGAAGTCCATCCAGTAACAATTGTAAATAATGAAGAAGTTAGAGTCAATTTCTGATAAACATTTATATTTAGTACCGAATAGTATCTTTTTAATATGTACATACCACTTTGTTGAAGTCGCAAGACAAAAATTCGTTCCATGTGTGATAACGATTGCTTACTCAGCTGAAAAAGATAAATATCACTTGATTGGATGGAATGATAGAGCAGGGCCAGATTTAAAGGTGGCAGGTGCCTCGAGCTCCCTTAATCACGCCTTCCACCCGCATCCCATCCAACACCCCTTTCACCGATGATAATATTACATGCGTATAAATAAATCATATATAAGTATAAACAGGACAATACTAAACTTAATATAGGTTATATAACTAAACACATATAAATGAAAGTTTAGCGACTGCTTTCAGTGTGCATTTGTAGATATATAGACCTCCACCCCTATCATAAGAGTAACTTGGCCCCCATAGCATTAATCGATATCGGAGATATAGTCGTCAAATGAAATACAGTTTTGTATAAAAGATAAATACAGGGTGAAGTAGAGTCGGCGTATTATTTCACAATCGTTTATTCAATAACAAGGACAGTATGACATTGGAAAATCAAATAGTATATCAAAATAATGTTCTCTAATTTTGTGTTAACTAAATGACCTAGTCAAGGATGTTAGATAATATTCAAAATGCGATGCAAATTATGTGGTGTTTTATGTCGTGAATTGATAAGTTGGTGCTTTTAGAAGATAATCTTTGACATGCATACAATTCTTTTCTTTTTAATGCAGTTCAGTTATTCCTGGTATGCCATCTCCTTCATGGCAGATTAGAGATTCCACCAGTATTTATTAACCCATCGCGGAATGGTGTGACTATTATCAACATTTAATGCTACCGATTCATCTAATACAAAAGGTAGTTGTATAGGACAGCAAAATACTAGCAAGATGGATTATTTCATGAACAATGTAATCTTGGCAGAATAAAGTCTCTAATATTTGTTAACACGTATTACATTGTACTTAAGCAATTTGAGTTGGAATAGAACCAATGAGCATTAGTCTCCCATTGTACGTAAGTATTTTGTATTGGAATAGAACCAATTATCATTCGTCTTCGCTATGAAATACATATTAAGTATTGGACTACCATCACTGAATTAAGTTGCAGGTTTCGTAATCATTTCTTCTAAGTTTTACATGGCTTTCTTTTGGATCTGAATCATCAAAATAACATTAAAACGCTACAGTTTGAATGCTCCTAAACATTTAGAATGTATTCCCTATTTGACGGATATCACAAAACATACTCTAAAGTAAAACCCATTCTGAACATACAAAAAAGACTTCAGGAATTAAAGTTCCATCAAGATGAGCTATTTTTATGATTGTCTGATATAGTATGATACATGTCTTTATACTGACACACTACTACGGCAACAGTGTATGAATAGGATTCGAACCCACTAGTATAACTCTCGTATCGATTGGTAAGGCTTGACACAATTAATGTATCAACATATGATAGTCAAACTCAAACACCTACCCATACTAATGGATTCAGACCAATACTATTAAAGGCTATGGTGTAAGGTATGATTAAAACCCAACGCCCAACTCACCCACCCCACATACTCGTCTGGTTGCAAGTCTGGCACGCTAACCATCGAGAAGAGTCTGCTATAAGGTATAAAGGTACCAATTGCGCAAGTCCATGTGGGTGGAGCTTAAGGTGTAGGGTCCATTACAATCAGAAATAAAGAACAACACTAGCTATGATTGGTGGATTATGTAAGAGTTATACTTTCTGTTAGGCTTAAAAAAAAAGTTTAGCCTCTTGGCAACATGTGAATTTATGCTAATTCCTAAATAGATCAAATTTTGTATTTTTTGAAAATGTAATACACGTGACTTAAAATAGGTATGTTGTGACTAGATAACTCATACCCCTGTCTAGTTCCAGCGGAGTTATCTCTCTTAAATGCAATGGAATACCTGGTGTTGTCATCGTCAAATTGACAATCTAACATTGTTCTCTATAACTGTGTGAGATGCACGCTAAATTAGTATAGAAAATATATTTATGTCTCCAAATATTAGCATTGAGGTCTATGGAAATACAATTGGTACCGTGATACCATAAAACAAAATTAAGAGGGTCAAATCTCCCCACCATTCATTAAAAAAGAGGCATTTTATAAATATTGGAGGGTTTTAATGAAACAATAATGGTTATATATTTAAATATTTTCGTTCAGTGGGCTGATCTTTCGGCGCAGTTGTGGAAATCAATGAACTGTATGACTGTATTTATATAATGATAACTTTGGCAAATGCAAGTAAATCATTTTGTTGAGTGCAGAAACAAAACTGTAAAGTGTTTTGCCCATGGGCCACACCACGTTTTAATCGAACTTTCAAATCTTCGGTTACGAGTCGGGGACACTTACCAACAAGCCACCTCTTTTTCTACGTTTATATGAAATTTAGGACTTATACATAATAAGCCCGCTAAAAAATAAAATCATCATCGCTGTAACGGTTGTCACAAAGCATACAATATATTTAATTTCTATTGATTCTGTTCTTGTCGCACCTCAGTTTCAATTCCCAAATTTTAGAAGATAGCGAAAGTTTTGTCATAGCCACTAAGTGTTGATGGTTATCATCGAGGTCGAAATCAGTTTAATATGTTTTAGAAATTCATCCAAAAAATTGCACAGTCCTTCCTGCACTCCATCACTCACCTCTAGAAAAAACAAACAAGGCTAATGGGACGTTACATAAATTGTTGCATTATTTGATTCGACAATAAATTTCACCACATGTTATTGAAGGTCATGACAACAAGACGTGTCAGCATGGGATCTCATTAAAAATGGACACCGCTTGGATATTGAACTATTGAAATACATATAGAGCAAAAACAACCAATGATATAAAAGCATCGGACACACTTTTACTGCTGAGTAAAACGATAATTTTGTATAATAAGAAAAAATACGACGAGTAACAAACGTACTCATATTACAGCTATTACCCGATCTCACACTCATTCCATGTCTAGAATGCTACATAAGGGCCGACGACCCTTGGTTAGCGAAGACGGAAGAAAGTATTCTGGCCACATGTGAATAGTATAATGACAGCAGAAGGCTACATTCTAAAACCGCTCCAATGGCCTAGTGGGTAGAGAGCCAGCCCCAGATGATGGAGTTCGTGGGTTCGAACTCCGACCAAGCCATACGAAAGACTTTTAACTTCTTCTTCCCCGCTAGGCGCTCAGCATTAAGAGATTAGTGTTAGCACTGGTCGGCCTGGTGTCAGGATAATGTGACTGGGTGGGACATCATGCTTCGTGTCTGCGGCATGATCCCCCTGTGCTAAACATTAATATAAACTGCAACACTGCAGATATCGTAACGACATGACTAGAAAATTGTTAAAGCTACACGTTAACAATCTAAATCACACACACACACACACACACACACACACACACACACATGAAGCATAATGTCCCATCCAGTCTTATTATCTATATATTTATATATATGGACGCCATAAATATATATATATTTGAGTAAACAAACTAAAAGTTCTAGGGATCTTCCAGACCTGCCCGAATCTCACCTATCGGCTTTGTCATCCTTACAGGTGTATTTAAGAGAATGGATGTATTTTGTATTTGTACAGACACGAACCATTTGGAAAAAATTTATTATTTATGAGCCCATTCCAGTTGTGTGCTATGTCTCTGTGAGTTTGAGTCTCGGGTTCGGCCAGTGTGAGTACGTGATATAAATTTCCAGTCGCTTCTCGTGGGTCGGTGGTTCTTTACGGGGTTTCCCGGGTTCTTCCTTCACCATGTATACTGGCTACCATGTATATTGTGCTGAAAATGGCGTTACACCCTACAACAACAATAGCAAATTACGTGCTGACCTTGTCTCCGTCTTATAAGCACAGTTTTCAAATTCGAATAATTTGATTTTGATTGAATGCGGTAACTTGGCGACGTATCGAATACAATTCACAGACTGGAAGCACATAAATATCTCTGATCGATCAGCCAACTACCGTGTAGGTGTAGAACGGGTAAAGGATTTGGGAACTTGCATAGCGAATATGCCCCATAGTATTAATTTGTTAAACAATATTAATGAATTCGTACGAAATCTTCATTTTAACCGATAATTAGTAATTATTAAATATAGCTACAAGTCTACATAAGTTTGTCGATTGTCAGGTATGTCTTTAAAATTATTAACTAAGCAAACATGCACATTCAGATAAAAGTGCCTACTGTAGGAATGCAGTTACTTTCTGGGATTTGATGAAATTTACGTACAATATAGCAATGCACCAATAGATGATTGAGTTTAAGAGTTCCTGCAAATCAAGTCACAGTACTCAGAAAATGAGAAAATTCTGAGCAAGCTTCACTTGGACATCTTACGTTTATTGATATCAATAATGTACAATAGACAAGTGCAATTTCGTCCAGGGCTGATGCCGCATAACGAGTTTGAAAGATGATATAGATCTTACTGGACAAAGACTGATCGCTGTATGTTGCACATGCCTGACACTCCCACAGCGTGATAATGCATTCAGCTAACATCACGAATGCAACCTTTGTCGTCTGGTTACAAATACAAATGGCGAGAATCAGGTCAAATATCATCAACGCTGTACTTTCTACTCGTCTGTCAGCGGATTAAAGATATAACGAATGCTACGCTGGCTATTGCATAGAAAATAAATCATATTCATTAATGCAAGTACATCTCGACTAAAAGTTTTTCAAGTTTGCTTGGTCAGGTAATAAGCGGCTACCCTGTGCTTACCCAAATCAAATGGTGTCGGCGAATTCCAAATTTTCGATAGGCAATACACGCTGACACTACAACCTAACATAAATTTCAAAATATCGAAAACGGGGTTGCATGGGTCAGAGGAAACTCAGACTACTTACTGCACTGTTTTTAAAATTATGATATGTAGGAATTTTTATATTTGAAAGAAACCTCACCCCCCCATACATACATGCATGCATGCATGCATGCATGCATGCATGCATACATACATACATACATACATACATACATACATACATACATACATACATACATACATACATACATACATACATACATACATACATACATACATACATACATACATACATATATACATACATGTACTTTTTAACCTAATATCTCATAAACCAAATAAAACAGAGTTACATACTTTGTGAATGTTAATCTCACACAATTCAATGTCTCGATACATAAAACAATTGTACCAATTGTTCTATTTGTACAATCGTTTTAAGATCACTGTGTTTGATCTTGAATGATTACAACTTTAAATTTATTTGAAAATGAATTTATCTACCTAGTTTTTCACCTGAATATTTTAGAACAAATTCTTAATATATTCTATAAAGATAGGATTGTGCTGACGTGTCGTTATACCCAGTACATTCATTTACATGCATATATAATCAAGCTATTAATTCTCGTAAATTTTTGCATGTGTGTTTGGTCTGGTTGCCGCTACACACCTGCAATGCCTTTTTTTTCGGGGGAGGGGGGGGGGGCGGGCACCAGACAGATCCCCCTCCTCGTATTTTAGAAAACTAAAAAAGTGTTTTTATGTATGAGTGTATGCCCCTGATATGTAGTTTTTGTGTTTTTTAAGAAATTCCATTCAATTTAACCTAACCTTAAGTTTGTCCCATCGGGATTATATGAAAATAGGAGGATATTTGGACCTTGGTGTTTTCTATGAAGAGGTTTCCCGAGCACTAAGGCCCATCATGGGTTTCCTGTCTTCTTTATTTTTTCTAAGTCAACCCAGGCTAGGGATTTTCTGTATCCTGTGTTTGTTATTTGTGTTATGCTATATGTCTGCTGCTATATGTATACACATAAGCAGCAGAGTGGGTGAACAGACTTTCTCTAATTGGGGTATATTTTAAGCAAAAATATTCTAAGTCTCCATTTGCCAAACTGAGACTTAACAATTTTAGAGCTCTGTTTGTCAAACGGAGCCTTCCTCAAGGGTAAAAAAAAAAGACGCCATTTAGTTGACGTTCACCTCCTCGGCTGCTAATGCGCTAACTAAATATTTGATCAAGTCCGACACGATATCTTGTCCGAGGGTCTGATAAATTTATCGTCACAAATCCGTGTGGGATTGACTGAGCGCGGCTAAAGAAATTTTTAAATTGATTATGATCCATATCACCACCGCACCAAGTTTGCCAAATATTTCTAAGAGTATGAGTATCAACTCCGTTAAATACACACAGCATATTGCAGTTATCTCTGATCACTTTTGGTATTTGAGTGTAACGTTGAGTGATATATATCACATCGGTGTTTTTATGTCTGCCTCTGGAAAATATTCTAGCAGGATTCTTTTGATTATCTAACATGATATCATCATATACGACTAAATTGTTAATACTTCCATCAATATCATCAATACTAGGTGCCTCTTCGATATCGGTTATAAACTCAATAACACCATCGCCGTTAATTTCTTGCGCGGCATCATTAAAATCCTTTAATACTTCATAACATCGTTGATCGTCTACACTCGGAGCAATCATGTACAATTTATCCCACTTCATCCATCTCGTTATCAAATTAAGTAGCAATTGTGTTTTACCACTTCCAGATGGTCCGATGATAATCGCGCGAATAGAATTTGGTAACATTGCATGGTGTCTAATAGGTTCCCGTCGTCGAGTAGCTGAATAATCAATTACATTCATAACTGTTATATATAAATTATGGATCTATATTGTGTGAAGTGTAGGACGCGTACTGGCACAAATGACTTGACGACGATTACAACGAAAAATAATCGATCAGCGCTTTCTGGTAAATGCGTACAATGTAGTACGAAAAAATTTAGATTTACTTCCACGAAACCTTTAAAAAAAAAAGAGGAGGTGATATTGCAGCCAAATTGACAAAACTCCCAGGAACACCGTGGGCAAAGTATCCAGGAGAAAAGCACCTTCCAGGATATAGCTACTGTGGACCGGGAACACGATTAGATATCAGACTTGATGATCAAAATCAGCCCCGACCCGGCGAGTATCCAATAAACGCTATTGATAAGGCGTGTCATGCTCATGATGTCGCTTATAAAAGCAGCAATCTTCAACATAGACATCTCGCAGATGTAAAATTAATTCATGCGTTAAATGCTATTCCTGATAAATCCTTCAAAGGAAAATTGGCTTCGTGGTTGGTAAAATCTGCTATGAAGGGTAAATTGATGTTAGGTGCTGGTAATTGAAAATGCTAGCATTTTAATATGGAATCTATTTATTATTCTCCGAGAGGATACTGGAGAGGTTACGCAGCAATTAATAAACTCGCTAGCGCATCAAAGGTGAAAAAAACTACAGCGGCAAACTGGTTATCTAAACAGGCAATATGGTAAATTTATCTACCAGCGCCTAAACAAATTAACTATTCGCATTTTGATGTTACAACACCTAATGAAGTTCATCAAGCTGATATACTATTTCTGCCGCTTGACAACGGTTACAAATACGCGTTAACATTAGTTGATATTGCAAGTCGATACAAAGAAGCAGAACCGTTAAAAACAAAATCATCTACTGAAGTAGCTTCTGCATTTGAAAAAATTTATCGACGAGGTCCTCTGCGCTGGCCAAATCTGTTACAAGTTGATCCTGGCAAGGAATTTCAAGGTGTTGTTACATCTACGATGAAACATCATAATGTCGCCATCAGACGAGGACACACTGCGCTACATCGCGATCAGGCAATTGTTGAACGGTTTAATAAAACCCTTGCTGAGCGGTTATTTGGATATCAATACGCAAAAGAATTCATACAGGATAAGCGATCCCGTGAATGGGTCAAGAGATTACCAGCTGTGATTACCGCAATCAATAATGAGATTACTAGAACAATTAATATGAAACCTGTCAACGCTATTAAGAAGGCGTCTATCAAAATGGAAATCCAAGGAATTTCACAAAAAGATTTCAAAGAACCAATTCTTGGTAGTAATGTCATTGTAAGGTACTTATACGAACCAGGAGAGCTTGAGGGTGGTAAAAAAAGAGCTACTGATCCTATTTGGAGCGTCACTACGCATAAAATATCCGGCATAACACGATCAACTGGTAGACCTCCAGTCTATAAACTGGATTCAACTGCTCCTCAGCGAGGATTTACACGCGAACAATTACAAGTGATTCCCGAGGATACTCAATTACCACCGCGTGGTCTTAACTAGCACCTAAGGTGCTGGCACCTCTGCGTCTGTTGCACTCAAGACAAGTCAACCTCACATTGTTTCTGACATGACCGAGATTGTTATTTTTTCTGTCTACGGTGAATTGGCGAGGATCTTTATCCGAATACTGCCAACGCATTATACAATTGCAACTCGCGCAGTGATTATTCTGTTGCTGTTTCAGCGTCTTAATTAATTCAGCATCAATGTCAAATTCTCGTTTATTTTTTTTATCCTGTTGTTTATAGCCAGATAGTTTTTTTCTGATTATATCACCAGTGATAAAATCACCAGTGATAATATCGTTACCAATGATTTCATCATTAACCACAATTCTTCGAAGTTGGTTTATTCGCCGTACTCTGGATACTGCGAGATAAACTAAATTTGACCACTCAATATGATTATCTACTATCCAAAGAGTTGTATCGGATATAGTCAATCCCTGTGAAGAGTGTATTGTTGCTGCATAACCTAACGTCCATGGGGATTTATCAGCACCTAATGCATCTTTAACGACGCTGATATCAACCAACACAATATCATTTAATACTAAATTCTGCTTTTGTTGTTGTCCAGGAATGTCAACGTCGATATTCTGCTTTCGTGTATCCTTAGGTCTATAACAGAGTGGTACTGGAAGCGTTGCAAATTTTTCTTTATGTAGCGCAAACAACTTCATCTGAAGTGCGTCTCTGACTATTTTTCTACTCGCGATTATTAAATCATTTGGCTTCCACATTTCCCAAAAGTCATTCATGGGAGTTTCCGAAATTATTTCACGCGCTATTTCACATTGGATTTTATCCGGTTGTAATCTAATTAGCGCTTTGAATTCTCGTAATTGTTCATCAAGTGATCTATGGTCGGTATTAATCTCTTCATAATAATCTACAAATCCTTTTAGCCATTCATGTGGAGATCCAGCAACAAATGGCTGCGGTTGGCCGTGATCCCCGCACATGACGACTTTTGTATTTTTCAATAACAACCATGATAGAAATGTCTGTAATATTGTCAACGATATAGTACATACTTCATCAATGATTATTACATCAGGAATAAATTTATCGCCCATTCGATCAGGAGTCCATGTATCACCTTTCCATCGAAAGAAGCTGTGATAAGTACAGGCTTTTACCCCCCGCGCTATCATCTCTCTGGCGAGTCTGTGAGTTGGTGTTAACACAATCATGTTTGTGAAATCCGTAGGATTTTTACGACGAAATAATTCGATTACACGAGTTGTCTTTCCTGATCCACCACAGCCGTTTAAATAAACTGTCTTGTATCTACAAATCGGATCGGATACAGGCGGTGCAGTAGAAAATTCTGATTGAATCTCTGAGATATTATGGTTACTTTTCAAGTATTTATCATCCATAGCAACGTCTGCGGATTTACAATACTCATGTAATGTTTCTTTTTTAAACCTCCAATTTCCCCACGCTTCCTTAGGATCTGTGAATTTAGCTACATCTGATTTGTATTTCTCATGGATATACATCGAATCAGTAGCTACTCTAACCGCGGTATAAGGAAATCTATTTATCATCGAGAATAGATTAATACAAGAATAGGCTAGCATAGAACTTCTCAAATGTGTGTATTGACAACTATATCCATCACAGTAGGTAACAACCGTACCTAATTTCTCACCATTGGATCGAAAAGCATCCCTACGGGTTACAAATTTTCCTTTTTTTATTAAATCGGTTATGATAAAATCGTATTCTTCATTGTCTAAGATCAATCTCGAAGAATATTTTGCATTGTCAAATCTTCCACCTTGAGTGAATTTACCGATTATTCTTCGTCCGAGTTCTTTAGCCTCTCTATTCCTACCTTCGAATAACCTCTTAGACCAATCCATAAGTGTTTCACAATCTCCCAATTGTTTTCGTTGTTCGTTAATTATTTTTTCTAGATCGGGTTTTGGTAACCAAACATCTTTCTGCGCGTTATAGCATATAATAGCTTCGCTGACAATTAATGATATTAACATACCACAATCGATCATATATCGCAATAGCACAATTGGCATCCACGCTTTTTCATATATATGTCTACCAAGCCAAAGATAACTACACGGATGTAACCCTGTAGCTAATTCGAATGATATCACACGAGCGAACCCGGTTAAATCAAAATCAGGCAATGGACCATTAATCGCAACACGAGTCATTTCATGTGTGGGATGTCCAAATCGTTTAAAATATTCAGAGCATTCTCCATATCCGAGAAAACTTCCAGGATAACACGCGGATATATCAATTGAAATCATACCATCACGTGAGTATTTCGTATTCCACAATCCTCCATGACCCAATTCGACGCAACTCAACTTCACGTCATTGAGAAAATCACTTCGTGTTGGACGCCATGAGTTTTTTTCTCTTGCAAAGTGAGCTACCACTGATGGAATTGTGAAGCTATCCGTAAGTAGTTTTTCATTAGAAAATTCTTTAGAATTTTCAGGTGAAAATTCATTAGCGATTTTTCTCATTCTAGTATCTAATTCTTCAGTTCGATATAATTCACCATTTGGTTTTACAAACTGATCAAATCCTATTTCCGGATCCTCATTACTCCTGAGTAACCACATTGACACAGGGTCGTCTTTGGTTAATGTGTGAATAGCATCAAATAATTTCTCTTCATAGAAACCATCCCTAGAAAATTCTTTAGGGATATATCGAACAGTTCTTTCTCGTGGAAATATATTTACCGCGGGTGTCCACGCGTGTTTGTTATGATCGATAATTTCAATTGGAGCTCCTCGCGATTGATATTTCGGTTCGTATAATACTTCTCCGGTTATTGTCGCTACCGATATTGGAAATTTTAATAATGCTTCTAATTTAGCTATATCGGAAATCCTTGCTCCATGTTGATTCACTGTTAGTTCCCATTCGGTTATTTTTTTTCTTCGTAGATCAGTTAATTTATTTCCTCGGGATGCATTTTTGAAGTGTTCTATTAACCGTGTTGCTACACAATTAAGTGGCAAAGCCACTGATGATGAAAACATTGGAGTTAGTTTTGCAATACTTGGCTTATCATTTAGCTGATATATTCCGTAAACAACTGCTGTTACAGGGTAAGATTTCTCATAGTATGGTTTGTCAATTCCAGTTAGAATTCCTGGTTTGGAATCTCTACTCACAATAACAGTTTTTTTATCCTTAAGGATTGGGTCAAATTTATCTCTGATAATCCATTCACCTTCCTCTTCGATAATGAATTTTATTCTAAAAAAATACCTCCGTAGAGATTTCTTGCCAAGGTGTGAAAGTATCACAGCTGCTCTTATATCATTCATAGTAGCATCAATTATGGGTATATTGACATCTTCATCAATAATTCGAAATGTCGACCACGTATGAGATGCTCCATCACGCTTAAACTCATTAAAACAGTCGCTGATTTTACTCAATAGTGGTTTATCATCTACTAGACTTTTAGGTATATCAGAGATTCTATCGAGATTAAATCTAACATTTTTCCAAGGCTTAATTTTCGATAATCTCTTGAACTCCTTCATATTATAATTAAAACAAGTATTTAAATAAGAAAATTTTTATATAATGAATCATTGCAAATGGCTTATGATTGGATCAAAGACTCCGTGTAACAAATCATGTAGAAATGAATTCTGTGGGTATCATATGCAGAGTGTGAGAAACGGTTCGGAGGGACCTCTACCATGTTTGCATTGTGGGGTAGGTGTAAGAGGCAAGTCGCAGTTATGCATTAATTGCGGGGGTAAGCGTTATAGAGAGTTAAAACGTTATTATGACAAGCGAAGAATCAAAAATCCTGACGACGTCAATGACGGCAAAATCATAAAAACTACGGCTGATTATATAAAAAGATTTTCTAATGTTATAATTCAGCCAATTAACGAATTAGACAAATAGATATATTATATATAAATGAGCCAAGAATTTCAAAGACATCCTGTTATTAAAAATTACGAAGCTTCTAGTGATGGTGTTGTTAGACACAGTAAAAATAAGAAATCTGTTGGGCGGGATAATGGTATGGGTTATTTGATATTTAAAGCTGGAGGGAAAATGTATCTCAATCACCGTTTCGTTTATGAAGTGTATAATGGATTAATCAAGGATGGCCTTGTTATTGATCATATTGATGGTATTAGGACACATAATTCTTTGAATAATTTACGAGCTGTTACACAAAGTGAGAATACTGCATTTGGAAATACTGGTACTTGTAAATCAATTGGGAAGAGACCAGTAAGATCGTTTAATACTGACACGGAGATGGTATTTCAATCAATGTCAGAAGCTGGTAAGTATTTCGATATTCACACCTCCTCGGTACAAAAAGTAGCAGAGGGAATTTATAAGACCGCTTTTTCAAAGCGTTTTAAAAACAAAATTCAGTTTTCTTATGTAGGGAGATAACTCCGTTAGGTATAACGCGTGTGAAATCCATAGGATTTCCACCAATGACAGAGTTACGGATCTTAAACACGGAAATACTAGCGTTGGAAAATCTTCGATTTTTGATTGGCTGTTATAATTAAATAAATCCGAACAAAACACAATCAATTTTGTCTTTTTTCAAGTATTAACAGAACTGTTTTATAAACACGTCGTATTTAAACATTTTTTTTAATGTCTGTTTCAAGTATTATGCGTGTTTTCAACATTGTCAGTGATCGCTAATAAACAAACAAATAATTACAATCACTACACCTATTTTATATCACCTCGTCGTAATGAGTGTATATATACAAATTCGTCTTTATTATAATTGGGCATTTAGCCGAAATTCAAGTGTAAACAAAACCACACCGTCACACGTGGTATGAACGTTATTATTGACATTCAAAACCAAAGTTTCGATTTTGCGGTTTTGTTTACACTTGAATGTAGAATAGCCCGCGTCATCCATTGTCATTGAAATCAATTCATTCATTGTGTCACCTATAATCTATTGTTGTACCGTCCTATGTGTATAATCGCCTACCACACTAGATCAGGGGTTATTGTGCCGTCGTCATTGTCAATGAAATCAATTCATTCATTGTTCACCTATAATCTATTGTTATATGTTTGTCGGTTGTAACCGTTGAGCGCTGCTTGATGTATAAAACACCAAGGGGGTTCAAAACGGTGAATGTGCCGTCGTCATTCATTATATATAATCATAATCACCTATAATCGCATTAAGCTTCTGGGTATACTAAGATGATCACAACACCTTAGTGTATCCAGAATTCATTTTGAAAATACTTTGTATTTGAAATACTTTGCATTTAAACAAATATATTTTTATATATATATGAATATTGAAAATCTCAAATTGATTATTATTGAAATCAACAAGTTGAAGGATGAAAATGTAAAATTATGTTCAGGTTTGGATTGTGATCAAATTATGACCAATTTCGAGGATATACAATTTGCAGAACAAACCGGAAAATACGTCCTATCTAAAAAATATTTTTTAATTAAGAATATCCAAAAGCTTATACGTGAGAGCTTAGTCAATACTGAAGATGTTAATGTATTCGTACCATTATGTAGCATCGTTGAACGTGTACGAAAGCAATTAGGATTAGAATATGAACAAAAGAGACTTATTAATTGTAAAGTGAGACAATTAAAAATGTTAATGGAAAACTCTGAAGGTGATGAACCCCACGCGTAGAGAGCCTCCTTTGTTTGTATAACCAGTACGGTATGAGGAAGTAAAATTATGTGTGTGTAACAACAGGGAAGTATTAAAATGATTTGCATTTTTAGGTTAGTGATTTTTTTTTACTTAAAAATTGCAATGAAATGCTTTGCATTTGAAAATCCAAAGGATTTTTTAATTTGACAATTAGTGATACTCTTTTAATAATGATAGGACAATCATTAACTACACGGAACGTAAAGGAACGACTTAGCGCTCTTAAGAAAATATTACCCCTTCGTGATCGCATACGTGAAAAACTTCAACAGCGGCAATTACTTCAGACTGATTTTACAGAGGATACAGAACAACTCTTCAAACCTATTGTTAGTGCAACTGAGGGTGTGAAAACAGCAACTGAACGGGCGATATACGGAGATGTCCCTAAAGAAGGTCCTAGAACAGAGAAGCCTCTTCTCCCTGTGTTAGAGAAAATAGCAAAACGAACTAAACAAACGAAACAAGCTGTACAAATACTTCCAGGTGAAATCGCAGGGGAGATGGAACTACAACGACAGCAAAAACAAGAAGAACAAGAAGAACTACAACGACAGCAAGAACAAGAAGAAGAAGAAGAACAAGAAGAACAAGAAGGCGCAGTTTCCACGAAGAGTCGTGTTGCCTTTATAGACAAATTCACTCCGGAGGGTATAATACAAATAAAACAATTTCAATTAATAAAACCCAACGATTATATCGCCTTTGGTAATTTTGCTGTCCAAAGCTATTATTCAAGAGAACGTTTTTTGAAGGACGAGTATAAAGAGAGTAAAATATCACGACCTGACTGGGTTGATTGGTTGTTTAAAATGAATCAAAATATTGATCGTTTAAAAAAAGGAAAACTGGAGTATAAAATGTTTACGAGAGGAATTGAAGATCATGATTTACAACAACAACAAGAAGAAGAAGAAAAGCAACAAGAACAACAAAGAAAAAGAGAAGCAAAAACTAAGAAAAAAACTGGAAAGGGATATTCACCTATGGATTTTCACTCTAGTGTTGGAAACTCTAGTGTAACATGTCCCGGCAATATTCTCGGTGATATAGCACGATTAGAAATACTTGTAGGAGGAAAACGAGCCGGGAATAACTCACCAGAAATAATCAATGAAGCAGCTGATATCTGTAGGAGGTTATTTCAAGGTGGTATCATGGATATTGCAACATATAGAGATTTCATTGAGGAGTTAGCCGAAAATTCTTTGGATGGAAATTCTTCGAATTTCTACGGTTATCATAGCGATTAGATAAATATCAATTTGGAAATGCTTTAGCATTTGGAAACACTAGCATTTGTAGAATCAAAAGTGATTCTGTATATAGAGAATGATCATACACTACAACCATGATAAACCAACTAGTGTCTACGTGGTAAACTCACGATTGCCAAAATACCGAGCATACTATGGAGATGGTCTCGGTAATACTATAATGGGATTATTTTCAAGAATGGCTCCAAAAGTGGCTCCGTTTGCAAAACAATTATCAATGAAAGCAATTGATGTTATCCGAGATAAGGGTATTAGCGCTGTTGGTGATCTTGCTAGTAAGGCATTTTCAGCCGCTAAGGATAAACTAACAGCGCTAGTTCGACGACGAAATTCTTCGAATTTCCAATCAAAACCTGGAAATGCTAGCATTTCTGGAATGACTTCACTACCATCTACTACAGTAATGCCTACACAGGTTAGTAAAATAATAAATAACGCCGTGGATAAAAAACTACAATCATTAATGACTAACGCCCAGGATAACATAACAGCAAATATGATAGCCGGAAGTGGGCTTCCGGGAAGTGGCTTTAAGAAATTTCGACAGAAACGTTAGAAATATTTATTTGAACAGGATTTCCAATTATGATAGTTATTGTAGAAATGCTAGCATTAGAAATATTTGTGTCAGAATCACTTGTGATTCTATTTATTTGAATAGGATGCTCAGTTGTTATGGTTATTGTAGAAATGCTAGCATTAGAAATATTTGTGTCAGAATCACTTGTATCAGAATCACTTGTGATTCTACTTACGTTATCTTCATTATCAGATATTTTCATCATCATTATTAAAATACACCCAACTAAATAATTAGTTTATAAAAATTATTTTTATATTATAAAATATTTATAATTTGCTAATTTTGTTAGATTTTTTACTTTTTTTACTCATTTTTCTAGTGTTTTTACTCATTTTTCTAGTGTTTTTATGCAATTCATCGACAAAATTTCATGAAAATCGAGGATGAAAACCCAAGGAATTCATTTAGAGAAAATCGATTTTGATCAGATTTTTTATCCTGTGAGGCTAAAATTATGTTGTTTCATCGAATTTTCGATGTTTTTTTTATTGATTTTGTATTATTTTTTGGCTAATCCGTCGACATAATTTCATGAAAATCGATTTTCTCTAAATGAATTCCTTGGGTTTTCAATTCAAAATTACTTTCAGAATTTTTTCAGAATTTTTTAAATTACTTTGTAATTTTTGATTTAGACCATCGGATATATAATAAAAAATGTTCAAACAGAACCCTGATGTTGCATTTGACATGGAAGCCCCAGTACTTAAAGATACTTCTGTACGTGATTATCAATTTTTTGCTTATCACGCAGTACAACCTGATCTTCGTGGAAGAATTGAACTTCAAGTTCATGATACCAGTAAATACTTTTTACCCGCTGAAGCTTTTATTGAAGTCGAAGGTGAACTTTTACAGTATAATGATACACCATATGCAAATGACCCAACTATCCGAGTTGGTTTTGTTAACAATAGCATCATGGCTTTATTTGAAAGCGCAAGATATCTCATTGATGGAAAAGAAATCGAATCTATTGAACGTGAAGTTGATGTAGCAACAACAATACTAGGGCTAGCAAGATACTCTGACGATTATACAAGATCGGCCGGTCCATCTATGATGTTCTCTAAGGATATTACTGATCACGCTGAGCACATTCCGTATATTAAAATAAATACTCCAGCAGGTACTGCAGCTGTACAACCTGATACCCCTGAACATAGAGACAGACCAGCTGCTGCCTTTGATATTCTCGGAAGCGTTAATAATAATTTCAATTTAGGGTTTGCAACACGAAAAGGAACATTGCAGGGACAACATCGACAGTTTTCATGTGCGATTCCGCTCCATCACATATTTGGATTTTGTAGAAACGTCAGAAAAGTTATTTATGGAGTAAAGCATACTGTAGCACTAGTGAGAAAGGGTACTGATAATAATGCAATCTGGCGCGCTGCTGGCGTTGCCGCTGGTAAAGTAAATTTATCAAAACTATCACTGTGGATGCCAGTGTTGACTCCATCATTGTCAGTAGAACCGCGGTTGCTATCATTTATGGATCAAGGGGGAAAGAGATTATTAAGCTGGTTGACAACGTCCACAGATACCATGGATTCTAATATTGATGGTACACTTACATGGCATTTGGCAGCACGACAGGGTGTTTCAGCTCCACGGCATATTTTTATTGCGCTACAGAATAGAGCGCGATTGGATAATCAAGAACGTTCCCATATGATATTTGATCAAATCGGATGTAATGAAGTTTCACTTAAAATAAACGGACAACAAGAACCATCAGAGGATATACAACTTAATTACGGTCAAAACCATATTGCACGAGTTTATCATCGATTGCTATCATTTATGGGACGTGATCAAAATGTAGATACTGGTCTACAAATATCACAATTGGATTTTAAAAGTCTGTATCCGATTTATTACTTTTCGTTGGAACATCTTGACTTGATGAAACAGTCCGTAGTTGATATACACTTCCGAGCTCGTGTAACCCGTCCTGCTGGTATTGATAATTACAGAGCGGTTGCTGTTATTCTCAGTGATAAGTCAATGATACTCGAGGGTGTTGGTGGACGAATGAGACTGGTAGATGCACCAGTGGAAAATATTTAATTGAAAATCCTTTGGATTTTTACATTGAATTTAGAAATGCTTAAAAATTGCTGTGCAATTTGAATTTCTAATTTAGAATCAATCTGTTTTGTATAATGTCGTATAGTAATATCAATGTTACGTTGACACCTGGTCAAATAAAAAAACTACAATCCAAATCAGCTAAGCAATGTGGGACCACAATAACGCTGAAACCTAATCAAATGAATGGCGGAGGGAATAAACTATCGCTGACGAAAACTCAAACTAATCATTTTAATAAAGCGCTGAAAGAAAAAAAAGGAGTTCAGGTTACTCTTTCTACAAGTGCGATCCGTAATATGGAAAAGACTGGTGGTATATTCCCGTTGTTAGGGTTGATTCCAGGGTTGATTGCCGCAGCAGCCCCAGCGGTGGCGAAGGCAGCAGCGTTAGGAGCCATTGGTACCGCGGCAGGAATGGCGTTGAAAAAGGCAACTGGAAAGGGGTATAAAAAAAAAGGAAAGGGTCTAAGACTACCAGGAACCCCGAGTTCATGGTACAGCGGAAAGGGTCTTCGAATTCCAGGAACGATATAGTTCCGAAATCTTCGATTTCCAAACCGATGGTTCCCATGTCCAATTTTGATTTAATTGATACCGCTAAAAAATTAAAAATAAAAAATTTCAGAGGGGTTTTTATGAGAGATCAGTTACCGGCACAACCAAATGATGTTGAAACCGGTATTATTAATTTAGATAACAGCTCCGGACCTGGAACTCACTGGGTTTGTTACGCAATTGATCCACGTGGGATTATTTATTTTGACTCATATGGATTAGCGCCGCCGAAAGAATTTATGCGTTATATAAAAGATTTTCCAATGAGGACTTGGTATTCTACGTTACCAACACAAACAATGCTTGATCCACCAATATGTGGTAATGAAGTATTAAACGTACTTGATGCTATATCCAAAAGATTTTCGAAACCACCTCATATAGTAGTAAATGAGTATACTAGCGGCAAATCTCTTTAAAAAATTCTGAAAGAATTTTGGATTAAAAATCTTTAGATTGAAAATCCATCGGATTTAGACGATGAAAATATTTCTATAATAATGATTGATATTTGGGGACGACCTTTATCATCGCTGAAAAAACCTGATAGTGGAGTTGAAACCGTTGATAACAAGGATATTAAAAAACTAATCGAAGATGAAATATCCGAAATATTAAACCTAGCAAATATTGATCCTGGTGAAATAGTTGTATTTCAAGATCGTCAGGGTAAATTGAAAAGTAGTAATATCTCTCTCAATGATATTTTGGTTAAACGACGAGACGCAGCAGAGGATACTATCGCGTTATTTTCTGATGGGGGTAAACTCAAACCAGGTGTACTTGTTTCAACAATTACGGATAAATTAGCAACATATGATAACACAGTGAATTCATTAAAATCACTAAGCGATAAATATGACGATCATATAATTGTATTTGATCAGTTTAGTGAAACACAAAGAAATACAATTAACCAAATTGACAAACCCATACTAGAATTTTTTGGAAATCCACCAGTGACCACACCAAAACTCACCTTAATAAAAGATTCTATGTTAGAACTAGCAACTCTTCAATCTGAATATGAAAAACACGTGAAACTATTTATGACGTTTCGTAAAAACCTCATGGACAAGTTTATTGGGAGCCCATTTGATAAAATTGAAATAACCCTTCCTGATATTAAAAAATCCATCGATGAACTTAAAAAATTCAACAACGCAATAAAGGATGATGCAACGAGGATGATAAGCGTTGTTGAAAAAGTAAAAATTCCTCATGATAAATCTATCGTCAACAACGTAGTACACACGATTCAACACGGATCATTTATGTGGACTCCCACAAACAACATTTTAAACATAACCGCAGCAGTCAAGGGTATTTATCGATTAACAATAGTATCACCGAATCAGTTTGATATATCATCAAGTAGTTCATCTGGAGTCAATAATACAATATCAACGATCATCGACAAGGATACAACTGAACAATTCACGATAATAAATACCATAGATAAAAATCTAGTCAGTGTTTCAGTAACGTGGTACGTAGAATTCGTAGTGGATTTAAGTAAACAATTAAATTGAAAATAAAATCCTTAAAAATTACTTTGCAATTTTGAATTTCGTAATTGAAAATGCTAACACTTTTAAAATAAAATGACTCCATCATCGAATCAGTATCGCTATGATCAAGTCAAAGAGTTTCAAACTAAACTCAGTTCTCTCTGTGAAGAATATCAAATAAAAATCAAAAAATACAAACGAAGAATAACCACAGTTGATATCACCGTGTACTCGGTGTCAGGAGTAATCACTGCTGCTGGAATAATACTATCTTCGGTTACAATGATTGCTCCGGTCGTAGTTCCAATCGCTATTTCCGCAGTGGCTACAATTGCTGGTATATTAACTGGGATCACAAAAAAACTATCATCGTGTAGCCAGAGTAAACTACATGATTATTTAATTAAATATCATATTGCATCTGCCGGTTACTCGCAATTATCCTCGTTGATATCATCGTCGTTGGATGACACAACAATATCAGATAGCGAATTCTCAACTATGGCTCAATTGTATAAATCAACAATGCTGAAATTAGAGCAGAATAATAATAATAATAATGTCGTCGCAAGAACTACTTCAACAAATAGTAACAAATACAACACCGGTGAAAACAAGCACGATATCAGTAACCTCAACACGTCCCGAATTTAGTGTGAATTTTCCAATCCCCGTTCCCGTGAGCGAGATCGCATTAGCAAAACTACGAGTATATCATAGCTGGCCTAATATTAGATCGGTAGCATTTGGTGGTCAACAACTAAATAATTCCTTGGTATTTGCAAACAAGAATCGTGAAGACGGAACACCAGATTGGCAGGTTGTTTCTATACCAACAGGATCATACCAAATCGAACAGATCAATGCTGAATTTCAACGCAGAATAAAATCTCTCACTGGAAAAGAATCAAAAATCGCTATAACAGTTCACGAGCCAACATTATCATCTGCTATCGAGATAAATACAGAAGGATACGTTGTAGATATTTATCAGAGTTCTATAAGATCAGTGTTAGGATGGCCTGAATTACCACCGGATAACTCGCGAGAAAATTCGAAGGATTTTCCACCCGAACCTAAAAAATCCGATTATATCACCAACAAAATAAAACCCGTCAATGAAGTCAAAAGTTATCAAGATTATACCCCCGATAAGTTCATAAATAAAAAAGTTTTTCATTCAATCTACCTCCCTCTCATCAACGGAAATTTCAGAGCAATGAATAATGATTTTTCACTACTGCTAATATCTATTAAATCCGGCTCTCTCACTAAAGACGAGTTTATTAGCATCGTAGAAACAGGTAATAAAATCATCGACGATATGAAAATATTTCATTTGATAATTATTCAAGAAGTATTAAATGAAGAGATCTTACATGATAAGTTTGCGGATCTATACAATATTAATAAAACGGAGATTAAAGATTTTAAAATCCCTGGATATAACCTGGATAAACTAAAGAAACAACTTGACGATGCTATTGATATTGGGTTCAAAAGAATCCACGATAATTGGAAAAAATTGAAGAATCCTACAGCAAATATTCTGAAATATAATAATGATCCAGAAGGCGGCGGTAGACATATTGCTCCGAACAATGTGAATATTTCAACGGTGATTGCGCTCAATTTAGTATGTGACGTTATCGAAGGAAATTATCAAATAAATCTCGAACAATCAAATCAAGCTCAGCAAGGATATATTTTATATTCATTTGCACCAACGGCTCCTCCAGGATTTCTAATTATTGAAGACCCAACTAATCTAGTCTATATGCGATGTCATAATAATTTGTTAACGAGAATTAATTTTAAACTCACTGACCAATCTAATAATCTGATTGATTTACGAGGTGAGGTTTTACAAATTAGTTTGTTTGTGAAATCTTAAGGACTTGATCAAATATTTAGTTTGCGCATTAGCAGCCGAAGAGGTGAACGTCAACTAAATGGCGTCTTTTTTTTTTACCCTTGAGGAAGGCTCCGTTTGACAAACAGAGCTCTAAAATTGTTAAGTCTCAGTTTGGCAAATGGAGACTTAGAATATTTTTGCTTAAAATATACCCCAATTAGAGAAAGTCTGTTCACCCACTCTGCTGCTACATACATACATACATACATACATACATACATATATATATATATATATATATATATATATATATATATATATATATATATATATATATATATATATATATATAGTATATCTTGTAAGGATAGGCTTTCTATTTCAAATTTCCCAGTTGTACGAACATATAAAGACCTCTAAACGGTTTTCATTTAATTGTTTTTATTTTTATTTTAAAGTTTTTGAATTTTGTACAAAGCATGGTGTACTAAGTTTAATTTAGGTGGTTGTGTTTCAACTCTTTGTTTTAATACTTGTTCTATTGTGCTCCATGCCTTGTAAAACTTCCTTATTTATGCAAAGAGATCTACTTGGATCGAAAATGGATCTGTACATTTTTTTATTTTATTTGTACTTCACCATTCTCGATCTGTTTTCGTCCTGTATTTATTTATCTTATTTATTCTATTTCATTTCGAAAAAATTGGTTTATTTCCCTCTCAGCGGGCTTTCTGTATAGTTCATGTGAACTATACAGAGTATACATCAATTTGGGTCACCAGTGATTGATATGGGAACATGCTTATATTTCTACACGTGCAAAACAGGTAACTATTTCATTAGGCTACCTAGTGTGTTTGAATGTGTTGTTCTGCTTGACTTTTCGAGGTGAGTATTTCTTAGCTCTTCCACGGGCCTTACCACTTGACGTAGCGCCATGTGGTATCGCCCCGTGTTTTCTTTGATAATACTTATCCTCCTGAGTAACCTGTTTCCCTTCTATCTAACGTATTTTTCTATAATAATTACCTGTCCGCATATTCATAACTATGTAGTCTGCTAATCCATTTAATATGTTTGTAGTATGGTTTCCATCAAGGTATATGATCTTGTTGGTGTTGTATGGCTGTGTTTTTTCAATTTCTCTTGTAATATCCCTTCTTTCTATTTTGTTTTTCTCACAGTAAATTATTGTATGTAAATTTGTGAAAGATTGGTTTTTACACAGTGGACATTTTGACGGTACTCAGACCGTATGCCGTCTCACTGCGAATTCTCCCGTCAACCACGCATCATGCATGTATTTGAACAGGATACTTTTCATTTTAAGTGATTTAAGTCTGACCCAGTTTCCCCAGGCCCTATCCCCAATTGACAGTTATGTGTTTCGGTTCTATATTATTTTTTTCCTTATTTATTGTGTTATCAGTTATCCATTTGTAGGTTGATTTTGTGTCAATTTGCCATAATTATCTAGCATCCCTATATTTGAGTAACATTTCTTTTATAGATCTTAATTTCCTGGGCACCTCTATTAACTTCATTAGTTTATTGTTTCTATATATGTCTGTTCTCTGCTTCATAGAGAAACTAAAATAATATATGTAGAGACCTTGCCAAGCTATTTTTGGCTTTGCTTTAATGTCCTTCAACCTGTTTAAAATGTTCATGTATTTAATTAGGGTTGGATTGGGGAGGCCTAGCCCCCCCCCCCCCCCGCCTTTTTCCTATCTATATAATGTTTCTTTGTTTATGTAGTGCATTTTAAAACCCGATAAATATTTAATAATTTCGTTATCTATATATTAAGCGTTGCATTTTGAATGACTAATTGAAATTCTTAGCTGTATTACGTAACTATATATTCGTCGGTAAGCAGTGTTCTGTACTTTAATGCCTTTTAATGGGTCGCGCTAAAGTGTGCAGGACACCTTTCATATTAGCTTGTTTGGGCACTACAAATTTTAATATAATCAGGGCCTAGGTGCCGCAAGCTGTCGACGTGACACGCACTTCTCTTAAACTCTGAAGATCCTGATTTCAGCAAGCCCCGTAAATGATTATGGCCAGTTATATACAACCATTACAAGGATGTATAAATAGAACTCGGTCTGTTACTTAAAATAAGCTTGGCGGCATTGTGATATGACGCGTGACTAACCTGTGGGGACACCCACTATAAGTCAGCACACAAGCCCATATCTAATGATACCCTAGACGGCAGAGTAATAAATGTGCGACCTTCACAGACGCCCATTTTGTTAAATACATACATGTGTTTATTAACGAAATAATAATGTGTTCGTGGAATACAGATGCCCCACCACAGTGCTAGTAATGAACCATACATAATAGTTTCCTTATAATCCACTTTTTTTAATGAATTAGATATTGCAAACGAACTCTAAAAATAGTTTCTTTTGAAATAATGTTTAGATACATTAGTATTAGTTAAAAAGTAAACAAACACAAACTATGCAAGTTATCAGTGACAATATTCATGTAAGCAGTTATCCTACATAAAAATATCAAACTGAAAATTACTCCAAACATTAGGAACATTAAGCATAAAATTACTACCAAGAGTCACAATAAAAAAAACAAAAAATTGTCGAACACTGCACACTATAGTTCTTTTCGTCTTAAACCAACAGCTCCCAGCATTTAATCTTCAAAGTCATATTCATGAAATGAGCCAAACATCGGCGAGATCCTTGTCTGTATGCATATATATTTGACACTATCAATGACATTATCATAGACGTTGCAATCCCGATTCATGTAGCCCTACATGTCCTGCGTTATGCATAACGGTAGATAGACTAAACTATGTCATGGACATAAACTGGCACATTTTTGTACGACCAATATCTGACATGAATTCGCAACTTTTGTCCAATGATGAATAGTTATTTGGTTACTAGTTAGTGGCACGATTAAAACAATGTTGAAGAGAGTACAGGATTAGAAGTCCTACTTGACCTTGGTCGATGCCTTGCATGGTGGGTTGCTTTAAAGTGTGCAGGACGGGTTTCATCTTACTTTTTATCCTGGTTCTTAAATAAATAAATAAAAGTGGATGAAGAAGTCTTGTGCAATGTTTTCTTTTTCATTTTTGTTTTCTTCATCTGAAGGGGCTTTTAAGCCTACTACGTTTAAGCGTCCAAATACAATCACATATAACAATGCATATTTTCTAGCTGTAGTGTGTCTGTCAGATGTATGATTTAGCTAAAAGTACAACTGTGCTTATTTTAAGCACCTATATAAGCACACTCAGAACTCACATGTTTCTTGACTTTAGGTAATTTTCAGAAGTATTGAAGTGGTCTTCTCCTTCGATATAATGACAATGAACGTTGGTGTTATGCTGAAAATGGCACAATTCATTGGACTGAAAGCAACATATCATTTGTACATTTACTTTATATTACCCGTAACACATACATGCACTTGTTTGTGATCTAGTTTTTGACTAGATAAGCAGAGGAGCGAATTATGGGTGCCTTGGTACATATCATGAGTCATTCACGCGCGATTTTCCAAGCCTTTTATGGGTCGTGCTAAAGAGACTGCAAGTCTTACGTCATAAACGTGATATTACTAATCCGTCAGGAGGGGCGCCGAGTGGTCTAAAGCGCTGTCCGTTACGGATCACTGCCGTCTCACCTCTGTCTGCGTGGGTTCGAGTCTAAGATTCGGCTTCTGTAGTTATGTGAGAAAGCTTGCCAGTAGCTTCTCGTGGGTCGGTGGTTCTTTCTGGGGGTTTTCCCGGGTTCTTCCTCCACCAATAATACTGGCCACCATGCATAGCCTATCGAGTGCTGAAAAATGGCGTTAAAGTCTTTAAAAACAAAACAAACAAACTAATCCGACAGGCATCGTTTCCTAGCAGTAAATCGCCATTCGCTGTAAATGTTAACTATAATGTAGATTCATCATGTGTTGCAACAAGAGTAACAGAAATGTGTTCACACGATATTGTATAATAATTATTAATATGTAATGTAAGGGATCCTCAACCTCAACTGGCAATTGTTCAAACGGAATTTTCTGAAGATTAAAACGACTCAGTCAAGCAAACAAAACATTGAACTGTATGAAGTATTGGAAGACACTTAAGTTGAACTTGCCGTTCTATATATTCACTCATTAAAATCAAGTTAAGGAAGAATTATATTGATACTGCTGATAATAGTAATGATAGTAAATTAAAAAAAAGATGATAACAACAATGAGATGTACTAATCATGTTATGCTTGCTATCACAGCTGCTAGTGAATAAATAACATAAGGACAAGCGGACGTTACAGTTAACGATGATGATGAAGATGATGATGGTTAAACATTTACATATTATGTCTTTGAATGTAGCAGTTAAAACGAAATCGCGGTTTACATTAATATGGCTATATCTAAATATATTGTACATATGAAATTCTAGTAAAATGGTTGTTGTTGTTGTTGTTGTTGTTGTTGTTGTTGTTGTTGTAAGGTTTAAAGCCATTTGTCAGCACACGATAGCCTATACATGGCGGTTAGTATTAATGGTGGAGGAATAAGAACCACCGACCCACGAGAAGCTACTGGGAAGCTTTCTCACACACCCACATTGGCCAAATCTGAGACTCGAATCCACGCAGACAGAGGTTAGATGGCAGTGATCCATAACGAAGAGCGCTTAAAAGCACCAGGCCACTCGAGACCCCTAGGAGATAGGTAACAGACGGACAAAGGTTACGTTGAAATTTATACTTTAAAAAAAAATAATTCTAGCGTTGGTTCTGAGCTTATGTTGCAGATACGTTTTGGCAGAATCGTGCAGACACACGCTTAAACATACACACACGTGCTCTTTGAAAAGTCTCTAGCTCGCTGAAACGACAGAGATGATGGCGAATTTGTACGTCTTGATCATACGCTTGGATATCCACAACAGAGAGACCAAAGCGAACCTGAGATCGCTCACCTGTATAGCATATCTTCAATTCCTAAACGCAAGTGCTATTGGCCAATAAGTCTGAGGCAGTATGAATTTCCTGAAAACTGTTTGCTGCATGTGTTACGAAAATAGCTGTTTCTAAAATTTTCGATTTTTTAGTATCTTTACCAATATATAGTAGTTTCCCGATGATCAGTGGTTCTTCCATTCGTCGCCTCGCATTTTGGTTCAAAATTTGTAGTCAAAATCTTTACATCCATTTTATAATTTTAAAAAAAAGTTTTGTCTCTATTTTAGAACAGCAAACACATTTGTTAAGAGATTAACATCGTTTTGTCAGACTGGAATGTTCTTAATGCCATGATGTTTTCTGTCACATTTGATTGACTCATCTGAAGTGGTTGTAAAGAATAAATCATTTAACGATTTGTCTGTTGTCAATAAATGTAGTAACTTTTTAATACAATCGCAACCATTTGTAAGCAATTGAGCAGCAGAGAGGGTGAATCGGACAACTTTTTTTTGGTTATTTTTTATTATACCCTTAAAACGGTACGAATAGACCCTTCTCGCGAAAAAATAAGTCTCCGACCCTTATGATTGTTCGCGTTTTCGTTGATGTCGCAACGTCGTTGTCACTCACCCTCTCTGCTGCTATGGGTTAACCGAATATTTTATCAAGTCCGATACGATATCGTGTCCTAGGGTCTGCTAAATTTCTTGTCACAAATCCGTGTGGTTTTGACTGAGCGTGACTAAAAAAATTTCTAAATTGATTATGATTCATATCACCGCTGCACCAGGTCTGATGAATATTTCGTAGCGTATGAGTATCAACGCCGTTAAATACACACAACACATTGCAGTTATCTCTGATCACTTTTGGTATTTGTGTGTACCGTTGAGTGACATAGATCACATCAGTGTTTTTATGCCTGCCTCGGGAAAATATTCTAGCAGGATTTTTTTGATTATATAACATGATATCATCGTATACCACTAAATTGTTAATACTTCCATCGATGTCTTCCACGGAAGGGGCTTCCTCTATATCAGTAATAAACTCAATAAAATCTTCATCGATTTGAAATTCTTTTGCTTTCTCGTTAAAATCCTTTAGCACTTCATAGCATCGCTGATCGTCTACACTCGGGGCTATTAAATACAATTTGTTCCATTTCATCCATCTCGTTATCAAATTAAGTAGCAGTTGTGTCTTTCCGCTTCCAGATGGTCCGATTATAATCATTCTAATTGAATTCGGCAACATTTCATGATGTTTAATAGGTTCCCGCCGTCGGGTAGCTGAATAATCAATTATATTCATGCCGTTATATATAAATTATGGATCTATATTGTGTGAAGTGTAAAAAAACGTACTGGCACAGATGACTTGACGACGATTACAACTAAAAATAACCGATCAGCGCTTTCTGGTAAATGCGTACAATGTAGTACAAAGAAATTTAGATTTGTTTCTAAACCCAAGGAACTCAAGGAACCTTTAAAAAAAAACGAGGAGGTGATATCGCAGCCAAGCTAACTAAACTCCCTGGAACTCCATGGGCAAAATACCCTGGAGAAAAGCACCTTCCAGGATATAGCTACTGTGGACCGGGAACAAGACTTGATATCAGACTCAATGATCAAAATCAGCCCCGACCCGGTGAGGAACCAATAAACGCTATTGATAAGGCCTGTCACCTTCATGATGTATCTTATAAAAGCAGTAATCTGCAGCACAGGCATCTAGCAGATGTGAAATTGATTCATGCGTTAAATGCTATTTCTGATAAATCTTTCAAAGAAAAATTGGCTTCCTTTTTGATAAAATCGGCTATGAAAAGTAAATTGATGTTAGGTGCTGGTAATTAATAACAACATGGAATCTATTTATTATTCCCCAAGAGGATACTGGAGGGGTAAATCAGCAATCCATAAACTCGCTAGCGCCGCAAAAGTGAAAAAGGCCACTGCGGCTCATTGGTTATCCAAACAGGCACTATGGCAAATTTATCTACCACCGCCTAAACAAATCAATTTCTCGCATTTTGATGTGACAGTTCCTAATGAAGTTCATCAGGCTGATCTATTATTTCTGCCACATGATCGTGGTTACAAATACGCATTAACCGTAGTTGATATTGCAAGTCGATACAAAGAAGCAGAACCGTTAAAAACAAAATCAGCCACTGAAGTGGCTTCTGCATTTGAAAGGATTTATCGAAGGAGTCCTCTGCACTGGCCAAATCTATTACAAATTGATCCTGGCAAGGAATTTCAGGGTGCAGTGTTATCAATAATGAAAAATCATAAAGTCACTATCAGACGAGGACATACTGCGCTACATCGTGATCAGGCCATTGTAGAACGGTTTAATAAAACCCTTGCTGAGCGGTTATTTGGATATCAATACGCAAAAGAATTCATCCAAGAAAAAAGATCCCGTGAATGGGTTAAAAGGTTACCAGCTGTGATTACTGCACTGAATAACGAGATTACTAGAACCATCAACATGAAACCTATCAATGCGATTAAAAAGAAGTCAATACCTGAAATGGAAATTCAAAAAGATTTTAGCGTTTCCCAACCAATTCTTGGTAGTAATGTCATTGTGAGGTACTTATACGAACCAGGAGAGCTTGAGGGTGGCACAAAAAGGGCTACTGATCCTATTTGGAGTATTACTGCACATAAGATATCTAGTATAACACGATCTACGGGTAGACTTCCAATCTATAAACTAGATTCAACTGCCCCTCAACGGGGTTTTACTAGACAACAATTACAAGTGATACCTGAGGATACTCAATTACCACCGCATGGGCTTAACTAGCACCCTTGCGTCTATTGCACTCAAGACAAGTCAACATCACATTATTTCTAACATGACCGAGATTGTTATTTTTTCTGTCAACGGTGAATTGGCGAGGATCCTTATCCGAATACTGCCAACGCATTATACAATTGCAACTCGCGCAGTGATTATTCTGTTGTTGCTTCAGAGTAATTATTAATTCAGCATCAATATCAAATTCTCGTTGTTTTTTTTTTTGTCTTGTTGTTTGTAACCGGAGAGTTTTTTATCAATAATATCATCTATTGTGGTGTCATTATCATCGCCAATGATTTCATCATCGCCACCAATGATTTCATCATCGAAGACAATTCTTCGAAGCTGATTTATTTTTCGTACTCTAGACACTGCGAGATAGACTAAATTCGACCATTCTATGCGATTATCTACCATCCAAACAATTGTATCCGATATAGTCAATCCCTGTGAAGAGTGTATTGTTGCTGCATAACCTAGCGTCCATGGGGATTTATTAGCACGCAATGCATCTTAAACGACATTGATATCAACCAGCACAATATCATTTAATACGAGAATCTGCTTTTCACGCCTTGACTCTGTCAGGCCTGGAATATCAACTTCGATGTTCTGTTTTCGTGTATCCGATGGCCTATAACAGAGGGGCACTGGAAGCGTTGCAAATTTTTGTTTATGCAATTCAAATAACTTCATCTGAAGTGTGTCCCTGACTATTTTTCTACTTGCAATGATTAAATCATTTGGTCTCCACGCTTCCCAAAACTCATTCATGGGAGTTTCCGAAATTATTTCACGGGCTATTTCACACTGGATTCTATCCGGTTGTAATCTAATTAATTTCTTAAACTCTTTTAATTCATTATCAAGTGATCTATGATCAGTATCAATTTCTTCATAATAGTCTACAAAACCCTTTAGCCATTCATGGGGGGATGCACCGACAAATGGTGGTGGTTGGCCGTGATCCCCGCATATGACGACTTTTGTTTTCTTCAATAACAACCACTCAAGAAATATTTTTAAGACATCTTCGGACACTGTGTCTATTTCATCCCAAATGATAATTTCAGGAATAAATTTCTCTCCCATGCGCTCAGGAGTCCATTTATCTCCCTTCCATCTAAAGAAACTATGATAAGTGCAGGCATTTACCCCTCTCTGTATCATTTCTCTTGCAAGTCTGTGAGTCGGTGTTAGTACAATCATGTTTGGATTGGAAACACGAAATAACTCAATTGCCCGGGTTGTTTTTCCTGACCCACCACAGCCGTTTAAATAAACTGTTTTATACAGGCATATTGGATCAGAAATCGGTGGTGCACTAGAAAATTCTGAACACTGATTGCTTTCTAAGTAATTATTTTCAATGGTAACATCTGCTGATGGAATATAATCATGAAGCATTTCTTTCTTAATTCTCCATGACCCCCAATTCTCGTTGCCAGTAGCCTTAAAATCAGCCATTTTGCTATTTATGTAAAATGAGTCAGTAGCAACTCTAACTGCGGTGGTAGGAAATCTATTGATCATTGAAAATAAATTAATAGAAGCATAACCAAGCATAGAAGCTCTCAAATGTGTGTAATGCGGATTGTATCCATCAGTGTAAGTAACAATTGTACCCAATTTGGTTCCATCGGACATAAATGCGTCCTTACGATTGAAATATAAGCCCCTATTCGTTAGATCCGCGATTACAAAATCGTATTCAGCATTGTCTATAATCAATCGTGAAGAATATCTCGTATTATCATCTTTGCCACCTTGGGTAAATTTACCGATTATTCTTCGTCCAAGGTCTTTTGCTTCATTGTTTCTGATTTCAAATAACTGTCTGGACCAATCCATGATTTGTTGTTCATTAAAATCAGGAAACAGTTTTCGCTCTTCGCTAATTATTTTTTCTAGATCAGATTGGGGTAACCAGACTGATTTCTGTGCTCGATAGGATATAATTGCTTCACTGACAATTAATGATTTTAACATCTTACAATCAAGCATATACCGTAATAACACTATTGGCGTCCAGTGTTTTTCAGACATGTGTTTACCAATCCAAAGATAACTACACGGATGAAGCCCTTCAGCCATTTCAAATGATGCTACACAAGCGAATCCGGTTAAATCGAAATGTGGCAGTGGTCCATTAATAGCAACACGGGTCATTTCGTGTGTAGGGTGTCCAAATCGTTTGAAATATTTCTCACACTCTCCATACCCAAGAAAACTTCCTGGATAACATGCAATCATATCAACTGAAATAACGGTATCAGCGGTGTATTTTGTGTTCCATAATCCTCCATGGCTGTATTCAAGACAGGACAATTTGACATCTGATAAGAACTCACTTCGGGTTGGTTTCCACGCGTTTTTCTTTCTAGCAAAATGTGCTGCAACTGATGGTACTGTAAAACAGTTTGCTAATAATTGATCGTTGTCTTCCCCCAGAGAACTCTGGGGAGAAAATTCACTAGCTAGTTGTTTCATTTGATTATGCAGCTCTTCAGTACGGTACAATTCACCGTTGGGCCTTACAAACTGATCAAAGCTACATTCTTCGTCTGAAGTACTATGAAATAGCCACACTGACACAGAATCGTTTTTACTCAAATGGTAAATAGCATCAAATAATTTCTGCTCCGAAAAAAACTCTTCGGTTCCAAACAGAGTTTGGGATAGATATTTTACGGTTCTATCCCGTGGGAATATTGTTACTGCAGATGACCACGCGTGCGCGTTATGATCAATAATTTCAATGGGAGTCCCTTTTGATTTATATTTCGATTCGTATAATACTTCTCCGGTGATTGTCCTTACCGATATTGGAAATCTCAATGATGTTTCTAATTTGGCTATATCTTGAATTGTTGCCCCATGCTGTTTCACTGTCAGTTCCCATTCGGTTATTTTTTTTCGTCTTAGATCAGTTAGTTTATTTCCCCGGGACGCATTTGTGAAGTGTCCCATTATTCGTGTTGCTACACAATTGAGCCCTGTCGAATATTTCATGGGTGCTAGTTTTGAAATATCAGGTTTTTCATTGAGCGGATAGATACCGTAAACAACTGCTGTGACAGGATAAGATCTTTCGTAGTAGGGTTTGTCAATTCCAGTCAAAATTCCTGGTTTTGAATCCTGAGTCACAGTGACAGTTTTTTTGTCCTTAAGAATAGGCTCGTATTTGTCCCTAATGATCCATTTTCCATTATCACGGATAAGAAATTTTATTCGAAAAAATTTCTTTCTTCCCCAAGACGTGAGATTATCACTGCTGCTTTTTCATCATTCATGGTAGCGTCAACAACACCATCAATTCGAAATGTTGACCAACAATGAGCTGCCCCATCACGCTTGAATTCATTAAAACAGTCTCTGATTTTACTAATCAAGGTTCTATCAAGAATTTTATTCTTTGGTGTATCAGAAACTCTATCAAGATTGAATTGAACACTTTTCCAAGGCTTAATTTTCGATAATCTCTCGAACTCCTCCATACTATAATTAAAACAAGTATTTAAATGAAAGATTTAAGTATAATGAATCATTGCAAATGGCTTATGATTGGATCAGTGACACCGTGTAACAAATCATGCAGAAATGAATTCTGTTGGTATCATATGCAAAGCTTTCGTCGTGGAAGCCTTGGTCCGTTACCCTGTATTCGATGTGGGGTTGGGGTTAGGGGAAGGTCGCAATTATGTGTTAGGTGTGGCGGCAAACGATACAGGGAACTAAAACGCTATTATGATAAAAGAATAAAAAATACTGTCATTGACCCCAACGATGACAAAATAGTAAAGACTCCTCAAGATTATATACAGAGACTTATAATTAAACCAAACAATGAATTAGAAAAATAGTGTTATTATACAAATGAACCAAGAATTCAGACCTCACCCGTGCTTGTTAATTATGAAGCATTCCGTAATGGTATTATCAGAAACCGCAGATTGAAGAATCCAGTTGGATTTGTGGTATTTGATCAGTCAGATAGATAGATTAATATGTGAACATTTAATGTTCTCTGTAGGTGTTGAATGATAACTTAATTCTTGAATAATAGAATCAAGGATGGTTATATTGATTCCGATTCTCAGAATAATTCTTTACCATTTCAAAAGAGACAGGACAAAAAATTCGATTTTCGTATGTCTATAACACCGAGGGAGACAACTCTTAAATATAACCAATGGATATAACCAAGGGAGTTATCATTGTGATTTAGCGGCTGGGTATTGTTTTATAGGAAAAGAGATATTTTCTTTTTTTTTAGTGTTTAAGTCAAATATTCTGTCTCACGTGCGATTAATGCGTTTTTCATAAACATAGGATGTGATCCGGAGATGCAGGCGTTACAGGATAACACACGTGTATACTTTCTCCCTTAGATTGTGTTAACTTGTTTTATGGGTTATTGTGATTCAGCGGTGGGCATTGTATTGTAAGAAAAGAAATGTTTTCAAACAATTATATTCTTTGTTTTAGTGTTTAAGTCAAATATGCTGTCTCATTTAAATACTGTGAAACACCATTAATAAGTAATTCAAGAAAATAAAATAGCATACCTTGCGGATTGCTGTATTAATTCCCTTTATATACTCTCTCCCTTAGATGGTGTCGAGTTGATAAGGGAGGGAATAACAACCCCTCCCACCTACTCATATATGTTTCTACTATTATGTGTAAATATAAGTGTTTTTAAATGTCTGTATGTAGTGAGTGTGGTGAAAATGTGTGTATGAATGACGGGTGCTGGGGGGGGGGGGGGGGGTTGACTATCATTTGTATAATTTAATATGTAAATATTGAATAAAGATTTTAAAAAAAAGAGGATGCCGACATGACACCTATAAAAGATGTACAAATGCCCCTAGAGAGCGGCTACATCTATAAAAATTACATTACAGTATGGCGTGGGTTATTTCCCCCTAAATTGTGATTCAGCGGCTTGGGCTATAATTAATTAGAAAAGAAATCAAATATAAAATGTTTTCAAACGATTATATTCTTTTTTTTTAGTGCTTTATGCAAATATTCTGTCTCATTTAAATACTGTGAAGCACCATTAACAAGTAATTCAAGAAAATAAAATAACACACTCTGTGGATTGACGCTGCTGTATTAGTCACCTTATATACTAAATGAAAGGTTTAAAGCTGGGGCTTTCAAGGCCAATTCGACCAGTCAAAAAATAACCCACGCCATTGACACGTGTGCGTGGTTGACTTTTACTCAATCATGCAACCGGGTTTAATTTCATGGGTTGCTTTGATTGGTCGAATTGGCCTTTGAAAATCAGCCCCGTCGTTTCATGTTTGTGATGTCTGTGCCGTCCCATCATCATTACATCATCATTGAATTATAATCCATCCTTAATTAAGTTAATTAAGTATATGTATACCTACAATCTGAATGGAGATATATACGGTATTTGTGCTGTCCTTAATTAAGTTAATTAAGTATATGTATACCTACAATTTGCCACAACACTCGAGTGGAAATATATACGGTATTTGTGCTGTCCTTAATTAAGTATATGTTGTGACGTCACCCCAAGCATATCTTCTGGGCGGTCTAAGATGGCGTTTGCCACGTTAGGCCTCCCTTCCGGAGATGTATGTTTCGGGTTTCCTTTGGGCTTACTTGGATGTGAAGGCAACCAAGGAGTTCCAAAGATGTGTTGTCGTATATATGTAACCTCTAGGTCATTTCACGTAAACATACCCTCTTGTGATTCTAACCCGTTATTTGACGAGTTAGATTCACTCTTAGGGGAATATGTTTCCGGTGAATGTAAATATAAATGACCTAAAATAAATAACATCCATGGATGTAATTAGCTCTCCGTCACATTTGGGTAGCCCCGTATGGTGTTCAAAAATGAATTACCGGCCAAATAGTGTCAAATCGAGATCGAAGAAATCTCAGAAAAAAAAATGGAAATACTCATAGAAAGAACCATATGAAAGACACAGTGGCCTATATCAAGGGGGCCAAATGACTGATAAACGCTCATCATTGTTGTTATTTATTTTTGTCTGCATTTATATTTATATATACAGACTGAATTTTAAAAAAGATAGTTATATATACAGACTGAATTTTTAAAAAAGATAGTTATATATACAGACTGAATTTTTAAAAAAGATATTTATATATACAGACTGAATTTTTAAAAAAGATATTTATATATACAGACTGAATTTTTAGAAAAGATATTTATATATACAGACTGAATTTTTAAAAAAGATAGTTATATATACAGACTGAATTTTAAAAATATTAACGGCTCATTTATTTTTGAAAAATGAATTAGAAATATGTATTATCATATATGAATTCTGAAAATATGAATAGCATCATAGTTGAAATTGGAAAATTGAAAAATCAGGATATTAAATTGTCAGATGGGTTAAATCCTGATCAAATCAAGTCGGATTTTCAGGATATAGAATACGGAGTTAGCACTAACAAGTATATGTTACCAAAGAAATATGCACTCATCAAAAAAATTCAAAATTCTATTCGAGACTCTCTTGCATTTTCCAGTGAAGTATATGTGTTTGTTCCGTTATATACTATCGTGGAAGGAATACGAAAAGAATTGGGTAACGAATATGAATTGAAAAAGGAAGTTAATTCTAAAATTAGAAACTTACGAGCGTTAATTCAAGAAAATGAACTATTTTGATTGACCGACCCTCAAAAGATTTTGTCAGACAGTAAAATCTCCTTGAGATTTTCATTTTTTTTGTCATTTTTTTATTGAATCAGTGAAAATATTTCACACTGCGAAAATAAAATAGAATCCTTACTTTTAAGAACTTTTCCCTATGGAAATCGACTACTTGACCCTACGAGGTTTTTTGATGAAAATCGATGAAAAATGACCAAACATCACTGAAAACAGGCAAAAATTGATGAAAAATGGCTAAAAATCATCAAAAATGAGTTTTAACAGCTTTTCCTTATGGAAATTCCATGTAAAATCGACTACTTGACTGTAAAATCTCTTTGAGATTTTCAACTGAAAACCACCAAAACTGTCAAAAACAGGCAAAATCAATGGATAAAAAATAAAAATATTTCATAGCAATAAAAAATTGGACCGTTAAGGATGGAATCATCGATGGGAAAAATTGTTTTGCAATTGAAAAATGGTTTCTGATTTCAAATAATGGTCAATGAAGCATTAACGACCCGATTGGCTCGTGAGCGACTAGATGCAATTAAGAAATTTATACCAATTCGTGACTCTGTCAGGAATAAACTGCAAGAACGACAGAGTCTTCAGACTGATTTTGCTGCAGGATCTGAAGAGTTGTTTAAACCAATAACTACAACAACGAAACAGATAGTGTCAACACTCTCTGAGCAAGGAAAAAAACAAGAAGAGACTTTTCTCCCTGTGTTAGAAAAAATAGCAAAAAGAACTAAACAAACAAAAAAATCATTAAAAACACTTCCAGTGGATATAGTAGCTACTTCACGGCAACAACAAAAAAAAGAGCAAGTACTAGAAGAACTAGGTGCTATTGCAAGAAAACAAGAAGAGGAAGAAGACGTTACTATATCAAAAATGTATTCACCGCAAAGTATATTTACAAACTATTCATACAACATAATTAAAAGTTTTAAAAATGACAATAATTTAATTAAATTTACCGTGTGGAATTTTCCACTCGATCAAAGAGAAATAGCTGTAAACAAAGAGTATAAAGAGTATATAAAAAACGACGAGAATTGGATAAAAAAAATATACTTGGCAAACCGTGGTAGATTTAAAATCACAGAAGGTAACCGCAATGATTTTGAGAGTTTTAAAGACAAAGTATTGAGTAGAATAAATCAAATGAATATAGTAGTTAAAGAGGATGAAGAGGAGTCAACTGAAGATAAGTATTTAGGTAGCGGAATAGTTGAAAACACTAGCGTTACTTGTCCTGGTAACATTCTCAGTGATATATCACGGTTAGAAGTCCTCATCGGAGGGAAACGAGCCGGAAATAACTCACCGGAAATAATTAATGAAGCAGCTGATATCTGTAGACGATTATTTGCCGGTGGTATCATGGACATTAATGTATATCGAAAACTCATTGCTGAGTTAGTTGAAAATCACAAAGATGCCCATGGTTATTACAGCAATTGATCACTAATTAAAAAACTACTAGTTTTATAACAAGATGATTATACACTACAATCATGATAAACCAACCCTCGTCTATGTAGTTAATTCACGGTTTCCAGTTTATAGAGCATACTACGGAGATGGCCTCGGCAAGACCATTTTAGGATTCTTTTCAAGAACGGCCCCAAAAGTGATGCCGTTAGCTAAACAACTAGGAATGAAAGCCATTGATGTTATTCGTGATAAGGGTATTAGTACTGTTGGAGATCTTGCCGGGAAAGCGTTTTCAACTGCGAAGAATAAAATAACATCATTAGTGAGACGAAAAGAGAAACAGGTACCATTGCCATCTACAGCAGAAATGCCTGCAAGTGTTAGTAAAATTATAAATAACGCAGTAGATGAAAAACTAGCGTCGATGGTAAATCAAGAGGACCAAAATAACATGACAGCAAACATGATAGCAGGAAGTGGCTTTAAAAAACCACGACGAAAACGCTAGCGTTTTTCACGATGAAATGGAAAATCCGATTTAGACTCTGATAAATAGAATAAAATGTTCAAAAGGTCATCTGATCCAGCATTTGATATGGATGCCCCAGTGCGTAAAGATGATTCTGTACGCGATTTTCAATTTTATTCTTATCACGCAGTACAACCAGATCTCCGATCACGAATTGAACTTCAAGTTCATGATACCAGTAAATACTTTTTGCCTTGTGAAGCGTTTATTGAAGTAGAAGGAGAACTTGTAACAAATGATGCTGCACATAATGATCCACCATATGACATTAGCACAACTACCCGAGTTGGTTTTGTTAATAACGGTATCATGGCGTTATTTGAAAGCGCTAGATATCTCATTGATGGAAAAGAAATTGAATCCATTGACCGTGAAGTTGATGTGGCTACAACAATCATAGGGTTAGCAAGATATTCTGATGATTATACAAGATCAGCGGGTCCATCTATGATGTTTGCAAAGGATATTACTGATAACGCTGAACACAGCCAGTATTCTAGAGTCAAGGCAACACAAGCCACTGCAGTTAATCCAGTACCAGCCGGATATACAAGACCAGCTGGTGATTTTGATGTCATAAATACTATTACTACTTACAATCTAGGATTTGCAACACGTGTATCAACATTACAAGGACAGCGTCGACAATTTTCATGTGCAATTCCACTGCATCATATATTCGGATTCTGTAGAAAGGTCCGAAAAGTTATTTATGGAGCTAAACACACAGTAGCGCTTGTACGAAAGGGTACTGATAATGATGCAATATGGCGTGATGCTGCTGTTCCTGATGGTAAAGTCGTTTTAACAAAACTATCATTGTGGATGCCAGTGTTAACTCCATCAATCACAGCAGAAGGAAAATTGTTATCATTTATGGACCAAGGAGGAAAGTCGTTATTGAGTTGGTTATCAGTGACTACGGATACTAAACAAGACAATGTTGATGGTACATTCACATGGCACCTGGCATCAAAACAAGGGGTTTCAGCTCCACGTCATATATTTATTGCATTACAGAATAATGATCGAGCTGGTAATCAACAACGAAGTCATATGATATTTGATCAGTTAGGTGTTAGAGAGGTCTCACTGAGAATAAACGGACAACAGGAACCATCTGAAGATGTGCAACTTGATTACGGTCAAAATCATATTGCACGTGTCTATCATAACCTGTTGTCATTTATGGCACGTGATCAAAATGTGGATACCGGTTTGCAAATATCACAATGGGATTTCAAAAGCCTCTATCCGATTTATTACTTTTCGCTGGAACATCTCGACTTGGTGAGACAATCTGTCGTTGATATACACTTCAGAGCCCGTGTAACCCGTCCTGGTGGTATTATTAATTATAGAGCGGTTGCTGTCATTCTCAGTGATAAATCAATGCTACTTGAAGGTGTTGGTGGAAGAATGAGAGTGGTAGATGCACCAGTGGAAAATATGTAATTGAAAATCCGAAGGATATTTCCATTGAATGGTTTTACGATTTAGAATCAATCAATTATGTATAACATGTCATATAGTGTTATTAGTGTTGCGTTAACTCCTGGTCAAATCAAAAAATTGCAATCAGAATCGGCTAAAAAATGTGGAACCACAATCACGTTGAAACCTAATCAAATGACTGGTGGTGCAAATAAATTATCGCTGACAACTCGTCAAGTGAAACATTTCAATGATGCTTTCAAGGATAAAAAAGGAGTTCAGATCACACTCTCTGCGGCTGCTATCAAAAATATGATAAAAACAGGTGGTATATTTCCGTTGTTTGCTGCAATACCAGCATTGGTTGCGGCAGCAGCCCCAGCAGTAGCAAAAGCGGCCGCATTGGGGGTAGTTGGAGGCTTGGGAACAAAAGCGGTACAGAGCATTGCTGAATCATATGAACCGAAGAAAGGTCAAGGGTATAAAAAAAAAGGGGAAGGGTCTAAGACTACCAGGAACCCCGTATTCATGGTACAGCGGAAAGGGTCTAAGACTACCAGGAACCCCGTATTCATGGTACAGCGGAAAGGGTCTAAGACTACCAGGAACGGTTTATTAATTCAGAAATCTATGGTTCCAATGTCCAATTTTGATTTAATGGATGCTGCTAAAAAAACTAGTGATTAAAAATTTCAGAGGTGTTTTTATGAAAGATCAATTACCACATCAACCAAACAAAACTGAAACAGGTATTATTAATCTCGATAACAGCACCGGACCTGGAACTCACTGGGTTGCATACGCTATTGATCCACGTGGGATTGTCTATTTTGATTCATATGGATTAGCCCCACCAAAAGAGTTTATGCGTTATATAAAAACCCTTCCAATGAAGACTTGGTATTCTACGCTACCAACACAACAAATCAATGACCCACCAATATGCGGCAGTGAAGTATTAAATGTCCTTGACGCTATTTCAGCATCTAGAAAATCACCACACATTGTCGTAAATGACTACACTAGTAATCGCTTTTTAGAGAGAGATATATAAAATATCATGATTGATATTTGGGGAAGACCTCTGAAACCCAAACCCGATGACACTGCAACTCCTGATTCTATCAAGGATATAAAAAAAAAAATTAAAGATGAAATCGCTGAGACGTTGAACTTAACAAGTGTTGACCCGAATGAAATAGTTGTATTTCAAGACAAACAGGGTAAATTGAAATCCAGTAATATTTCTCTGGATGATATTTTGGTTAAACAACAAAACGCAATCGAGGATACTATCGCGTTATTTTCCGATCAGGGTAAATTGAAAACCAGTAATATTTCTCTGGATGATATTTTGGTTAAACAACAAAACGCAATCGAGGATACTATCGCGTTATTTTCCGATCAGGGTAAACTCAAACCGGGTGTACTTTTTTCGACGATTACAGATCGATTTAAAACTCTTAACGATTCTGCGTTAGAACTAGCAACACTTCAATCTAAAACCGAAGAACACATAAAACAGTTTACCGCATTTCGTAGAAATATCATTGATAAATTTATTGGAACTACATTCGATAAAATTGAACTAAAACTCCCTGATATTAAAAAATCCATCGATGAGACGAAAAACTTCATCGAAGCCGTCAAAGGTGATCTTTCGAGGATGATAAGTTATTGAAAAAACAAAAATTCCTCATGAGAAAACCAACAACGTGGTATACACAATCCAACACGGATCATTTGAGTGGACACCTGAAAACAACAAATTAGACATCACTGCAACAGTTAAGGGTATTTATCGATTAACAATAGTGAGAACGACTCAATTTAATATTTCATCGTCCAGTTCATCCGGGGTCAATAATACGATTTCAACGATCATCGACAAGGATACAACTGAACAGTTCAGGTTAATAGCTACTGATAAAAATTTGGTTAGGGTTACAACAACGTGGTATGTGGAATTCGTAGCGGATTTAAGTTGAAAATTGCAAAGCAATTTCACTAACGGTTTCAATTGAAAACGCTAGCGTATTTAAAATAAAAAATGATTTCATCATCGCAATATCGCTATCATCAGGTCAGAGAGTATCAAACTAGACTCAAAACCTTGTCTGAGGAGTATGAATTGAAAATTAAAAAATATCGCAGGAGAATTACCGCAATTGATGTTACTGTGTACGCTGTGAGTGGTGTAATCACCGGAGCTGGTATTATACTGTCTTCAGTGACAATGATGGCCCGATAGCTGTTCCAATTTGCATTTCTGCGGCAACAACAATCGCTGGAATAATTTCAATAATCACAAAAAAAATATCCTCATGCAGCCAACGGAAACTACAAGACTACATAATTCAATTTCATGTTGTGTCCACTGCATACTCGCAATTATCCTCATTGATATCGTCATCGCTCGATGATACAATTATATCAGAGAGTGAGTTTTCAGCGATGGTAGATATATATGATTCTGCGATGTCAAAATTAGAAATACATCATGAATATAATAACAATGACAACACAGATGGAATTACTTCAACAAATAGTGGAGAACACAAAACCAGTACAAACAAGCATGATCTCAATAACCTCAACGAATCCAGAATTCAGTGTGAATTTCCCCTCTCCGGTCCCAGTGAAGGAGATAGCGCTAGCAAAATTACGAGTATACCACAGTTGGTCAAATATTAGGTCAAAATCATTTGGTGGTCAACAACCGAATAATTCCCTGGTATTTGCAAATAAGAATAAACCCGACGTTACCCCAGACTGGAACGTTGTTTCCGTACCAACCGGATCATACCAAATCGAACAAATCAATAACGAATTCGCGCGTAGAATAAAATCGATTACTGGAAAAGAATCAAAAATAGCTATAACGGTTCATGAGCCAACACTATCATCTGCCATTGAAATAAGCACAGAGGGTTATGTCGTAGATATCTATCAAAGTTCTATTAAAACCGTACTGGGATGGCCTGAAATCCCACCCGGGGGAAAAACCGTTAAATTACCAGAACCACAAAAAACCGATTATATCACAGACAGGATAAAATCTGATAATCCAATAAAGAGTTATAAAGATTATAATAAGTGGGAACTTTTCAATGGAATAGTAGAAAATAACGTTGTCAAATTCGTACCCCGACAGAACAAAATTACTGAAAATTTCACAGCGATGGAATATGATTTTTTACTGTTGTTAATATCCATTAAATCCGGCACTCTCACCCGAAATGAATTTATCAGCGTTGTAGAAATATGTAACAAAATCATCAATGACATGGAAACATTTCATTCACAAATTATTCAAGAGATATTAGGTGACGATAATCCTAAACCGAGAACAGAGTTTGCGATGAAAGGTAATATACGCGTAGAAGATATTCGTGAGTTTAAACTACCAGGATATAATATCTCAGAATTACAAAAATCTCTCAGTGATGCCATCGATGAAGGTTTCAAAAAAATCCATGATACGTGGAAAAAAACAGCATCACCGGAAATAAAAATCCTCAAACATAATAATGACCCAGATGGTGGTGGCGGGCATATTGCTCCGTTCAATGTGAATATTTCAACGGTGATTGCGCTCAATTTAGTATGTGATGTGATCGAAGGAAGCTATCAAATAAATTTAGAACGATCAAATCAAGCTCAGCAAGGATATATTTTGTATTCATTTGCACCAATAGCTCCTCCAGGGTTTTTAATAATTGAGTCCCCGGTGAATCCAGTCTATATGCGATGTCATAATAATTCATTAACCAGAATTAATTTCAAACTCACTGACCAGTCTAATAATCTGATTGATTTACAAGAGGAGGTTTTACAAATTAGTCTGTTTGTAAAGTCCTAAGGACTTTCATCCTGAAAGGATTTTCGTCGTAGTAAGGACTTGATCAAATATTCGGTTAACCCATAGCAGCAGAGAGGGTGAGTGACAACGACGTTGCGACATCAACGAAAACGCGAACAATCATAAGGGTCGGAGACTTATTTTTTCGCGAGAAGGGTCTATTCGTACCGTTTTAAGGGTATAATAAAAAATAACCAAAAAAAAAGTTGTCCGATTCACCCTCTCTGCTGCTAATTGTATGTTCTTTATTCCAGAAAACACTTTCTGTTAATTTGATGAATTTGTTCTTGAACAGTTTTGTGAAGAATCTGATTTGAAATTTTCTATTTTAATTTTATTTTGACAGCCCTAATGAATGGTATTCGGCGTACTTTAGACAATTTAGAAATCCCTTCATGTCCAAATGTTTTCGGCCATATTTTATAATTTTCATATCACCCTAGTAAGGCCTAGTTGATCAGAAACTATTTAATTGTATTGTTTACTTGCTTGATGCTGTTTTTTAATGCTCTTTTTAACTGCATGCACATTTGATGGAGGAAAGTCCCTGATTTAAAAACAACTGTTCAGTGCGTTTTTATGCCAGAATGTGTTCGATCAGATTTCGATAAATTGTGTTCATATTTCATTGTAGAAAGCGTTATTTAAATGACATCCATATTTGATAATGGACAGGCAAGATTTATATAAATTGTAATTACCTTCAAACCAGGATGATTTCTGCCAAGTTTGGGCTTTGCCATTGGCCTATTTAAGGAGATAAATTGTTGTTGATATACGGTTTAACGCAATTTTTCAGCACAAGATAGGCTATACATGGCGGCCAGTATAAATGGTGGAGGAAGAAACCGGGAAAACCCCAGAAAGAACCACCAACCAATGAGAAGCTACCAGCAAGCTATCTCACATACTTACATTAGCCGAGCCAAAGTTTTTTTCTGATAGTTTTGGTAAAGACGGTTACATCTGATGGCAGATTGGAATAATGTAGCTAATATGAAAGCCTTGTAAGTCACAATATATTCTATACAATTTGTTAAGCCGATTTTTAGAAGACAATGATAGAACGTGACGTCGGTTCAGTATCATTTGTACAAATCTTAAAACTAACTGTGCCAAAATGCTTGCTGTTAAGCTCGGTCAAAGTCTGATGATTGGTTTCTGAGAAGAATTTTTTAAATGCTTTATATATTTGCAGTGACAGATGATTTACCTCCTCGGGATATGGAACCATCCGCCCATACACGAGTCTCTTGCTGCTTTGCAGATCCGCTTTGGTTAGCCAAAGGCTAAAGGAAGTAGACCCTATAAGAAAATCCGTAGTGGAGACCCTAAGGAAGTTGGACGATGTACTACATGCCCTTCGGGCAATTCCTTCGTCTGGAGAGGGATGGGTTCCACCAGACGAGGTTTGCCCATGACACACTGATAACGCTGGACAAATCTGAAGTTACCATAAAGGATCGGTCGTCGTCGGGGTCAACAATGATCGCTCCTGCCGTTGTCCAACAGGACGGAGGTGACAAGTGTGCTACTGGTACTTTGCATAAAATCAGAGCAAGAGACAGCATCGCCATCGCCACCTGGAACATTATAATTCTTGATCAAATTGGAAGACTACAAGAGTTGACATATAAGATAGAACACTACACATGGGACATTCTGGGATTATGTGAAGTCAGATGCAAAGCCAGAGGAGAACACCAAATTTAAGATGGGCATATATAATGCTATAGTGGAGAGTTGGACAAGTCCAAATATGGAGCAGACTTGTAAACAAAGCCATCAAGGAACATGTGTTAATTACAACCCCATATCTAGCAGCATAATTTCCATTTGTCCCAAACCATCTCCCTTTAATATCACAATTATCCAAGTCTATGCTCCAACTACCAATCATGATGATGAAGAAATATAGGAGGATTACAACAAAGTCCAGTCTAGACATGGTAAGTATAAAATCATCCAAATAGACTGGAGTACCAAAGTTGGCAAAGATGCTCTAAAAGACTAGGATGATCATTGTGGACCTTCTTGCAATAAGCTTACCAATCAAAGAGGGAGACGTCTGCTCGAGTTTGCCAGCTACAGCAACTTTGTACTAGCCAACACCCTGGGACAACATAAAGCTTCACGATAATGGACATGGCACGCACCAAATGGAACCCGTCATAACCAAATCGACTACATACTGATTCAAAACCGTTACCGATCTGACATCAATCGAGCAAAAACAAGAACGTTACCAGGTGCTGATGTTGGGAGTGATCATGACCTCGTGACTATGAACTTCCGAGTACATCTGAAGAAACCTAACAAGCCAAAGAAAATCAAGCTCAATTTGGACCTTAAATAACTGTAGAACTCTAACATCGGCAATTAATTCCAGGCACAATCGGAGAAATATTTGCTCCACACATTGTGATCGATGCTGGTGATAAGGTGATGACAGACAATTTCACACAGTCATGACAACACCTGCCAAGAACATCGTTGGCCTCCATCGCCCAAAGAAAAAAACTCTTGGTTACAGAAGAGATTCTGAATCTGTACGATGACCGATGAAACATAAAAATCCAAACACACAACAGAGGCAATGCATTGCAGAGAAATAAACAAGACTATCAGAAAATAACTTCCAGAAAGTAAACGAAGATTGGATTGGACAAAAATGCACTGAAAAAGAGAGCAGTCTGGTAGAGATTAACTGCAAATAGGCATTCCAAATTGTGATAGACCTCACCAGATAGAAGCAACCAATAGGCAGTACCACTCAAGACGAAAATGAAAACTGTCACACGGAAGTGACATTGCAGAAAGATTGAGTATTGTAAAGAACTCTACAACCATCCATCCACAGGAGACCTAGAGGAACTTGAAGATCCAAACTCCGCAAATGTTGACAATTTCCCCATTCTCAAAGAAGAGGTGGATTCAGCAATAAGAGCACAGAAGAATGGGAAGGCAACTGGAGTAGACAACATCTCAGCTGAACTTATCAAGAATGGAGGAGGGGAATAACTGATAGAGCTACTAACAAAATATGCAACAAGAACTGGCAGACAGGTAAATAGCCAACACAGAGGATCATCACTTTCTAAATGGTCATAGTTCATTCTGAACAAACACACATAGCACTCATTCTCTCCTTCAAATACAGTTAGTATTGCTGTTAGCATGCATTTTGTTTTTGTAATTTTTCTGCCATTATTGAGCTATTAATTCTCTCTTGCAAAACCATTACTACAATGACAACTTGTGAACGATGTTTTGTTGATTGTTCGCACCGAGTAAGAAACACACTTACAGAACCAGGACTTATTTTGGTATTATACATCAATTCCATGGCTTTGATTCTCTTAATACTGGATAGACGGAATGTAGTTAAAAAATCCCGTACATATCTGCGTGTCTGATCCTCTTTCAATAATTCTTCAAATTTCATGAACGTACATAATCAACATAAAACTCACTTAAAACATATTCTAAGGGAATTCATACGAAAATAATATAGTGCGAAACCCTACTCGCAATGGGAAAATACATTACAGACACCACCACCCAGACACTTTAAGCTCAAGGTTTTTGTAATCTCTTAGGCAACTCTACTGCCAAGGGGAATTGAACATGGGGAACATTGGGTCTATATATGGACAAGGGAAATAATATAGATTAGGTTTTATATAGAGAAAGAAGGAACGGAACAGGCGAGGTGACATCACCACAATGGAGATTGGCAACATTGTTGCAAAGGATTCACCTAAAGCTGGCAGAACGTCAGGAACTGTTTTGTATATGGCGTGACTTAAGCGACACATAGAAACATCCATAGAGACGTAGACATACATACATACATACATACATACATACATACATACATACATACATACATACATACATACAGCAAATCTTCTGGAGGCATATGAGTGGCCCTCAATAGGGCCTTTGGGCTTTTGTGTTAACACTACTTCCTTAACACAAAGGGCATCTCACGGAATTACTTCTCTTCCTCAAACGTCTTCGAACCTCTGGTCCGTAAAGAAGAATCTCGTCAGACAGCCTTGTCTTTCCACATAAAAACTTGCTATCCAAAAGTTAGTATTAATGCTTCGAATGATGGTCATTGATGATCTGACATACATAGATAAGTCCGTACGGAACAGAACTGACAATACGAGAGTAGACAATTCTACGTTTGTCCACATCTTGTGACGAAAACAGGTGAAGTGAATGCACAATGAATTTCGGTTATTTATAGTGGAAGAGAGGATCGAAACGGATTGAGTTCTTTTATCAATACTAAAATGCGTTACAAAATTCAGTCACAGTGCGGAATATGTCTTCCAATCCAAAGAGCGCTACCTGTGACGTCACATTCCATATATAGGTGTGCTAGCATCTGTGTGCATTGAATCCATGCACCCATTAGAACATGACAGAAACAAAGAAGACGATGAATTAAAGTGCAATGGTCGTGGAGACGACAATCGATGGTACATCAGTGGCTATCAAAGTCAGCACAATTCTACTTCCCGAAATGTCCAATTTTAATTGCGATTTAGTTGATTTTCTCTCTTCTTCGCACGAGTTTGTTCCGGTACCACTATCCTCGCCGATTTCTTCTTCCTTGTTACACGTCGAGGATTTTAAACAGATATAAAACAAATTCGATACATTCTACAGCAACATAAAGAAGCAGAGCAATCTTTTCACCTTCAACAGCCACAATAAGGTACGAAGAAGGAAACTACAGGAATAAGAAGCAGCAGTAAAGGAACAATGTCTAGGAGAGAAGGACAGTACAAGTCACACGGTGACGCTACTCTTAGTGTTTCAGTTGCGGTCAGTCATTTTACCAGTTTGAACAGAAACATTCCGCCTACCTGGAACATGATCGATGGTCTCCGAATTGTCACTATCTACCTTTAGTTGAACCATAGTCATTGGAGTGACATACCATGTAGCTTATGAAACCGTCATGGCTAGGACTCAAACGTTGGACAATATTTAGACAAGTATATACACCCCATTAAAAAATAATATTCAACGATTACCAAACGAATTGCAAGAGAATATCTACAAGGAAGTTTGGTAGGATTGCCAGAGCAAAATCTCAATTGGAGCCTGTAGTACTTTTGTCTCGAGAAATTTACCAGAGGAAAACGTCAACAAACACGCCAGATTATGCTATCAAATTTTGTCTTTGGAGGTAAATTATATGTGATGTGTGGCGTGTATACTGATGACTAAAAATGTTGGATTCGCCACTGGGGTACAACCAGTTTTGTGCGAAAATTACACTTATTCCTCTGACAAAAAGAAGTATAAAACAGGCAACCTTGACACGACCTTTATCACTCGTGATACAATAATTGCCGTGGAAGGGAACAATGAGTTTTCAAACCGTGGAGGATTTACCAACACTTATTACGAGAACTGTGTTCCATGAAATGGGGTCAACGTGTGGTATGTGTCTTAGTTACTTTCTTCCTGTAAATCGTTTACCAGCCGATTCCTTGTGGACTCTTTACGAACAATACTTCCCACCAAACAAAAAATTAAGGTTGTCTCTTTAAAAGCCTTGCGTTTTCATCTGGATACATCTCGACCTCTACATGGAAAAGGTAGAATCGTCAAAACGTTTACGTACTGAAGATGTGTACGATGATGTGTGTGTAGCTTGTGACTTTCACCCACACTGGTCAGATGTACGTGACTGGAAAAGTTGAGGTTTCGAGATTTGGATCAACGAAGTGACCAATTATACTCAATAGGTTCCTAACTTCAATCGTCCTGTGACAATAGTAACATTCAAAACTGTGTTATTGACAGTATCAGACGATGAACCCGACTCTAAGGACAACCACACCATTCACGTTAGGACTGTCATAGACATTCTCTGAAGACTATTCCAGAAGGACACCTGTGTAACTGTACCCATTACAGACACTTTAAGAACATTACACTATGTTGTCCATAGGACACATTTGTTACCCAAAACATGTTTTACAGACACTTGTTTGTTTTCCACTTTGATCGTTGTAATATGATTTATTATTTCTTTATTTAATCATTTGGCTTGTATGTATTGTTGTCTGTGTTGTGTTAAATGTTAACTTGTAATAAACTTGTCCTGAAAAAGTATAGCAACTCTTGTTTTGGCTGTTTTCGTGTCAAAAGTCATAGTTGGGAGGCCTTATATCCTCGCCATCATTTTGGTATGTGAATTGGTGAACCTTGTGGTTCAGAAAAAAAGCGAATTTATCAACCGTTTGATAGAACAAAAACGTCGTTTGATCTATCGTCCACCTCAACGAATCGCATGGTATTACAAAGAGTGGCAGTCAGCGTACACCCTCTTCAGAGAAAGTCAAGGTGACTTCATCGTGTTTGTAAAAGGCATTTCTAGCGAAGACGACGGGGTCGTGTCTGACCCCAGTCAAACCCATCTGATCATTTTCGACAACATGTTATAGGTGAAGACCAGAAAGAAATTAAACTGGTTTACGTCCTAAGGGAATAATCGTAATGCCAATATCAATTACATCACACAAAATATGTTCCATCAAGGTAACGCCCATCGCACCTGTCAGGTTACTCGCGGGTTATGAGCGTTATTCGTATTGTATTGCACAAGCCCTACCCGTCAACGGGTAGGTGTTAATTCCCACTTTGTCAAGAGGTATTGCACAACATACAACAATAATAACTATAACCCACTCCCTTTTGATACTCGTTGCCTAAGAGATGACCGCGCTCGATATAATTGCCCGGTTCGAGTAGGAGAATAGTAAATATGGTAAACTGAGCAGATATATTGAACAAAACAACTCCGAGCCCCCGTAAAGATAAATAAACAATATAATCAATTACATACACAATTATGAAACTTCCTTTCATTAGGAATACACGCGGTTTAGAAATAGAATTAAACAAATTAGTCGTTCTATTACTGATAGTTAAAAATCATCATAGGATCGAGTGATACAATCGAAGTCAGTGCTTTGTTCGATTTTCATAACCTGCTATCCCTTGATCCTCGTTCACTGTTAAATTCAATGTTGTTTCAAGAAGTATCTGTCTCATTCAATTTCTAGGCACTCTGCCCTCGTGGATGTTTCCGCTTGTTCATGACTTGTTCACTGTATCCTGCGTACACTGCAATTTCTATTTCTCCCAGTTTCTTTGTCCAAAGTTTACGTCGTTATTCTCGTAACCTCACTTTCTTCCCAAAAAAGCTATTTTCTTCCTTTCAAAACAAAATTAAAACAACCTAAGTCTCTCGTTCCAAATGTTACAGTTGAGACTGTCCATTAGTCCTGGTTCGAACAATCAGATATTTCTATCAGTGATACCAACTTTACGGCTAGTAATTAACTACACGTGTCCTCAAATGAATGTAGTTAAACCAATTGTTAATTCGTTTTGCCTTTACCTAATACATTAAGGTACTACAAAGCGAGACGTTGAATCGTATACACTGTCGCTAAATTATCTATGAAATCAAAATTCGGTGAATTCATATGTATTCTTGTAACCCCTTACTAACGTAATACATTAAATTCTTTGAACACAATCATTATTCAGACAATATGATAAATTCAAGAATTAACGTAACACTTCCTATCCATAACTCAGCATAGTGTTTTTACGACATAAATTAACACTACTTCATTCTTAACTAAGAATTAAGGTAAGAATTCCAATTCATAATTCAAAAGCACATGATTATACAAATGTATCAAATGAATTCATGCAAGTACTTCCGATTCATAATACAAAACACATTATTATACAAATGTATCAAATTAAATAAATTACACAAATGTATCAAACGAAATCATGCAGACCTGTAAACTAAGCAAACATCATATAAATTGCATCAACAATATACATTGAATTGTGGCAGTACCTTTGTGTGTTTTTGGTGTATCACTCAACCGTTGGTTTGGCCGTTTTTCCCCTGGTCTACAAATTAACGGATGCACTTCTCTAAAAATAACATCCGAAGCCTTACTAAATAATTCTAACTCTGGCTTCCTCTGTTGCAGAGAAATTTCAAGACTAAATTCTAATTTAGCTAGCGCGATATTATTTTCTAAAGAGTTTCCGTGTAAAACACACGCCTTATTTAACCGTGACCAATCAGAATCAAATGTATTTTCTCCCGCTTTCCTCTAAAAGTCGCTTACGTCATGGTCAATATGACATGCTTGGTTATAAAGTAAGAGAATCTCTGCGTTTTCTCAATTCTTACACTTTTCGTGAGAAATCAAACTTTAAAAGGACGCCAGCAGTCAGCCCCGGCAGCTGTGTAAACAACGTTTAATTGGTACAACGGTCGCCTAGACTCTACAGACACCCCACTTGCATAGCGTGTCGTCATATATCTAACTAATGGCTATCTGGCCACAATTAATGATTTATTAATAGATCTACTGAAATTTGGCACTTCATAGCACCATTAGCCTCAATGCTCATTACTTGTCTTGTTTAAAAGCCCATGAGATAACTCGCACGTCCAAGTCATGACCAAACAGTTAGGAACGCCTTGGCTGACTCATGCGTATAATGATACGACTCAAACCCCACTCAAACCCCACACGCCAATATACCCTTTAATTTTAAACCCACCACCCCCGATAATTTGCGATATTGGATCCATCCCTTTCACGCATAGTGCCAAGGCGGATTGCCTGTCGTATACACGTCCCCGTCGTCGACTTTTCAACATCAACAAAATCTATAAACACCTCGGACACATTGGCTCTGTCTCACATAGCGTCATGATAACGTCTGTTCACCTCAAACAGATTCGTGCCTTGTACGGAAACATCCGAACAAAATCCACAAATACATGCTCATGTCTAAGAAGCCAGTCTCAAAGAAGTCTTCTGATGGTTTACGATGACAGCACGTCAAATACTGATTTGAGAGAAACAAAGTAGTCTTAACGCAACTGGCCGATCCTCGCATCGACTTTTAAACCAACAAACAAATCATTTTAAAACCTGGAGGTAGCGGTTTGCTAGGAAGAGTCATCATTTGCTCCCTCTAAAAATGTGCCCCCAATGCTCCCAAAGTCCACCCCAAGAAGAACGTCACTTCCAAACGGTCAAACAGACCTAGAAGAAAACGAACATTGCTGTTAAGACCTGATCACATAAAAAGAAAAGCCCACAGAAGACATATTATACAAGCAAGACAGGCACTTCACCAGGACTCACCCTTGCATTTCCAAACCACGACCTGCAGCAACGGTATTTTCGTCTTCCGTTGCCTCGGGCTCTTCCACTTCTCCGACAAACTCAATTTAACACCCGTTCTTTATCACTGGATAAAGCAATGGAAACCTGCCTTTCCAAAAAATTCTCCTGCAGCGGTGACACTCTGTTCTTCTTTAGCGGCAATGAAAGCTGCTCACAAAATACCTGCCCCAAAAATCAAAGCCCAAGAGAGACCTGGCATGTTATAGAGTTAACTGGACTGGTCCAAGCAAGAACTGTCCCGTGTGTTAACCATCATCAAGTTGATACGACGTATAGATAATCACTGGTGACGCATTTCAGTATTAAAAGATATGTGGTAAGCGATTGTAATTAATGTTCCTGTGCTCATCAGAACCTAAAGATGCGACCTCAAAGTTGTGCACACCGTCACCATCGTCGTTCTCCTATTTAAAAAGGAAAAGGACAAAAACAAGTACAGAATCATCATCCGAGAACACGCTTACCCAAACATATACGTCACCACTTGAAAAAAAAATAAATTTGCCCAAAGCTGCGAACAAAAGCTTTTACAAAAGAAAAGCAAACAAAAGGTTGAATTTCATTTTCTAACCTTCTCAGTCAAACAAAACAAAATACATTATATTAACTACCAATTCAATAAATAGAGAATAACTACTAAAACATTTAGGCTACCGAGCTCCAATTTTTCGACTAAATTTGATTGGTAGTTGAAATCTTTGGTGGTTGGTAACATTACATGCATTGACTACAACAATAGCCCCACCAGCATAGCCGTCATTAGTCGACCGTTTCAAGTAAAGTCAACAATACAATCCTCACCCACACTGATGCAATCATTTCACAACTCCATGCCAGTTTAACCCCCAATCATGTCATCCCCCATCACAATCATCACTGACAATACGATACAATCCCCAAGCAGCACACAGCAAAAGCATACTTATTATAACCCACACTCTCACCTATTACGTTCCCCAGTCTAAATTCATGTGAAGAAACAACACGTCACTGATTTGAGCGACACAACACCCATAAATATTTCACAACTAAAATACCTGACAACACAGGCCATTGATAACATGCAGGGTCATAAGACAAACCATACCAACCTATCACATGCATCTGGAGTATTACAAAACCGGCACAAAAAACCCTCTCCAACTCTTCAAATTATTAGACAAGATGTTTTTTTGTTTTTTTTATGGTTTAACGCCATTTTTCAGCACAATATATAGGCTATACATGGCGGCCAGTATTAGTGGTGGAGGAAGAAACCGGAAAAACCCCGGAAAGAACCACCGACCCACGAGAAGCTACTGGCAAGCTTTCTCACTTGACTACATTAGCCGAATCTTAGACTCGAACCCACGCAGACAGAGGTGAGATGGCAGTGGTCCGTAACGGACAGCGCTTTAGACCACTCGGCCACTCGGGGCCCCTAGACAAGATGTAAAGCCCATTAGCAATAACCTAAACGCAGAACCAATAAATGAACACAAAGAAATGGTCACAGCCAAACAACCATCACCTACTAAAATAAGCAGCAAATCCAAATTAGAGAAAACCAATAATGAGGAAGCCAAGATAAAGCAAACTGAAACTAACAATGAGACAATTAGAAAGGAAAAAAAGAGAAAATATATTACAGTCAAACACCAGTCTCCTCCAAGGGGTAACCTCAGACGTAAACACAGAGGAATAAAAGAGTCACTCGGGCGTCATGGATAATATAAACTGTAATGTTCCACACTAAAACAATAAAATAAAGCAAACTATGCACACAAAAAAAAGGCACAAAGGCAAAGGTAAACTGCCCATGACAAGTCAACAAAACCAAAAACTAAAACTAAACTAAAGCCAAAGAGTGCCAAAGTGAAGAACAAATTGGAACAAATTCTAATACAGCCCTAAACAACCAAACACTAAACGCTATCTCCAATAAACTAGGTGGTCATTCCAACTTCACATCAGACCCAAAACAACCATCAACCAATTAAATCCAAATTCAAAACACAGGATTGAAATCCCGCGACGGTAAATAGAGTTTTCCACAGGATAAACACCATGATGAACCAGTGTGTAACCCCTCTTTATAAAATTAAATTACGTAACATTCAATTCTGTTCTTGGTTTTATAATAACGGAGATACTAAGACTGGTTATATCCAGAGCTGACTCCAGGTCCCTGCCACCCTAGGAGAGCTATGACTTTGGTGCATCCTTCCTCAATATAAATATAGAGCCAAGCAACAGCTAGGGTGAAAAGACCGTTTTGCTAAAACGTCTTTGCTTAAAATAACTTTCCTACGAAAAATTAAAAATACGAGGTCAATAACGCTAAACCGAAGCCTCTAACATACCGACAGTTTCTCTCTAATTTGTTCATTTTTGTTACTTACTCATGTCGTTTCTTTTCTTCACATTTTGTATGCTTGTAGTGTTACACTTAAAACGTTTCGTTGGGTTCGTGTTTACCCTCTCTGCTGATGTAATTTTATCATTATTTAACCAAACTTTTTATCAACCTCTTTACGACATCGTGACCAGGATCATGTCAATTTATCGTTATATATCCGTGTAGGGTAGATTAAGCGCGTTTCAAGAATATTGTTAATATAATTATACCCATTTCACTTAAACACCTAGTCTAATGAATATTTATAAGTGTATGTGCTGTTATATACAGCTAAACAAATGTTACATGGTCTGTTGCAGCAACTTGGGTAGCACAACATGCAATATTACACATTTTTCTACCAGCACCTAAACAAATTTAGAATGCACGTTTTGATGTCAGTGATCCTAATGAAGTTCATCAGGCAGATATTTTGGTTTTACCACATGATATTAAAAATTGGTAGATGCCAATATGCACACAAATACACGTTGAATGTCGTTGACATTGTGAAGAGATATAAGGAGGCTGAACCGTTATTAACTTAAATGGCTGCTGAAGTTGTATTCGCTTTTGAACGAATTTATCAACGAGCACACATGCGATGGCCACAACTACTACAGGTTGATCCTAGCAAAGAATTTCTATGTGTAGTAGTATCTCTGATTGACAAAAAACATCATGACGTAAAAATTAGGCGAGGACATGACCGTAATTCATCGTGATCAGGTAATCGTTGAATGATTTAATGGAACACTTGCTGAATGGTTATTTGGATATCAATATGCAAAGGAAATAGTTCAAAAAGATATGAGATTTCGGGAATGGGTGGCAAGACTTCCAAGTTTAATAGTTGCATTTGCTATGAAACCTACCAATGCGCTAACAAACAATATATAGCAAAACAAGAACATGGGCTCATACATAATCATTTTTTCCACCCGGTTCGTGTTTGTACAAATACATTCGTTATCTCAAATATACCTGTAAGGATGACGAAGCCGATAGGTGTGATTCGGACAGTTCTCGAAGATACCTAAGAAGTTTTATTTTTTTTTTCTTTCGGAGTTTTGTTTTGTTTGATTTTTGTTTTTGTGGTTTTAATTAGAGTTGGATATTCTATATTTAATTCTTTTCCATTTTATATATTATTTTGCCGAAGAGAAAATATTCTGCTGATCTTGTCGTACACCAATCAAATCACAAATTTCACATTTCTGAAAGTCTCACGTGTCATTAATTGCAGCAGGGACGTCATTTCCCGGCTGATGTAAATACAACTGGATAAACACAGGTCAGCACATGCCTGACACTCCTTGAACTTTATAACGCAATGAAGTATATATATATATATATATATATATATATATATATATATATATATATATATATATACATATATACACGAACCTGGCTTCATACCTCTTATCAGATATCGACAAACTTATTTATGGATTCCAAAAATCTTTCCCAAAAGAAACTGCGGAAGACGGACCAAACAACATTCACTCCATTAACAATGCGTTCTGAACTAATCAATAAGAATCAATTCGAAAATTCTTGATTTCTAAGATATACTACCTTTTTTTGGGGAAATGTCCAATATAAATTGGCAGCTGCGACATACGTGGTTATTCCCTTGTAAAAACACATACTATATATATATATATATATATATATATATATATATATATATATATATATATATATATATATATATATATATATATATATATATATCTATATATATATATATATATATATATATATATATATATATATATATATATATATATATATATATATATAGCTGAGGATGCCCGTTTTTATATTTAACTAATGAAGGTTTGACAAAAGATTAAAGAATGAGGTCTAAAGCTGCCTTATGGTTTGTTTTAGTTCTTCTTATCCATTCATTTTGTAGTTTCTTTCTTTTTTAAATTTAGAGATTTATTTGACTGCTACAATTTAGCCTAATATCTAATGATCCAGACATCAGTACAATGTTAATCTCACACAATTCCATGTCTCGATACAAAACAAAAATTATACTAATCGTTTTATTTGTACAATCGTTTTAAGATCTCTATGTTTGATCTTGAATGATTACAACTTTAAATTTATTTTAAAAGGTATTTATCTACCTAGTTTTTCACCTGAATATTTTAGAACAAATTCTTAATATATTCTATAAAGATAGGATTGTGCTGACATGTCGTTATACCCATTACAATCATTTATATGCACCTATAATCAACCTATTGATTCTCGTAATGTACTTCATGTGTGTTTGGTCTCGTTGCAGCTACACACCTGCAATGAATAATTGAAATTCTTAGCTGTATTACGTAACTATATATTCGTCGGTAAGCAGTGTTCTGTACCATAGTGTCTTTTAATGGGTCGCGCTAAAGTGTGCAGTGCACATTTCATATGGGCTTGTTTGAGCACTCCAAATTTTAATATAATCAGGGCCTAGGTGCCGCAAGCTGTCGACGTGGCCCGAACCTCTCTCAGCCTCTGAAGATCCTGATTTCAACAAGCCCCCTAGATGCTAATAGCCAGTTATATACGATCATTACAAGGATGTATAAATAGAACTCGGTTTGTTACTTAAAATAAGCTTGGCGACATTGTGGTATGGCGCGAGACAAATAAGTTGGGAAACCCACTAGAATTCAGCACACAAGCCCATATCTAATGATAACCTAGAATGCAGAGTAATACATCTGCGACCTTCACAGACTTCCATTTTTTTAAAATGCATACATGTGTTTATGAATGACATAATAATGTGTTCGTGGAATACAGATGCCAACACAGTGCTAGTAATGAACCTTACATAATGGTGTCCGTACAATCCACTTTCTTTAATGAATTAGAATTTGCAAAAAACAAACTGTAAAAAGAAGTTTCTTTTGCGCCTTGCATGGTTATTCCCTTGGAAAAACACATACTCAGTATATAATAAAACATCTAAATATAGAAAAGAGGTTAATCGTTACCGGCACTAATTGAGCTCCTAAGTAAACGATTGGAAACAACATTAATTTAAAACTTAAGAAGTCTAAACTTACTAAATTCTCATGATCAAGCACTTTTATCTCAATATAGACCAGTCCTTGACGCAAGCTTCTTTATGTAGAACACCATATGAGCCGGGGCATTGTTTGATCGACATGTGCATTAAACACACGTTAACCATTCCTCACCTAATGAATCAAATGATACTTTTATTATCAAGTGTTTTGATGTAATGTCTGTAAAAACAATAAAATGACATCAATCGAATCATATCTCCATTTGTTTTTCAAATTGCAGATAGAAGCTGCGTTGTGATTTTTCTTAATTCTGCTTATCCATTCATTTTGTACTTTCTTTCTTTTTTAAATTTAGCTATATATTTGACTGCTACTATTTAACCTAATATATAATAATCCAGACAACAGCACAATGTTAATCTCCCATAATTCCATGTCTCGATAAAAAACAAAAATTATTGTTGAATTTGTACAATCCTTTTAAGATATATGTGTTTTAACTAGAAGGATTACAACTTTAAATTGTAATTTTAAATAAACAATTTTGAAAATTATATATATATAGCTCGATTATGTGCCATTCATTCAGACTGGTTCACAGAGGCTTTTACGTTTACTTTTACTGTCAAGAAATTCGATGACTGGAGTCATTGTCGAGAGCACTACCACATGTACAAAAACTGGGTCTCAATGATTTATATTGCATTATCTCAGACTCGCCATTCTGAACAGTCACGAGGTGGATTAATCTTGAGATACACTGCTATCAGCATTAGGTCACAGTTATTTAATTATTTGTTACTGTATTTGATTTGCATCTTACAAACAATTCTGTATAAACAGTAACTTCCATAAAGTCTAATCGAATTTTATTGAATTCAAAAGATAATAATCAGTAACAAAGTGGAATGAAACAAAATTAAGCTCAAACCCAACCAGGCAATTAGAAAAACGATGATAGTTTTATGAAAATAAGTTTTAAATAAGACGTCTGGTAGTTCTATCAAAATCATTGTAAAGAACGTCTGAGTGTTCTATCGTAATCAATTTTTAAAAAGACGTCGATAGAAAGGAGGATTAATATTTGATTTGATACAGGTGTTTCTTAAGTCTTTTGTAAAGAAAACATATAACATTTCTTTTCGAAATCGAAACCTAAACCATACAATTAGATCATCCGTTTCGTTTGATTTTACAATATTTAGCTTCGACTCTTCAGTGTTCTCGCAAACTATAAATGATGCGGACTTTTACAGTATTAAAACATTTTGGATTCGCATTGTTTACTGTTTCTTATACCGTCAGTTCATAAAGTTATATTGTTTTGAAGAAAACATCTGCTTCATTATATGGATACATTTTGCAACTTTCATCTCGAACAATATGAACATTTGATTTTAATATTCAGCGACTTATCCAAATGTCTAATATATCAAAAGGCATGTTGAGTATATCTCCCAACTTTCAACATTGTTTAAAAAACGAGAGTTTGATCTAAATGTGGGATGTGGTTATATGCAGAGGAATTTTAATTTTTCAAAACACTTCTTCACTATATGGGCACATTTTTCTAGTATTAAAAATGTTTTATTCACACGCACAGATCTGATGTTGTTGTTGTTTTAGGGTTTATAATTATAACGCCATTTTTTAACACACGATAGGCTATACATGGTGGCCAGTATTATTGGTGGAGGAAAAACCTGGGAAAACCCCCGGAAAGAACCACCGACCCAAAAGAAGCTACTGGCAAGCTTTCTTACATAAATGCATTAGCCGAAACTTAGACTCGAACCCACACAGACAGAGGTGAGACGCCATTGATCCGTAACGGAAAGCGCTTAAGACCTGAAGATACAACTCATATTGATTACTGTAAACGGAAAAGAGCCTATGAAATGATGTGTTCAGAGAACATCATTGATCAACATGCGCTTTCTACACTCATAAACCTGAAAAAGTCCAGTCTTAATGAAGACCTAAACAAGACCAGGTATGAAATAACGTGTGGTAATAGTTCCATACGGATAGCAGTTTCAGACATTCATTAACAGCGGGTTTGAGAAATATACGTTTTAGAGTAGACACACAAGCTTACTATAATAACGGGATGCAGATAATTTCCATCAGGTATGTAAAAATCTGAAACTGACACAATAATGAGTTTGGGAATTATGCGAATGAATTTAATTTTATGAACGACAATGGTTTAAATGTAATGTACTGTCATCTGATTCACCATTAAAAAAAAATGCAGTGATATCGGAAATAATAAACTTTGCTCATTTGGTCAAATATACTCTTTAGATGACGATGTTAAATTGGATTTATCGGAAACTGTGTACGTTTACAAAGGTATAATGGAGATCAATGCACTTGATTAAGGAACGTCCTAGATAAAATCTTTACGCAATCTAGAGCAAAGCAATATCATATATAATTGGAACAGTGCCAGATTCCTGGCTAGCCAGGAGGGGAGGAAGGGATGAAAGGGAAGTACCATTGAATTATGCTGGGAAATGTCACCTCGGCTATTTGATTAAAATTTAAAATTTATCAAGCAATGTATAATAATTGCTTTCATGCCAAAAAGACAAATAAATCACACTAAGGTGTGTGTTAACAGGTTGCACTTGATTTGAGTAAATAGGCCATTCTGAATCTAAGCATGGTTCCCAAAACATGATACATGTACAATACCATTATAATGTAATGCACTGCTTTTAGTACATGGGATTTATGGTATAAGGGTCTTCATCTTTTCTACATGCAGTTTATTTGCTCTTAGTTACTAGCTCCAATTGCTTATACGGTAACACATTTTGATCACTTCATTTCAAATTCAAAATTTCCATTGAAAGAGAGAAGGCTTGTGCATCGACTGCTGGTTAGAAAAATCTTCAGTAATTTAAAAACAAAGCTGAACAATAATCCTAACAGAAAGGTATAATTCCATCAACGGATAAAGCGAGCGCATTCGATATAATATTTATCCATGCGCATTAAAGGTAGGACTGGTATTGCTGTTCAAACGTTTAGCAATAGACCGGAGGGATGACTAGTGTAATTATGTAGACCTATCATAATTTCAGCGTGTAATGTGTGGCTCGACATGTGAAAACAATGTAAACTCTATATCTTAAATAATGTGTGGCTCGACATGTGAAAACAATATAAATTCTATATCTTAAATAATGTGTGGTTCGACATGGGAAAACAATGTTATCTCTATATCTTAAATAAAGTGTGGCTCGACATGTGAAAACAATGTAAACTCTATATCTCAAAGATAACTACAGATCGAATAAAGCTTATAAGAAAATAAACATGCATAACACAATGACATTTCTAAGTAAACTACAGAGGAACAGAACAACACAATAACAATTGAACATACATGCGTGTTATGGCTGGAACAATCTAACCATAAGTCACCTATATTTTAGTGTATGAAGATTCAATGTGTCATGTTTATTTTTGTGCAGTTAATGAGCTTTGCAATGCTCTCTGCTTTGACGTATTGACTCTATTCTATAACGTTTATAATGGTTGACACATACAAGAATGTGACACGTTTAGAATCACTCTACCTATTCTTTGTTAAAGTCTTTTTTAGCCATATAAGCCAACTTTTTGAAATGCTGTCAATTAGATCTATTATTCCATCTGTTTTTTTTTGGCCTGGACTATCTACCGCCCCTGTCCATAGTATATGTCAATTTGCATAAATGCTTTACTTGAATAATTGCTTAACGTCTCAGCGCCTAAAAAAAGAGGCGTTACTGTTACTGAGTGTTCGTAAATCAAGTCTTGTAAAAAGTTGAATTTGCAAAGATATTATCATTATTTATACATTATCACGTATAAATACATGTATTTATGTAAAAAATAAAAAAGATAAACTCTGAAAAGAAGTTTTAAACTAAAATGTTCCTTGTCACCAAAAACAAATTTGCCCTTCCAAGCCCCTTTACTATATTTCCGTATTATATCTAGTTTAAACTGGTTCACTGTTTTGGCGAATACCAACTAACTAGTACAGTGAATCATATATAGATTACCTCTTGGCCTAATACAGGACGTATCAGGACTCTCAGGTAGGAATTGGCAATGTTGTTTTCATTATGTTGAAATATATAATGGTACGAGTGTAATGATGAACATATATTGGTTAACTTACATCGTTTTGCATGTGTATAGATTACATGCTGGTTTTAACAATTTGAGTCACTGATGTAACATTTGAAAGTAAACTTAATTAGATTTTGGAAAACCAACCGATAACCTTTGACTGGAATTGGCAGTTGAAAAGACGTTTGATCTGATGATCTACCGAAGATACATTAGAACAAATAACAGTAGACGGACTAAAGCAAGGGTATCATGTTAACTCTAGGTAAATTATAAAGATCAATAAGATCGATCAAGTGTACTTGCGATTTCTTTATACTTTCGCAAGCTATACATACTAGTATGAATTCTAAGCTGATTACTACGAATACATAAATGAATGTGTTAGTACATTAAATGTCATTATCAGTGACGGTAGACGCCGACACAGCTTGCATGCAATCGAGTGTACTTTCGATTTACTTTTACTTTCGCAATTTGAAATATTGTCGCAATCTATACATATTAGTATGAACCTTAAGATAATTACTAAGAATACATAAATGATTGTGGTAACACATTACATGTCATCATCAGGGACGGTAGACGCCAACATAGCTTGCAAACAATCAAGTGCAGTTTCGATTTACTTTTACTTTCGCTTTTAGAAAAAATTGTCGCCATTTATACATATAAGTATGAATTCTCAGCTGATTCACGCAGAATACATCAATGAATGTTAATACATTAAATGTCATTATCAGGAATGGTGTACACCTATCGAAATGGTACCCAATTATGTATATTTTGTACTTTCGATTTACTTTTAACTTTACTTTTGTAAAAGTCGTCGCAATTTATACATACACGTATATATTTCTACACTGATTCAATAATAATAATAATAATAATAATAATAATAATAATAATAATAATAATACTAACGAAACAATAAAAAGGAATTAAAAAAAATAAAACAGTTGAGGGGGCGCTCACCAGTTAATATGTACTTTTCAGATTGTGACGTATGTGAGGTGAAGTTGTTTGCATTTGTAACTGCACAATGGAGATAATGTTGGCATATCTCAATGCTACTTTGATGTATTGTGGCTGATATTTCTTTGGATACTGCACTTGTGGAAATTATAAATGATCTAAGCGCATGGTATAACAAAATGGATGCTCCCATGTGCTTGAAAAAATAGCCAGAATTAATCAAAAGTACACTAACTTTAGCAGTTATTAAACTAGTGAAAACGAATTTTGCTGAAGTAGACAATAGCAGCTTCTGAAAGTGCAATGAACAAATTACAAAATATCTGAAAAGTAAAAAAAAGTTATCGTACCATTTTTCTACAATTTACCTCTGAAGTCCAGGGAGTGAAAATGACCATGCGGAGCTAGCAGTTTGTTTACATGAGCACATCTTATGTTAGCCCAAGCTGTATACTCTAGAACCTAAAGTACACCCATCAATCATACATCAAAATAAAGGGAATTGAAAGTTCTTCTCCCAACACCTAAGATATACAAAGTCTTTATTATATTGCCAGTATAACCAGTGAAGAAATCCAAGAAAATTATTTTTCTTTAAAATTCTAACCCTATGCAAAGTACGAAACTGTAGAGCGCCACCTGAGCTACATTAAAAATATATGCTTCGACGCCATCTTGTTTATGTCACTTTTGATTTATTTCACTTTAGCTTTTATAAATTAATAAAATAAACTAGAGACAAACAGTCATACATAGAATTATATTGCCTTAAAGGATATACAATATATCAATTTAAATGATAAATTTTATGTACTGCACTGGCATTAAGTCCATTAGGATACAAAGTATCTAACTTATGAATCCAATTAGCTTCTTTTATGAGTCTTTTCATGCCATCATGCACAATACCTATTGGCATTGAAAGAAAAATTGAATAAAGAGTTATTATTGGAGTTAAAGTGTGTTGAAATTTTAGAGGAAAACATAGGATCTCTATACTTTCTTATATCAAAGCGATGATTATTCATTCTCTTGGGAACTTGTTGAAGCGTTTGTCCGACATATTGCATGCTACATTTTGTACAGCTTATTAAATAAATCACATCAGTTGATATGCAGTTCGTGTTATAAAATACCTCTTTTGTATTAGCACTACTGAAAGAACTACTTTCTCTTATGTTTGCACATTGAGAGACTCGTGTATCTTATAGATCCTGTCATATAGAATTTTATATAATTGTTATGATGATGCATATCATTTATGACGTTACATAATGACGTAATTGTTGTTTTTAAAACAATGACGTCAAGCGTTACTTTCAAATCAATTAGTGCTTGAAGAAGCATTGATTAAAATGCGAAACTAATTGGACAGAACCTTGACGTTTGTGTTGTTTTTCTACCATATCTTTAGCTGTTAGAAATATCGTCGCAATTTATAACTGTAAGTATGAATTCGAATCTGCTTCACAAAGAATACATACTTGATTGTTAGTTCATTAAATTTCATTGTCAGGGACGGTATAAACCTATTCAACTGGTAAGCGATCAAGCGTTCTTTCAATTTACTTTTTCTTTCGCATTTGGAAAAGTCATCGCAATTTATAAATATAGTACAATGGAATAAATTTGGCAAGTGTGCATCAATATGCATTATGTATTGTGATGTCTGATATAAAGGTCGTGTCCTTATATATAGGTAGAAATTATGTGAATTGATTTAAGCATCACCATTCCAATTTATTACGACAGTCGGTCGCCATGCAAAACGAGTTTCTGCAACGACCCGATGCAGATGTAAAGCTGACGCACACATTAAATCAAACAACCAAGCAAAATTTAAGAAACAAACTTGCACAATTGGGAATAACATTGGCGATGACTGGCAAATTGTTGTTAGATGAGAAGGTAATATTATTTAGTACAAACCAGATGGCTAGTGGAAAGATACAGCAGCGATTGTTAAATCCGCGAAAAGCGACGCGCGTTTTCAAGGAAGTTGCAACGGCGTAGTTATCCGAGAGGTAAAATAGCAAATATTTCTAAAGGCGCCAAATAAAAATTAAACGTGAATGATTATCTGTTAAACTCCCAGGGAAGTTAATCAGATAGATAGTCTGTTTATACCACGATAAAATAATTGGTCGCACAGGCAAGTATGCGTTAACCGTCCTTGATGTGGCGAACAGATACTAAGAAGCAGAAGCGCTAAGGACATACGAACAACGAAGTTGCCAATACATTTGCGCTCGTTTACACACGTGGTTCATCACGTTGGCCACGGCTGAAGCCAGATGATTCTGGAAAAGAATTTTCAACTCATTTTCCAGAATGATGGAAATCAGTATAATAAACTTGTGTCGAGGCTTTTGTGGAATACACAGTGATCAGGCAGTTATTGAACTATATAATCGAACTCTTGTAGAAATGATGTTTAGACTGGTATGTTTTGGAAATATTTATGCTACTTGGTAACACTAAGACTATATAATGATTTAGAGGAACTATGATAAGCTTTCCCAGGGTTGCGATTGCAATAAATCCCACTAACTAATTGAAAGAAAATAGTGCAGCTACAAAATTGAGTCACATATAACAAACAGTATTTAGGCCGTAAAGTAATTGCAAGGTATTATATATGAAAGTGCTTAACTGGAACCATAAACAATAGCAACCAATCCCGTGTGGAGCATTCACAGAACTTATTCGGTGGTGACAATCGCAGGTAGACCTGCAATGTATAGACTGGATTAAATGGCACCTCAATACAGATTTGTTCGTCCACAATTATAGACAATCCCTCTATATATATATATATATATATATATATATATATATATATATATAGAGAGAGAGAGAGAGAGAGAGAGAGAGAGAGAGAGAGAGAGAGATAGAGAGAGAGAGAGAGAGAGAGAGAGAGAGAGAGTAACTTTTCACTATTATATTAAGCCCAGTGATTACTCTCTTTGTTTCTTCACTCAAGGTTACAATCTCGATAAAGTGTCTATAAAATTGTTAATCAAGATCACTTCGTTGGTTTGACGATAACAATTTATGATTAACATTCCCAGAAAGTGGTGCATTTTGTTGTGCTGGATTTCCCGCTTAAGCTAACTCATTGACATATATGTTCAACTCGTGATAGAGCTAGATCTTCTAAATGTATTCATTCTACACTATGGTCGATGATCCAATTTCGCTATAGATTTGATATTGCTTACTCCTGTGACGAATGGATCTTGTTTGAACATGCAAGCGTTCGCCAGGTTGGTGTTTCATCCCATGGTTTGAGACGTCATTGAACGTCACGGATAGGCACATAAGCAACGTGTTGTTGAGTACCAAATGCTGTTGTTTTTTTAATATCAGATCAAAGTAGTGCTGGTGAAATATGCTCGAAAAGAGTATCTAGCGAGCGCTGTATCAGAAGAACTGGTTCATCTAAATGGTTATTGGTGTGAAGTTTAAACAATTTCTACTGAAGATAACTCCGGACATATTTTCGTGAAAGAACGATTAGTATATCGGGTGTCTCTTGGTGTATATCATGGCTACGTCACCAGAATAACGTTACGTATTTCTTCACATTTAACTTTATTCAATTTCAAACGCACCCCGGTTTCACTTGTTTAGATAGATCAGCTTGTGTGTTGAAATCAAAAGATGCGTTTGACCTCGGGAAAAGATCGTTGTTAGAAACCAATATTTATGTTCACATCATTGTCATCAGCCTTTTGTTTAACCAACATGGTTTTTGTTCTAGCTTGGTTCTTCAATACCCATATGTATACGCTATTAATTCAGGAGAATCAAAACAATTATTGTTGACGTCGTCACTAGTTAACGCCAACATGCATCAAAATTACTTATCCTAACACGAGAATATATTCCATTATTGTTTACGTCGTTACTAGTATGCACCAACATGCATCAAAATTAGATATCCTGACATGAAAATATTTTAAATTATTGTTGACGTCGTCACTTGTATGCACCGACATACATTAATATTATCTATCCGAACACGAGAATATAATCCATTATTGTTGATGTCTTCACTAGTATACACCAACATGCATCAAAATTAGATATCCTGGCATGAAAATATAATCAGTCATTGTTGACGTAGTCACTAGTTTACCCCAAGATGCATCACAATTATCTATCCTAACACAAGAATATTATCCATTATTGTTGACGTCGTCACTAGTATACACCAACATGCATCAACATAAGATATCTTGACATGAAAATATAATCAATTATTGTTGACTTTGTCACTAGTTTACGCCAACATGCATCAAAATTATCTATCCTAACACCAGAATATAATTAAGTATGACAAATATAAAAGTAATCAGTAACAGCGATAACAGCTTCAGCTGTAATTTGTTAATCAAGGTGATGCTCACATGTGCCAACATGGATGATCTGATTTGAGACTTGCGGATTTTCTCTATTCATCATTCATGACTGAATACATGGTTATATATAATATAAGTAGAAGCTGGGAGTATGCTACTTTGCTAATCTTCATTGCCACTTTAAAATGTGCATTATTGTAATGCCGAATAAATAACGGAAGATAATTGTAATATATTGCACAATATCTTGGCTAAAATTAGTTTCTCTCTTTTCAGATCCTATAACGATGTCCAGACAAGAAAAACAACTAAATCTAGATGACTTTAAGAGAAATGTTCGAAGAGAATCACACATAGCCCTTAAGAGAGAGAAATGTTCTTATACTCATCATATGTTAGTCTCAGAAGTTTACAATAATGCAATAAAGGTCATTGAATATGGTTATTCAACAGACTTAAAAAGCAAGACAAGTGCTGCTTTAGCAGAAGCAACATGTTCCGGCAATGTTAACGATGGACCGGAAGCGCATCCTCACCAAAAATAGCCAGTCCGTTTGTAAATACCTTTCTGGAAATTATCAAAATTGTTGCAGTCCAGATATGTTCCTTACTATTTGGAATTGCCTATCAGCTTTTGAAAATAGTAGAAACACTAGACTCACGGAGAAGCAACCTAACAAGCATTGAAGATTTGCTTATGGAAATGTTTAAAATTTGTGTTTTATATGTTGTACATTTTAGCCTTTCAAATATGTCTCCCTGTTTCCGTTCCATTCTTTTCTCAAATAGTTGGAGGTTCTTTAATTACCGTTTTTGTATCTTCTGTAGCTGGATTATTATTTGACACAGCTAGATTGAGCTCATGTGAGATAACTGACTGAAAGCGTACTTGTAGAGACTATTATGGTTTTCTGCCAATGACTCTTCTCTTGCAAATCTTTCGTCAGATTATAGAGCGACCATCCATAAATGTCCAATATAGAACTTCACATCTCCTTACATAACTTACAACGTACAATTACTATTACTGCTACGAATATGAGAACACCTTCTAAATGTTGGTATTCTTTTTCTTTACATTATTCAACGACCTAATCAAAGTAATAATTATTCATAACGCATGAGTCATACAAATTAATGAGGACGTGCTAAGTAAATCAGAAAGTTAATGCGACTTGAATATATGGCCATTGCTTTCAAATAAATGCTAATACACATCCCAACTTAATGCACATACAACTACAGATACCTGCATGCAAGAAAATCAACTGTATTCAGTTAATTACAAAATTCGACTAGAATATCACCTTACCTTTACGATGGTCTCAAATTCCAAACCTCGGTTATATGGCACAGACTTCTCGGAGTGTTTTAAATTTTGATGATGATGATAATCACTGCAAATGATTTCCTCGTTGCAGCTTTCATCGGTATCTGGTGTTAATAGTGAGTACAGGGGGTATAAGATGAAAAATGGAAGCGTGAGCATACTTCTTTATTTTGACCCAAACATAGTACAGAGCTATGCTTGGGTGACGAATTAAAGATTTACAAATTTACAAGCTCTCAACATAAATGTTTTATGAATACGTATTAAATGTCAAAATTGTGAACATTTTGAAATAGCAAGTAATTGTGTTTATGCCTCAGTCTTACAGAAAAACTATACACAGAGAGGGAGAAATAGGCTATGATGAGTTAGTAAATGTACATTTATACCGTTAATTGTGTGACTTAGTGGAAATATAAAATACAGACTTAATAATAATATCAGGATCCGGTTACCGAATGTGTACAAAGTTTGATGTTACCTTCTATTTAGTTGCTTTTGTATATACTAACAGACATCTTATCATCAAACAGTTGTTAAAAGACACGTATGTAAAAATACTTACAAAAATGATATATTTCAAATATATGCGTCTTTCAATGTTTACTTTCGAGAAGGAAGCATATTATTGAAAGAGTTCATAGAAGTTTTAATTTATGTGTAACATCACATCTTTAAAACCTTTCAGTTACACACATGTATAAACACACACACACAAACACACACACACACACACGCACACACGCACGCACGCACGCACGCACACACATTACATACATACATACATACATACATACATACATACATACATACATACATACATACATACATACATACATACATGCACATCATTGTAGCCATATCATTGTATATGTTGTGAAGCACTTAGAGCTTCTAAAGATTAGTCGCTCTACAAAGTCTTCGTTATTGGTATTATTATTATTATTATTATTATTATTATTATTATTATTATTATACATGGATATATATATATATGTATATATATATATATATATATATATATATATATATATATATATATATATATATATATATATATATATATATATATATATAACAACAGTGCGAAACGTCTGCGGAACCAACCCAAGTACTTTCAAAACCTATCGATTTCTTTCTCAAGAGCACAAAGTCACAGAACATAATGATAATAAAACGAATGCATAGAAAGCACAAAATGTCTGCGTACTTTACACAGTCTATATTGTTTTTTTCTATAGATAATTACATTTGAATACATAACAAGGATTGGACGATACTGATTGCTGTTATTGTTTAGTACTAGCAAGGCAAGTGTGGTAATGACAAAAAAACCACAATCGAGAAAGCTTATTAATAACTTTTATAAATAATGTTAATTAATTTGACATTTTTTTAAAGATAAAAGTCACACTTACCATTATGGGTTTGCGAGTGCCAATAATTGGCATTAAAAATGTAATTTCGCTGACCTGCAAATTACAGATACAATGACAAATGCTCCTTGAATTCGTCCCGCTTGGTTTGAGTGTACGCAGCCAGAAAAAGGTATTGAGCATGTTAGTGAGGAATTCATCTTAAACGTATAGAATGTTTGTCAGGTTTTCCGTTGTATTTAATATTTGCATGACCAGTACAACTATTTTGATCCACTGCGTTTGGCGTGTGTGTGTGTGTGTGTGTGTGTGTGTGTGTGTGTGTGTTTGTATTTGGTGTTAACCGAGGACATTCGTGAGATTACACACCAACGTACCGAGGACACACCTCCAACCGAGGACGTCCTCGGTTGGAATCGGTTGGATAAATGTTAAAATATTGCTTCTACCAACTATTTGACCCTATAAAAACTTAAAATCATATTATTCAGAAATAATAGTGATTATCATCATCATCAAAATATAAACATAATGCAGCAATCTATATTGTTTTCCCAAATTTAAAGAGATTTTCAACAATAGCCAAATGTTTAGAATTTTCTACTGGACCAACCTGTATTTATAATGTGAAAGAACACTTACTTAGAGCTACATTTGTTTGTAATATTATTACTCATTTAGTCTTCCTTTAGTATGTTTTACACATACGGTGATGAGGGAAATTTTTCTTTATAAAACTAAATCTGTTACTGTTGTATCATTAAGTATATTCTTGTTCATTCATGGCGCCAAACCAATAAAATAGGATAAACTGTTTGTAAAAAGGTATTGAAAACTTATCCCCGTCCACTAACTCTATAAACAGTTAATACTTGTGGTATTTAACAGCTCCAATTACGGTCTCATCATTAATAACATGTTTGATACTTGTTCCTAATTAATCGAACCTCAGTGTATTGTTGAAATTAATAATAAGCGTGAATATTTTCAATCTTAGATGCCCATGTGAGATTTTAATTCCCATCAAATGCTTGAATATCTCTCCACGTGTATTCAATTATTTGTTCAATCGTTTTTTGGGGAAAAATATAAAAGCTGTTATTATCATAGAAAAAGTAGTTGCTTGGAAAGTGATGTGTCAGTAATGTTATCATAATAAATTGATCTAATTCTTCTAATTATTTCGATGCAAACGTAAAATATGAGTTACCCGTTTGTGACTCGGAGCGAGCAAAATAACATACCTTCAAGAAACACACATGTAAACTTATTTTTTTGAATAGTTGATGCTATGTTCTTTTGTGTGGTGTAACGTTTCGTAATTTGTTGCTGTGGTCGCGTGAATAAAGCGTGATACCATTTAATTCGCTATCAGATTAATACGGATCAATTTCCAAACTTCCTTCCTAATCAGATGGCTTCTTGTAATAGAAACACATTTCCGAGGCAGAAATTGACTTCATCTTCACCTGCTAAAATTTTATGACTGTTTACAACGGTCACTGCGTTGATTCTAAAGAACATCGGCCGAAGTCACGTCTTTATTAGGGTATCGAGTAAACTAAATCTGACTGTTGATAACACCAACGTACTAGCCCGTCGGACTATTAACATTATGAAAGTTACTAGTTTCTAAAATTACGCACCCTTTGTTTTAAAAATTGCATAACTTAAGAGCATTTAACCCCATCGTCATGACGCTGAGTCGGTAGTTGGAACAAGACAGACAGAAAGCAAGAAGCAACGCACAGTGCAGTTGGATCCACGCCGAGCAAAAAGGAAAGGTAGGCTTTTATTTTTTACTGTTTTAAACTATTTAAAACTGAATTTCTTTGTAAAACTTTGACAAACATGCAGTTACATAATTTCCTGTATTTAAATATATAGTCAAACTCATCAAACTGAACCTACTTCATACTACTACCAGGATTTCATAAAGATCAGTTTTTGTTGGAGAGGTCACAAAACTGTATAGCTTCTTTAATATCATCCTACCCCCACCCCAACTAATCAAATCCTCTCTACTATTAAAACAGAAACATATCGCAATCTTAAATTACATATTTATTCTGATTTTGTTCCTGTTTATTTTACTTTTTTAATATAATGACCGGGATTCATTAATCGTGAATGTTGATTATAATATTTAAGAAAATGAAAAGACAAATCGTTTAATGGATCTTTATGCAAAAAACGATGCATGAAGTACATTTGTATAATAAGCTGATAAAGACACATTAAAATAGTGTATCTACTAGCATTTAATTATTACACATTCTCTTTTGTGAATACCACCAATCTAGCCCCTAATCGGCGCTGATCCGTCAAATGTTGTTCTAAACACGCGTGCCCTTGCCAGATTTTATCACCGATACGCCTACTAAAGTAATTGGTAACTGTTAACAGTCTGGACCAGCACGTGTCACGTTTTTAGCAGCTAAGTACATTTCCCACCTTGGAATGAGTTTCGGTTTTATGAATTTTATTTAGTGTAAAATTTAAATTTATGATTGAGATTTATTTCGGTTTTCGAGTAAAGAGATTCAGTTTACTGGACAAATATAATGCTATAAAGTTTAATCTGCGCTGGTTGTGAATTTATAAAATTGTATAAGTGCCTGCTTTTTGCTTTATGTTGAAATACTAAAACATATTACGAAAGAATGACGAGAGATGAAGGCACCCCCTTGCCATCGTGAGATAATCCTTCTTAACCGAGTCTTTCTCGATTAAGTGTTACATTTTGCTTTTTCGATATCCATTATTTTTGCATTTGCTTATTGTTTTCTCTTGTCCATTCCTTGCTTTCTTTGTTCTGTCTTTCTTTACTTGATTAAACGACTCCAGCTACTACTGACACTAGTGAATAGCTTTAGCAATTCAGTAGGACACTGAATGGCCAATTTGTACATTATAGTTTACTCAACACCAACGATTTTGCAAGTGATTACAAACCAGAATAAACCAAAAGCTCGATGTGAAGTTCAATTCCGTGGCACTTCTAATTTTAAATCTGTATAAAATATAGTTTTCAGTGGTAATAAACTGCAAACGTATTATAAATGTGAAACTGTGTAACTCTAGCAGTTGCAGATCTTGCAGTTTTAAATGGTTAAGTCTATACTGGTACTTTTAATTACAAGTAACGTTTCAACATTATTTACTCTGAGATACGGTAATAATTATTGTGTATCCGTCTACATGGAGACTGTTTCGCAAAAAAAAAAATACAAATATACTAACTTTAGTGCAGAAGTCTATGTTAGAATTTCAGAGCATTATTGCGAAATTTGCATAACTTCTTACGACAGTAATATCAAAATCAGCATACGAATTTTCAGGCCTTTGGATTGGGTAGAAATGTGTTATGCTCAAAATGTTTTATGACTTGAAGGTTGTTTTCAAAACGAAAGAAAGAAAAATCACTTGTGATCAGAGATTGGTCAAATTTTGACCGTAGAACTTCATGAACTGCAAACACAGATATTTTAAAGGCCTAAACAAGTTCTTTAAGACCATGAAAGAAACATTAGACTTTTGCTTGTTTTGACCCTGAAGCTTTCATAAGAGATCAATCCCAAATTTTTGACCGAAGCTAATTTTGGCTTTAAAAGTGTGTTGATTGCCAAAACTATTTTATTTCCCTGAACAATATGCAATGTGATGTAATTTTAAATAAATGACAGTAGATATGATACAGCTGAAACATCTAAATCAAAAAGGCTTCGATCCTTTTGGCGCGTTGTCTGATGTGCACGCACAACAAACAAAATAGATGAAACAAATGAGATGCACCAAAAGTTGTTAAATGCTAAAAATGTTACAGAGAAAGTTAGTGAATGAAATAAATAAACGAAATACAGTTTATCAGAACTTGGGTACTAAGGTACTGTACTACATTGATGGAAATGAAAAGACTGATATCGAGATCAACAGTAAAGTAGGTGTAATTATGTAAAATCAGTATTATAGTATGGATAAAAAATAATCACGCATACCAGTTATTGAACTTAAGTTCACGAAAAGCTTATCAGCACAATACTTTGCCCATGACCGTCTAAAACTACAATGAACCATATTATGCAAATATTTAAGGATACAAATTTTCTTTACTGAAATTCAATTTATCACATACAGACCGTTTAATCTTTAGAAAAAAGCTTGTTGCTATATTTGCCTCTGGTTTCTGATAGGTAATTATAGATATGAGTTTGAATCGAATAATAACAACATATATTTGACACAATTTAATTTTCAAAAAATCAAGTTAATTGGCGGATTGATTTGCTTTGTCTTCACCTTTGTTCTCGATTTTTTTTGGTTTATCTCCTGTTTATCTTGACATTCCCTGCTTATCTCACACTATTTCGTTGATTTTGCATTTAACTCCAAAAACAAAAGCTTGAAGCACACATAATATTTGTTCTCATCTTCTTTCAAGACCTTTATAGTTGTAGTCACATTCCATAATATTTATATCTCCTCAAAACCTGCCATTTTACGGTCAAAAGAAAATTGGTACAATAACCGCTAGCCCCCCACCCCATACCAGGGAAAACAATTGTTCTCCCAAAACGACTTTCGCGATTTTCATATCATGAATGAATAGAATATTATCTATGTAAAATTTATGAATTATTCCTATATTAAATTCATATGTGTTTGTTTTTCATACCATATTTGGACATAAATAAAGACACGTTTTCCTATTTGTTCGAACACATTTATGTACTGTACGACTAAGTCAATAATAAACACACAATATTTTTTCTCATCAGAAATGGCGGAAAGGTCAGCGCGTGTATTCAAAATGGATGGACTGTAAGACATATCCTGGGAAAGTCAAGGCTGTAAACCATGATGATGCTACACTCATGATTGAGTTCGATGACGGAATTATTTACAGAGTGAATGCTGCACTAGGTAAGTCATTAGATTAACTTGAAATATGGAGCGTATTACAGTTCTAGCTATACTTACTATTAAGCTAGCTGAACTTAGGTAACTGTTTACTATTTTCGTCCATCTGTTAGTCATTTTTTAAAGTATAGGTCACATGGGTCATGTACGTGCATTTAGTCATTTTTAATTAAATATAAATTGTTCTCTTAAAATTTAACACTTCTTTAACCGAAGCCTATTCAGTCCTGACTACTGAATGCTCTACACATTAATTGTCACCAAGAAACTTCCAAAACAACTGAACCGATGTTTGCATCTGAGGCTTGTACTTGGGTGGCACGTTTTGTATTTTTGCAACTGTATCGGTACGTCTTCATCAAGAATACGGTTGCCTTTTGCGAGCATACAAATAGCTTCTCCAATTTCACCGTCTTCATTGACTTCACTAATCGCCGCTGGCATGTTTGTAATTTACTCTGCAGTTGCTATTGTTTTCTTGATATCCTTGGTGCGTTAATCTTTCTTACAAATTTTACATTGTTCTACTTCTGGACCAGTTACACGGTTGCTCTTGCGTCCTTATTAATATCCTCTGCACGTTCGCCAATTTCCTTTGTTATTTGAATCAGCAGTGCAAATACTTTTTTCAAACCTGCTGTCAGGTGTTCTCGAGCAGCTTGTCGCGCATGTAACATAATAACACATGAAGGTAGAATATTGTCAAGAAAATTAACCTGAAGTAGTCTTGCTAAGGACAAGCCACTTCGGCTGACTTTTGCTGTTCGAGTCGCATAATTCGAACTCCTTCAGATTATGAGTTCAACGCGCTAACTACCACAACACAGCGACTTGAAATAGAGTTACAAAACATATAAATATATACAACAAAAATGTAATAAACACGGTGTTCATTTTTCTTTCAGTCTCAAGAAAGCTACCAGTGGCAGTAGTGTTAAACAGAAAGACGACATTGAAAAAAAGGATGTCCCAAAACCCTATAACATCATTGCTACAAGTGGCCACACTAAGAACAGTAACAACCAAAGCATGGATATCCTTGCTAACGAAAAGACACAAATTGGAAACTTTAAAGAGAACGTGGAGACCAATGTAGAGACCAACCGTATCTGTAATACTATGGGACAAAGCGAAGCTATGAACACTGATACCGAAAACGACGACCCAACTGATGTAACCAGGACTAACACGGACTTCGAACACCTAGAAGAAAATAACACAATGCTTACTATGGCTACAACCGTCACGGAGAACGCAAACGGTAAAGAAAATAACTATGTAGATTGCACGGGGGAGATTACTGTATCATCATCTGATGAAGAAGAGTTAGATCAGTATTATAACTCTGAAAGCCATCGAAAGAAAGCGAAGCGTCTGATGAATCTGATTTAGAACTAAATGAATCACATTTGGAGGGTTCAGAGAAAGACAAATTCAATAATAATGAAACGGATGCCGAAACTGACAATAGTCTGCAGAATTCAGATGTTGCATCGCCCCAAACAAATGCGAACCCCCAGAAACAGAGCGCTACAATGGCAAAATCGGATTTACTTACTGGCAAATAAACAACATGCTGAAGTTGCGAGCTGCAAACGTTTCTCTTCAATTTATGTGATGACCACCTCAAATTACGTAGGAGCTCGGAAATGGGACAAAAAAGCCTACTGCTTGTACTTCGAGAAAGCTTATTCCAAATTAACAAGGCATCTTATAACTATGCACACAAATGAATCCGAGGTAGCCAGATATCTGGGTGAGGCAGATGGCAAGAAGAAAACAGCTATGCTTTGTAAACTAAGAAATCTTGGCAATCACGTCCATAACTGCGCAGTTTTAAGAAGAGGAGAAGGCAGTCTTTTAGTTTCATACCGACCATCAAAGTTTGCTTCATCTTATTCATATACACCGTGTGAGTATTGTTATGGGTACTATGCCAAGTATGAGCTGTGGCGACATAAATGTCCTTTAAAACCGGTGTCAAGCACTAAATGAAAGTTGCGTCAAAGGGTGCTTTCAAAAAGCCGAATGCTGTTACCAACTCCCCCAGAAGCTAATGCAGCTCTAACAGAAGTTCTTGCAGCCATGATGAGTGACGAAGTATCAAGAGTGTGCAAAAGTGACACATTAATTTTGCAGCTGGCGAGAAAGGAAACCTTTAGAGTAGGGCATGAGAAAGATTCCCACAATTACATTAGATCCAAAATGAGAGAATTGGGGAGGCTTCTTGTTCGTCTGAGAACAAGAACTGGTCTATACAATAGTTCTTTACAAGACTTTATTGAACCCACTAAATTCAAAGATGTCGTTGAAGCAGCACGAGAGGTATCACAGTTCAATGAAGTGACACATGAGTATGCCACCCCATCTCTAGTTTTAAAGTTAGGACACACATTAAAGAAATGCGCAAAAATCATGAAAGGAAATGCTTTACAATGTGGTGATGTGGAGACTACGACACGCGCTGATGCCTTTAGCACACTCTGTGAGTTGAAATGGACGGACGAAGTCTCATCTCATGCACTACGAACATTGCAAGTTAAGAAACGAAACTTAGTTATGATTCTACCTCTTGCGAATGACGTATAAAATCAAACTCACAAGTAAGTCATTACGGTAGTACCTTTATCCACCATATACAGTCACGTCCTATGTCTATGGACATGTTGCAAAGCGAATGTTTGGATACATTTGGAATGGAGCTGCAGCCTTGCACATAGTTCAGGTTATATGGTTGTTTTTCACTGGACCGAGGTTTGTTCCATGAAATACACACAGGCGCCACAGGAGTAATCGATATTAAACAACACCGAGGCATATTAATTTAAGTGGATCTCGTCACCCCCTAGGTGACTGAGCATCCTTCTTTATGATCACACAATTCACCTCTGGATATTAAAGATGGGCTCAGAGAGCTGCCATGAACATTGCCTACTTAGTCAATATACCGTGGCTAATAGCGGTCCCACCTTAGCAGACAATAATCTAACCAAAAGACAAAGGTGACACAACTCAACATTTGTGTTTGGTATGAGTGCATACTGATATATATCAAATCAGCAGAAAGACTAGAAAGAAGAATTGGCCAGATTCAACTTCCATGTAGGAGCCCTTAGTGCAACGAATGAGAACTCTCAGAATTCGGAACAGGCTACATCCTCGTTGCTGTGGGCGAAGCAACAAAGAGCGATGTGAGTATTGTGTTGCATTTGTCATAAAATCACAGCTAGTCAGCAAACTCTCTAATCACCTAAAGGGCATACATGACTGATTAATGCAAATTGACACACATGCTACCTGGAAAAAGACATGCAAATGCATTGTATGTACACACTAAAAACTGACCTAGATGAGATCAGGGACATAGTAAATAAAGACGTGACATATCTTATGGCAGAAGTACCAAAGGCAGTATAGCTCATATCATTGTTCGTGACGCAAATGATAGGGTTGTCACTGTACAGCATGGGTTTGACAAGCGCAGCAAGAACCTGCTCCTTCTTCCATGTAAATGTACATAAAATGACTTCTTAATCACCGACACAAACCGCAATAAGACGTATACAGTGGTACACTTATCTTTCTGTGTGCCATATTTTGTTTACGTTATGCATTTGAATCCATTGAGGAACTGTGTTGGGAACTGTGTTGGGCCATACGCATCACTTGTGCACATTTCTGTGCTTCTTTTGTGTGTCCTGGCACTCCAGCAAACACGGTATATTCCGTAATTGCGCTTAATAATTGGACAATCATTATGTAAAATAGATTTGAATCATATCTATAATGTATTTTAAGAATGAATTTACGACTGAATATAGACAAAAAGGTTTTAATCGATAAATGAGGCAAACTATAAAATGGCAAGAATTACATTAGCGTTGGACCATCTGTTCTACGTGGGCAACATTTGGCGCATGAAATGTATACGCACCTATCGTAGCAATGTCAAATATAAACAAATATACACCAACGAGTATATACACTACGTTCTTTTGGGCACCATTTAAATAGGGATATTATTTGACATAAAAACATAAGCTATATGCACAAATATGTATGTAATTTTTACATATGGTTGCATTTCATTACATAAAAAATGTAGAAAAGAGAAGCAATTGTATCAGACACCGAAGCGTAAATGAAACATTCTTGTAGTTAAGTAAACATTGTATTAACACATTAGAATGCTCTGTGTAAAGGATACATGTTCACAAAAGATTGATGTTTTGCTTCCTTCCAAAAGGAACGTTATAGTTTTGTGTCACTGTCCAAACTGTTTTGTGAAAGTATTCAATATGGATAGCTACAACGAATCAGACATGATCTGATAAATAAATCTGATGCACATACTGCTTTCATGAAATGGTTTAACCCAAATCATAAGTGGCTGAGGTAATTAATATTCACTATGTAATCTCAGCTACAAATAACAAAACCTATTTACCAAGAACTGCATGAAGATGCGAATTATTATTGTTTGAATTTATTCACTTAAATTCTTTACCATCCAAGACGCAAGATTTTCACTGCCCGTTTCAAAACCTGCTAAGTGGTAGCATATTTGATAATATTTTCTTTCTGTGAACACCTCTTTTCCGGACAAATTTGATGCTAACAATAATTAGGGTTTTTTTCTATTACTACCTCCTCTTTCTTTCAGTCCTCACATTCACCCCTATATCCCCGGGCTCAGAGACCATTTTCCAAAGGCAATAACCTAAATATCTTGGAAACGTCTTTGCCCATTAGACCAAAGAAAAAGGAAAATTGTACCCAGAGGTCAAATGTTCATTTTCTTGGCCAGAATTTAGTAATAAATATCATATACAAATTTGACATTTTATTGACATTGATTCGTTTGATGTTTTCCATTACATATATTATGTGTATCTTCATTATATGATTACATATTAATGTTTGGGTTATATATATATATATATATATATATATATATATATATAATCACCTACCCATTCTTAATATTTTTCAAAGTGATTCACTTGCGAATAATGATAATAATAATATATGGATAATACCTTCAATACTACTAATAATAATAATCATTATAATAATAATAACAAATGATTTTTAATATATATTATATAACTTTGAATATAACAAATAAGCATATCTCGACATTAATAACGTATACTGGAAAAGCCCTTCTGTTTGGTTTTCATGGTTAAACTAGCGATAGAGGAAAAAGAGTGAGACACATTCTTTATAATGGATAAACGACACAAATAATTAATATATTGTGATGTTGTATTATAAGCGATGTATACAGGAGAAAAAACGGTGATAAACCAAGCGTGAAATGGTGATGTTAAAAATTAAAGTTTCCAGTAGAGATGTTATTAAATTAATATTCGAACGAACTTCAAAGACTTTAATATTTGTAGAGATATTTGTTTCAGCCGTAACATCATTTCGCATGATGTTTTTTTTAAAACTTAGTTCAATAATATTTTTTCTTTAAATTACAAAACGTGTTTAAGCTGTTTTTGCATATAGAAATACAGTTCATTTAATGCCCCGTACAAAGCATTGTTTCCATTGTTCGCAAATGTGCCAAGGATATGCGAATGGAATGTGACATGATTTTATCCATTGAGGTTCTTTATAATAGAGCGAGATTGCATTTTTAAAAAGATATATTAAGGTACATTTTGTGCTGATATCCGTTATTTTGGGACTTTATGCAACCAATTGACATTGTTATTTATTTATGTTATTTATTTATATATTTATTTTCCAACGTCTATTCACGTTTCAATGGCATTTTCAATGTTACAGCCATTTAACAATGTATTTTATTTCAAAATAATAGCAAAGTTTTACTACAACAAATTCAGTCGCCCTCATTCAAATCATTACAGAACATATTATTAATGATTAATTTTAATTTATTTGTATGTTTAAAAATCTGAAAAGAAGTTTTAATACAATCACAGCCATTCTTGTAGAATACATGACTGTTCAAACTAACCCAGATAACATATGAATAAGCCTTTGAAGGTTTGTTTAAGAAATTAATCTTTACATATTCCTTTTCAACTTTCAAATTGTCGATATATATATATATATATATATATATATATATATATATATATATATATATATATATATATATATATATATATATATAGTACTAAATGCAGCCAAGAGATAAGAATTAAGAATTCACTGAGAATACTTTTCCATCACTTATAATAATTAATACTTTGTTCCGACTGCCATGGGTGATGGAATTTATTGAGAAATGTACTTACCAATTCAAGCTGATTCAGAAGGCTCAACATATTAGATCAATTACAGCACACCTGTAAATATCCATAATAATATTGATTTTATGTCCAGTTAAATAGCGTGGTTAATCTAAACACGTACCATAGACTGAAATACAAATCCAAAGCGCCTCACTCAACAAATAGAGCTAACGCAACGCAGTCTATCGATTAAATTGTCATGGTGAATATTTGTTATAAGAATGATGCATTAGTCCCTAATGACTCCATCAACATATGCTTAATTGTAAATGTATATTAGATGCAGTCTAATTCAGTCTGCATTTCTTCCATAGTACCATGTTACCGAATGACTGTAACATCAACATTGAATGGTTTATATATTTTGATTACAAAGTACGTATGTTGCCAGAGCGTTGAATTCTAATATAATTTATTGGGTTAGATACTCACACAGGCTAAAGAGCACCCATTTGTTGTGTCAGTTCAGTCTCAGTTTTTCCTCTTTCTGAAAAGTGGACCACGTTTTCTTCTGTGCAAAAGGCAATGAAACATTATGAACCACTAACATTCTAAAACAAACTGATAGAGTGTTTTGCATCAAATTGTTTATAGACTAATATTAAGTAATTAAATAAGATATAACTAGATATGTACATGAACGTATGATCTTATTTCATATCTGTTGTCAAGACTTGTCTGCTATATTCACTTTTAAGGCTAAAGTAACTTTTGTAACGAGGAGATAACTAGAGCATTCATTGCACACTTAAGTTATACAAAAAAATCTTCTCCAGACATCATTCATTGATATATACAACTAAACTTAGCCAAATATTTACCAAATAAAGTCTGAAAGATAAGTCATCACCACTGGTATTTGATTTAACAAGTCAGATTTCATTGTTAACTATTCGGAACGCTTGATTGTCCAAATAAGAGTAGATTCCGATTTAGGCTATCTTTGTATACTACAGGCTAGTTCAATCATTCTGAAAACTTTCTGAGAGTGAAAATCGTGCTTAGTGTAAAACATCCCATATATAATATGGCATAAGGGCGTCTATATCAGTTCTATTTAGCTATTTAAACAAGGGAACAACACCAAACACTGGACGATGTCTGCAAAACTAAGTTCGATATACAAAAGAATCATTTTAACTGGTCATGTAACCAGTACAACCAGGACAGTCGGAATTTAAATGCACATCGCAATTCTGTATGGCATCTTCGTAAAATAACTCTTCATATTTAACACAATTATACATTTTAATAGACCACATTTTGTTATGTGTTTGCACTGTTTAAATGTAAGAGTAATTTTAATATTTAGGAGTTTACGTGTTAATTCTATAAAGTAATATACTTAAATACATAATATAGGGACAAGTACAGATACATGTTAACGCATAATACAGCTGTGGGAATCTTAAGCATGATCGTTGGTAAAATGGTTAAATATTTGAAAAGAAAAGCATATAAAACGGTGTCTTTTCACCGAGAAAACAAACAAAACGTAACACCTGAAAGGATATGTAACACAATTATAAATTTAAACAGGTTTTAGATCATGCATCTCCCGTATGCAATACATCGAGAAACATTGTATTGGTGTGTACAAAATTATTTCACCATGATACGTTTATGTGTCACTCATCAGAATTCCAAACAACGAATCAAACTTTGCGTTTTGCATGTCAATGTACGTCGTATTGTAAGGGGCTAATTATTTCCCAATGAATCGTACAAATCTTGCGTACTTTCTATCTTTCTTTCACATTACTTTATTTGTGATTAACTTTATACATGTTGTTGCTCTTTTATCATTTAATGTGGGACATAAATTGCAATCGTACTATGTTATGTAATCACTTCATGTATCATGTAAGTAACATGTAGTCTTAAAATTGTATATAAATTCTAAAAAGGCTGACATGATATGATTAAAGAAAAAATATACTGATAAACACAAATAGAATCATAACGAGATTCTAGAACGAATTCAACACAGTAATGGTTAGTGTTTCCTTGTAACTGTTCAGAAATGTTTTTGTGCTGCAAGGATTAGTGTTGATCAGTTGTTGTTTTTCTCACATTTCATATTACATCTGACATACAGTAGACCGTACAAAACTTGTTATGAAACAAATTTCAGACGGAAAAAAATCAGATTAATGTTGCACAAAAACTTTAAGACTTTTTCCCCTTTATATTTGCTGATTGAGTTACTTTCAAAATCAGTGTGTATATATATATATATATATATATATATATATATATATATATATATATATATATATATATATATATACACACATACATACATACATACATACATACATACATACATACATATTTTTATATATGTATATTCTGTAATAGACACATTTCTGTACATTGCACTTCTACAAAATGTACACAGATAGGCACATATCCATGTGCTGATATATTCTTCCACATAATATTCCTACAAAGTATATACAAATAGGCAAATCCCTATGAACTAATGTTGCACTCTGAAACCATTACACCAAGTTATAACTCAATTCAACATTTCCAAATCTAGAATATCAAATGAATAAAGTCATGAAGTTACTACGAATTAATCCAATAGCGAATTAATATTTTAATTTTTTTATATAAAGATTGCTCTTATCTCAAGATATGCATGTATATAAAAACAACCACGAATAAATCACCGTATACATCGTGAAAACGTATACATAATTAAAGTACACTTACTTTGTAGTAATATATTGCAACATTCGAGCAAATAGTCACTGACATGTACTGAAGCTCCTTGTAATTCCCAGAATATATATCTTTCCCGCCAATTTCGAATGATGTAGGAGTAGCTTGTCTTCTCTTAATTCACGCAAGCTGGTTTTAGCTACCACGGAAGTTTACCTCTCAAGATAATAGATTTAAACTATAGTGGCCACGCCTTGCTCAAATCCGACTGGATATTGATTCATATAATTATCAGACACTGCCTCCTCCCATCAGTATGTCTATCGTGGATTCACGACCACCCATTTTATGGGGGTTTTTTTTATCCAAAGAAAGAATTACATCACTTACCTGTAAAACCTGTGATCGTAAATATTATGTAACTAGCGTGCCCAAAATACGGCAGATTACGAATTTTATGGCTATGTCAATTAACTGACTTGACACCTTTCTTCGCCGAATTGGCCTTCATACATATTGACGGCGCGAAATTATTAGCCTGAGCATGTGCATGTTGAAATCTGTTTAATTCTTACAACGTGACACAACACACACACACACACACACACACACACACACACAAACACACACACACACACACTATATATATATATATATATATATATATATATATATATATATATATATATATATATATATATATATATATATATATAGAGAGAGAGAGAGAGAGAGAGAGAGAGAGAGAGAGAGAGAGAGAAATATATATCTTATATATATATATATATATATATGTATGTATGTATGTATGTATGTATGTATGTATGTATGTATGTATGTATGTGTGTGTGTGTGTGTGTGTGTGGAGAAATGTTACAATCTATAAACACGTAAACTCTCTTTCTCTAATGTAGCCAGAGCATTATGGTCTCTATTGAGGCTAGAATTAGAATATAGTACCTATTTACTAGTATTAACCTTTATTCGCTGTAAAGTAGTATGCGCTTATAATAAACTATGAGGTAGCAAGAATGATTTCTGGACAATATAGAGCTGCTACCTTTATACGGGAACTAATATAAAAACTGAAGTGATCTTAGTACTATTTTCAAAGAGACATATATCGTGGCGTATTAAATGCATAAATAAATATTTATACTAAACATGTAAACTGAAAACATCAAGCAGAAATACAACGGAAATACATAAATAAATAAATAAATAAATAAATAAATAAATAAATAAGGAACTGATTTAACAGCATTATGCGAATCAAGACCAAACATACGTTATCATCATTTGGTGATGATTAATGTGTACAAAATGCAGGATAAACAATAGATTATTTTCTCTATGCAAATTATTGAAATATTTGTACATGGAGAGTTAAATACCAAGTGAACTAGACATGAATTACTCTATTGAATATGAAAACCATAAGTTAAATTAAATCTGATGCACATACTAAATCCACGAGAATATCTAAACTGGACTATACAAAGCACAAGTATTATTTTCCCATGTATTACCTTCCCATCTTCCTCATGTTTCAACTTCACCCCACCCCACCCCATTCATCACAGGTAATATCATGGATTGTCTCGTGCGAACTAGTTTTATATCTTCTTTCCTGAAGAACGAGGCTATTATCTCGCATGACTGGTCGTCTCTGAGTATACAAGGATATATGTAGGGAACCGAGATACTACTCAACGCATAGTTTACTGTGTCCTCGGTTGAATATTGTATGACTATTGAACATGAGAATATTACGTGCATCCGTTAGTTATATATAACGCAGTGTGACTTGAAGCAGACCGACGAAAAACTCAGAGAGAGAGAGAGAGAGAGAGAGAGAGAGAGAGAGAGAGAGAGAGAGAGAGAGAGAGGGGGGGGATACTGATATACTTCACATTCTCTAGGAGAAAGAAGCGCAACCAACAAGTTTAGTAATGTAATCAAACATTTTATTTCTGTAATTTAATATGTTAATATTTACTTAAAGTATTGTCATTTGAACCCCCAAAAATCCTAAATGTCCTTTAAAAATGTTCCGAAAGTATAGAATGTTCTGAATAAATTCCAGTGGTTTTGACTATCCTAGGGTACCAATGGTCTTGAATGTACTGATACAAAACACTGATAATTTCCACAATGTCTTTGAAATGGTTCTCAATAATTCCAAAATAATGTGTTAATTCAAGTGTTAATGCGTACTTAGTAATTCCAATTTAATGACTTAAATAAATAAATCCTCTCGAATTATATCTTGAATACACATGTAACCTATGATACGAAATTGTTTCCAGAGTCTAATCTTCAGAGTGAATTATTTGCTTACCACGTACTTGGCCTGCTTTATGAATGTTTTGGAAAACTAAGCATTTATAAAGAAAACTCCACTAGCAAGAGTAGGCTAGGCTTGAACAAAAATTCTTATAAACATCTTGTGTGCCACCGACAATGTGATAAAAGTCAGGTATGCGTAAATTCGATTCACAACTCTCATTCACGGACTAACGTCAAGCACAAAATACAAATTAAATATTCATAAAAACACACACACATACATACATGCATACTTACCTACCTACCTTCCTTCCTGCCTGCCTGCCTGCCTACGTACCTACCTACCTACCTACCTACCTACCTACATTACATACATACATACATACATACATACATACATACATACATACATACATACATACATACATACATACATACTTACATACATACATACATACATACATACATACATACATACATACATACATACATACATACATACATACATACATACATACATACATACATACATACATACATACATACATACATACATACATACATTGATTCATTCATGCATGCAGTTATGTATACATACATCCATATTGGCATATCGAGGGTCTTCGATTCATACCGATTGCTAACGAAACTAAATAACTACAATGCAATATTTAATCACTGGTTGTAATTTGGTTATGATTAACGCTATTAAATGCGCAACTGAATGCTGCAAAGTGATTGCAATTTGCAAAACAAAAAAAGAAATAACAAAATACTCAGCAAGTCAAGAATAATGCAATTGAAAACTCAACACTCTTTTGTATATTTAATTGTTTGGTTGCTTAAAATAGTGATACCGATCGGGCACAAAATATAACTATAAATCATATTATCAACTCCAGTAGTACATATATACTTTCTATTACTAAAATTATATAAATCTATGTCGCCTTTTGTTTTTAAAAAGTGATCTTGAAGTCTATTAAGAAATTAATAAATATTTTATGTCAAATTGTAAAATAGACGTGCACTTTTAGTTTATGGAATGAAAAATCTAATTGGATTGCCATGCAATAAGAGCACAATTACAAATTAGATAAATATACAGCTTATGCGCATCTTATAAAGTATTCTCCAGTAAACAGGACTAAAGATAATAGTATTGATCGAACATAATTATATATCTCTGATCGAACAACCATATATAATAATATAAAAATAGTTTTGATAAATAGTATTAACAGCCTCAACAGACTGCATACTTCTCATTTATCTTCTTACTTAGATTTTCTTTATCTTCATTGATCGTTTCCACACAAAACAATTAGCAAAAATAAAGAAAAATAACTTCCAAACGTGTGATTAGTAAAGTCTTGTTTAGTTATTCACCATTGCTGGATCGATATAAAAAAAATGCTTTTGTACAAAAGCAAACACCTGAATTTGTTTTGATTCCTTATCTCCTGAGTGATAGTACATGTAGACGTGTCATCCACACCTGGTTTTAAGGTGCGGCAATAACAAACGACACAAAGATTGAAATATACCATACAAATAAGGATGTAAAATTGAGAGAAACTAAAACGAAAACATACAATAGCAGAGAAGTGGAATCGAGAAGAAACTATAAAACTCATTGCTACATGAAATCGATCTCTTTTTCTGTCGATATATCCGTCAATCTATCAATTCATCTATATATCCACCCTATAATGTTATATTTCCTATTCTTGACCTCGTTTTGTTTCAGACCAACTCCCAAAGTTGCTAATTAACTAGCATACTCCGCACATGTTCTCATTAGTCGAGGCACACTGAATACGTCGTATGAATTCCGATATCACGAATGAATGTGCATAACTGAATAGTGCAAAGATTATATCTTTACGTTATCAATTTTTACATATTGTTAATTCAGATACACAATATACAAAGGATTTACCTACATGATCATCTCAAAAATGGCTTGAACAATCGAATGACGGAAAACTAGTTAAATAAGCCTGAACACTTTAATTTCGTCTGACTGTCTTTCAAATACAATTATTTTGTTATTCTTGTTATTCAAAGATATTCCAACTGGATTTTTTAATCCATGGTCACTTGATAGTAACACACCAAGCTGTCTACCTCTTGATGTGACTTGTACTACAGTTTTATACTTACAACCACAGCAGTAAATAATTCCATTCTTATCTACAATGATACCTGATGCTTCCGTAAGATCTTTGCTTTTGAAAGTATGCAACATTTCCCCATTAATGTCAGTTATATAAATTGTATTCCTACCAATGAAATAAATACCTTTTCCGTCAGGACTTACACTTAATGTGTTGTAAATAGAACTCCTTCGATTAGGTCTCTGAATCCTTTTGATCAAATGGTACGACATGTCATAAATATCCAGTAAGTATTGCCCTTGTAAAACTTTTTCTATGAAAATATTTGTTTGAGAGGAGGCTATTCCAAAGCAATCGCCTTCAACGGCTAAGGTATTTAGTTTTGTAACTTGATTGGCTACGGAAACAATGTGTACTCTTTGTTCCGACGAGGTTACGGCCAGTGTCTCAAGGTCCACAATGCATGCAAATCGAGGTTGTTCTGTAATTCTCAAGTATGACACACAGTGAAAACATTTATCAAACAGCTTTAATTTCCTATTTCTCTGATCACTCACTACAAAACGATCATCAGGAAGGAAAATGCCAGAATAGATGTTACAAGTTCCTTCATCGTCGGAGACTTTTGAGTTAAAAGTTATCATCGAATCTGGTTGTACACACGGCAAGAGCATCTTTGATTTTTCATATGATCTATCAAACGATAATCCTTGAAGTTGACAGGATTTCCTAATGATCTGACCTAATGAACTCAGCGTTTGAATCATTCCTTCGAAATTCTTGTCACGCTCAAACAGAATTTGTATATTCTGAAATGTATTTTGCGCCACATCATGTTTTTGTATGTACCTTCTAACTTGTTGAGACACTCGGGTAAGGACCATAAATGTTTTTGTGTCATCACTATCGGACTTTGTCTCTTCGAGTAGCATATCCTTCGATGTTTCGACGGCAGCGATGGCGCTTTTACATTCAACGATTTGGTCGGATATTGTCAAAGCATCTTCTTTATAAACTTGTTCCAATGTTTCTAATGTTGCCATCTCAAGTATGTCTGTTAGTTCCTTAACTGCTTTTGCCCATTCTTTGATTTTCAGGTTTATGCTGCTCTTCTGTTCCCGAATGGAATCAAAGTTTTGTGACCTATTTTCGAGCAATGTTATAAACATATTTCTTAAGCCGTCTAAGTTTTCTAATACTTTCTTTATTTCTGAGCCATCTTTACATCCGTTTGACACGTTTTCAATTAAAAACAAATCTTTGCAGTTTTTATGATCTGTGACGGCACATTTACTGCAGCAAAGATCTTTATCTTGAAGGCAAACATATGTATATTTTTTCTTGTGTCTTGTGCACCGGAATAATTCGTCTTTCGTTTCAGGCAAAACATGATTATCGGGCATTGACGGAATAGTAATAGTGTGGTCCTTACTCATCTTGAACTTTTTGTGATAGTCGTAGCAGATCTGACAAAGATACTCCGAGCATGTTACACAGAAAGCCACGCAGATATTTCGCTTACCGTCCGTTAAACATGGTTGGCAGTTCACAACGGTGTCCTCGCCGGTCTGGTCCTTTTCCATACTAGCCTGAATGACTGGGATTGTTGGAAGCTTTGCGGCCCAGTCTTCCGGGGTCTGTTGGGCGGTGGGAGCGGGGATAGGAGTTCGGCATATGGGACACGTTCTTTGGTCTACCTGTGTCCCCTCAACCCCCTCACAGCGGACATGTTTACATATACACTTTTCACAAAATGTGTGTAAACACATCAGTACCTTAGGTGATTCAAAGGTTTGTAGACAAATGGGGCATATCAGATTCCTCTGTTCATTCTCAACCTGAGCTTCCGCCATGCAATATAATAACCGCACCCTCTTTAGAATATTAAAGACAATCTACAATGTTTGATACGATAACACACTGATCAAACTAAATGAGCAGCTATGAACCGATGGATACATATATACCGTCTTCCTAAATGTTTAGGTCCGCAGTGCTCGATCGTGCTTGAAATATATGTTCGCCTAGTTCTCTTGGTGTGTAGTTTACCTTAGTCCAAGTGATTAGATGTGATCACGTGGTCTATAATACAGGTATCGTAGTGCACTTAAATCATGCAAAGGGGTCAATAAATATAATGTTATACTCGTATTGACCTTGAGAATGTGAAGTACCATTGTGAAGTATGATCAATTGTAGATTGAAATTATGATTAAACCTTGCGTATACAGATCTGTCCACACGAATCAGGTTATATATGTCGACAAATTTATAAGCTTACGCATATTTATTACGTACAAAGTATGTGAATGTGCACTGCATCATATCCGCAAGTAGCGACAACGTAATTTCTCAATGTGTATACGATTTAGCATTTGATCGCAGAGCAAACGTATACACGGCTGAATTTTAATCAGTTATGTGTTGTTGTCTTTGCGGGATTGAGGAAGATAGTGTACTTACATGGATTATCAAATTACATTTTATATATAAACACACACATTTGTCCTTCTGTGGGTAATGCGTGCCAAACAAGAAGTCATGAGCTTAAAACTCGACATCCCAATTTACTTTACTTTATTTTCAAACTCGTGCATTTCAATTTATTTTCTTTTTCTTTAATTTGTTATGTTGAAACTTTCTTTACTGACTCACATCTGTCAAACAGTTGGTCGCGAGTTCGAAACTCTCGGCATCTCAATTTATTATATTTATTTTTGTCCTTTTATTCTTAAATTGAAACTTTTTTTTAAACTCACGGTCCCACCTTATTTAATATTTTTAATATAGGCTTCTAATTTGTTTTCAGCATTTACGTCTTTGATTTTATTTTGAAACTTTAATTTATGACTCCCGTCTGCCAAACAAGAAGTCGCGAGTTTGAAACTCGCGTCATCCCAATTTTTTTTGTTGTGTTTCTTTGCTTTAATTTATATCTTAAAACTTTCTAAAATGCGCATATCTTAATTTTGCTTTTTACGTTTGCTTTTCATTTTTGTTTATTTTTATGTTGTCATTTTACTGACTACCGTCTGTCAAAATAAATGTTGCGAGTTCGAAACTCGCGGCATCCAAATTTGGTTCAATTTTTTTTTATCCCTATTAGTAATCATATTTATACTTTTTTTATGTCTAAACAATCTTATCAACTCGCCTTTCTAACCATCTATCCAACAAGAGGTCGCGAGTTCTAAACTCACGGAATACCAGTTTTTGTATTTGTTTTGCTTTTGTCTATGTAGAAGATTTCCTTTAAACTAGCGTTGTAATATGAAGTTTAGTAGAAGAAACTCTAGAGAGTACTTAAATAGTTTTCATACCAAAACACAGATAAAAACTGAGAGCATGAGAGTTTAATTAATAAACTGAAATCTCACGGTTTTGTTTTTCTATGTGCTTTTTTTTTCCTTCTTACTTACTGCTACTATTGTGGAATGATAACATTTTACATTTGTCCTTCCACGTATCGATTCAAGCGGCATTGGGAGGGGTATTTGTCGGTATGCCATAAACAACAAACATTGTATTGAGCAACAATAAACCAGACTACACACAGGCCCGCACCTACGAAATTCTGGGCCCCAGGCAGCTGACAGAGTTCGGGCCCCTTTCGTGTTTCAAATATGTGCGTATATTTTATCTATCTAGCTCGGGCCCCTGACAAGTGCCATGGTTTCCCCCCCCCCCAGGTGCGGTCCTGCTACACATGCTGTATTATTTGAATTGTATGCGATATATATATATATATATATATATATATATATATATATATATATATATATATATATATTAGTTCATCTTGGGGTTACGAATGTATCTTCAATTAATTTGCATCCAATTCAATGTGAATTCATTTGCACAATAACTTTCACTGTACCATAGAAAAGTAATCGTAGGTGAATATATCAAAAAGTTAGTTTCGGATATTTAACGCATAATTATAGGTACACACTTATAAATATTTATGGTCCTAATATTGACACATACAATTTCTACACATTAGAATGGGAGGACTTTTAAAAATCACCCTCATCGAGGAGATGTAGCTATGAAAGAAGCTCTTGAAACAAGTAATTACAATTCACTAAAAATCAAGAAACAAGCTTTTCAGTAATTGGTATGTGTGCTGAATATAATCTAACTGATATCTGGCGAAAAAGAAATATGAATTCAAAACGCACACTTGCAGAAAACATAATCCCTTGCAACCAAGCAAGGTTAGATTTCTTCCTGGTTTTGAGAAACTCTTTTTACAACGGTAATTGATGCGTCAAGTTAGAGAATATACCGATCTAGTCCTACTAACTTTTTCAGAAACAGGAAAACACAACACATGTCTGAAGTTTAACAATTCACTATTGAAAGATTTAGAATGCATAGCGCGTGTTAAGGACTCAGTTAAAGAGTGCCAGAATAAATGCTTCTTCTACATCAAGTTCTAACTTGGAGCCATCTAAAATTTCTTGCCTAATTACCCTAACAGCAGCAAAAACAAGTTTTAAGCCATGCGTAATAATAACATCCCATGATCGGATGAATTTACGGAAGGAAATATCTTTCTATGTCCTTAAATTTTACTCGGAACATGCAAGCTACGTACACTTGAGAAGGCATCCGATTCTATTACATGGCTTTTACTGATAACGGTCTAATGTTTATATATGTTAGCAAGCATTTATTTTCAAGGCCGGATCAATCTCGTCTATAAATTATCATATCTTGTGTTAGTTTAAATGGACACGGTTACCAAGGTTTGAAATCAAGAGTTAGTTAGGCAAGTGCCCCCCTCCCATCTCCATGAACGTGTTTTGTTTGTGTGATGAAATATTAATCCAGTTGATTCGGTATATCAAAAGAATTTAAATAAAAAGCACGGAATATTTTCTTTCGTAGTATGCAGATGATACCGCTCTTACACTAGATGGCTCAGAGAATTCTTTTACATCAGTACTAGGTATTATTCAACCATACGTCAACTTTTGGTATAAATATTGAGAAAATAAAAAAAAAATTGTATGGATACAGCTAGAAATGTTATAAGGTGGTGGAACGATTATAATCTAAACTGGAATACATCTTACTTCACGTAACAAGGTATTCCATTCTTAGTTAAATAGTATGGTAAAGCTCAGTAATAAAAGTAAAATTAGAAAAGTTAAATCTTCACTTTTTTAATGATAAAAAAGATCACTTACCCCAATTGCAAACATTGTGTTTGTGAAAACGTGGTTCTATCTGGGATTACCCACATATTGTTAAATTTATCAAATATGCCCAAGTCCAAGCGTCAATAGTCAAATATACAATGTGCTATTATTGGAGGTGTTGGGAAAGTATTACGTAATGAGTATTTTGAGAGAGGTCTAGAAACGAAATGTATACGTTTGTACATTAACTGAAACTCACTTGGGTAACAAAAAATCTCTAAAACTAAATGGAAAGAGATTTAACAAAATCCATGCCAGTTATAGACATATATTTCACTTTTGGCATATCTTCCTTGATACATCTGAGAACTACTGCCAATGTATTTTGGATTGATGCATTTGCAGCATACCTTGAATTACATAATACATATAATTTAGAAATATCTGAGTTTTTTTCCGAAATCTCTTATATGGGTGTATCCTAATATTAAAGCTGTAAATTCCTATTTTATGTATAAACATTGGGTGAAAAAGGAAGTTTTATATGAAAATATTTACTTAATAAATTCGGTTCGAAGATTAATATTGATGGCTTTATAACGAGTTTGAAATGCATATCAACATTCTATCGCCATTCTTGTCATAAATATGTAATTTTTGCTATCAAGGAATAAGGAATTGTACACAAAAACTTAAAGATAATGCTTGTCGAGAACATCAGTATCACAACAGAGTCAATAATATGAATGTATAGATATGAGTGACTGGACTGAGTACTTTTCTTGCCTGTTAAATTAACTAGGTTTCCACAACTGACGTGGTTTCAAACTAACGTAATGCTTGAAAATTTACCAACCAATACATGTTTGATCGAAACTGGAAGAGTGCCTCCAGAATATGCTCTCTTTATTTATGACTCCATAGAGACTTTATCTCATATTATTGGAGGTGTTCAAACCTGAGTCTTTATTAACTAGTTTTATTGAGAGGATAAAGGGTAAGTGTAATCATCTGCACAGTATTAAGGTTTCAAAAAGAGAATTTGTTATTGGTATAAAAGACCAAAAACAAATGAGAGACAAAGAACAATCTCCTTTTTGCTGCAACTGATTCAAATTGGAAGATTGTTATTGGTATAAAAGACCAAAAGAAAATGAGAGACAGAGAACAATCTCCTTTTTAGCTGCAACTGATTATATATATATATATATATATATATATATATATATATATATATATATATATATATATATATATATATATATATATATATATATATATATATATCAAATGCCGATTTAACAATGACACCAAGCATGGCGACTTTAACAATATAAATGAAGTTTTAGCACATGTCAGAAAAATATTCTGGATATATTAATTACACATAGAAAACATATGATGACGAATGTCAACAATACAAACATCAGTTTTAATGATATGTGGTATAATTCTGATAAAACAACAATTTTAATTAACATCATATGTGCCCATGCATGACATTAAACATATGTGTAGTAATGGAATTATGAACTTATTTATAATTAATGTTGGATATATTAAAATGTGGGAATTTCAATTAAACAAGTTTCGTGTTTTTTTCTCACCATTATGATTCCAAAATATCAAGTGACAGCATCATATTCACAGCTTGCTTCAGGACATGTCCTTCCAGCCACCTAGATGAGTTACGGGAGGTAACCTGTTGTCCTCTTCTTCACTTTCCTTATATACAATAGGAGTAGCTTATCTGCAAAAGTCACAAGTAATTATGTCGATTGTTCGGGTATAAACAAAATAAACGTACAATATTTAAGCAAATCAATTTACTTACTGGTTCATCGAGACGGTACCTTTTCTGGAATCATAGGAACTTAGAGAGAAAACAAATGTATGGTGTATTTTTTTTGTTGACTTTTTTCTTTTAAAAGATCGAGCGTCTTTTATACATATTCACGAAATGGCGATTTTATCGTTGTAGAAGGAACAGAGGCACTTCTTTCTACTACTTATTGTTAGTTCATAAAAAGGACCCTATCAATTTAAATTTACATTCCTCTATTGCATACTTTAAGTCGTAAATAGAACCAGCGAACGTTACGAAACATATGCGTAGTGGTTTGAGTTACCAGATTTACTTCGATTTGAAAAGGTATGGAAAAGTGTTGGAATGGATAGAGAACACCCTAAAACACCTATTCACAAAATCCTGACGCGTAACATGAAACAAAGTTTCTAAATATTGTCAGTGGTTCGTACCATGTTTAAATTTCGACACAGTTAATTGAGTAGGACGTTTCTCTATCATAACACTTCCATAATAAATGATGCTGTCGTTTGGGGGTATAACGCATTTTCTCTTCTCAGTGCAAAACATGAATTCAGTGTGAAGAGAAATCACTTTTGACCCTCAGTCCGAGAAAGTAAATATCGTCTTCCACGTCAACATCATCGTCTACAGCAGCGTATGGGGATTATACGAAATTTGCACGAGTGCAATCACTCGCCATCCAAACTCGGTCTAACTGCAATCGTAAAAGTTATTGCTGCATGTATTTCTCAAAGTCCGCAGACAATAATTTTGACTGAGATTTGTTTGCCACTATTTGTCATCAGCCGTGTCTTATCGGCGCTTATTTCCATGTCAAAACTGGAAGATGTTTAATCCAGGTTGTTCACTAAGGTGTCAAGCTCGTCTTCACTGCCTGCCAGCCCATCAATGTCGTCTGCGTAGGTTGGTGATGTGACGCCCTCCAATGCTGAATTTCTCACAGTGGTTTTCCAGGGCTTCGCTCATGATGCACTCTAAACAGATGCTGAAGAGCGTGGGTGACAGAAGACAGCCTTGACGTACTCCAACTGTTTTCGTGAACCAGTCCTTCCCAGAACCTTGAGCAATTACTTTACTGGTAGCCTTGGCGAACAGTTGTTTGAAGTTATTGGCCAACATTTGACCAATGTTGTATTTCTTCACTGTAGCCCACAATGCTTCATACCACACTCTGTCAAAAGCCTTTTTTAAATATATGAATACATGATAGATGTATTGTTGATGTTTCGAGTACATTCCACACAAAACCCTGATATTGAAATATTTATTCGGTTGAGCTTTTTTCATTCTGGAACCCTGACTGTTCATTGGCTATTAGTTCTTTTGCTGGTTGTTACAGTCTGTCCAAAATGATCTTCAGCATAACCTTACAAGCTTGGCTGATCAAACTGATAGTTCTGTAATTGTGGCACAGATGGAGATTGCATTTTTGGTGGAGTGTTAAAATCAGTGACTGGGTCCACTGTGTTGGCCATTCACCTGTCTGCCATATCTTGTTGCAGAGTTTTGTTAGTAGCTCTATCACTGATCCCTCACCATTCATGATAAATTCAGATAGGATGTTGTCTACTCCAACTGCCTTCACATTATTCCGTGCTCATATTGCTGATCCCACCTCTTCTTTGAGAATTGGGAAATCATCATCATTTGTGAGTTTGATACTTCAAGCACCTCTGGGTCTCCAGAGGACGGATGGTTGTAGAGTTCTTTACAATGCTCAGTCCATCTTTCTGCAATGTCACTTGCTTCTCTGAGGAATTTTCCATTTTCGTCTTGAATGGTACTGACTCTTGGTTGCTTCTGTCTGGTGCGGTCTTTCACAATTTGGAATGCCTTTTTGCTGTTATTTTTTATCAGACTGTTCTCTATTTCTGTGCACATTTGTCCAATCCAATCTTCTTGTGCTTTCTTCAAGTTTTGTTTTCTCCTGATATTCTTGTTATTACTCTATACTCCATTTCACCTGTTCTGTGTCTGGTGTTTTTGAAGTCTCATAGCATATCACACAGATTCAGAATCTCTACTGTTAGCCAAGGTTGTTGCTTTGGGCGATGGAGGCCAATTATGTCCTTGGCAGTTGTTGTCATTTTATATGATACATATTATCTATATACAAGTGGATCTAGAGTGTTCTCTATCCTGGTCTATGACAATCTTTACAACAACAAGAGAGTTGAGTCTTTTTCTACATGATTTTTCATCTTTTGCATGTAAAATAGTAAATATTTGGCTAACTATATTATGTTTACATAACTTATTTCGTTGTATGTATGCTAATCTTGCAGCTGACTACACAGACATAAAACAATTAGTCTATATCTGGTATAGCTATAGTTACAAAAGCCCCCATCAGCTTATATGTTCCATACACAGATTAGATAATCAACATAACCACATAACATTGACTTTTTCGTGGTGAAGGAGGACAAAGCAGATGCAATGTTTGCTTTGCTTTGTTTTCTTCTAGCCTTATATATTAATTGAAATGTATAAAATATCTTAGGATTGAAAGTTAAAATGGAATGGATTTAGAGCATCGGCAGAAACAATCTATAAATTACAGACGAATCAGACAACCATGATTTTTTTGAATGGCCTTGACCTTATTTTAGAGACAATTTAGTGAAACTTAACAATATTGAATATACACAATGAGGGCAATAACATAACATGTGAACATGCCAGCCGAGAGATATAATGGGACACAGGTTACGCTGGTTACAATAAACTGGGTAAGAAGAAATTTATTTTCGCCGTCACTTACTCGATAAAACTGGCGATAATGATATTTCCTTGCTGATATTGCAAGAATTTCATACAGTGGGAAAACAGACAAGATTTTGTTGTTAATTAGCTATATATACCTTCCAAAAATCTATAATATTTGTTTGGAAAATCCCATTTGGGGCCCAGAGAACAACATTTCGATTTCATTTAACTAAATGGAATAGGTTAGGTATTAGGTCCGGCAAACTAACAATAATTTAGCGCAGATGTTAAATTAACAATAAACAGTTAGACATAATTGTGTGCCACCTTTTGCCATTGGTTTACCAGATGAATACCTTATAACTCATATTATTTCATATTTCATCTGTAATTGTCATGGACAATTAATGCTTCAAGTTAAGTTATCTTTATGAATAAAAGCCACGATATGTAATAATGACTAATAGAATGATAACATCTGTGTAGCGATAGAATTACATTGAGGATATATTGATACGAGTCTATACTCTTAAAAAGTAACAAAATAGTAAAAGACAATAAGCTTTGTAAATGTTAATTAAAAAATTCTTCAAGAGAATACAAAGTGAAAATGATATAAAAGAACTTACGGTAGTGCGAAATAAATCGCAAAATAATCCAATAATTCACTATGGAAACTCCAAAACTTTTATCCAAATTAACATATTTGCTACTGCTATCAATAATACTGATTTTAAACGTCAATTTCGTCAAGGAGATATGATATCAATTTCTGGACAAGATTATATTCAACATAAAAAGTTACATTACAATAGCATACATTGAAAATTTAAAGAAATAAAAATAACTAGCAAACAAAGCAAATTAAATTTATATTGAAAAGTATGTTAAGTTTCGGTAAGAGAGATTTTGGATTTAATTTGACATGGCCACAAATCTTATTTACAAAGGAACCAATATAAACAACTCGGCTATTGTTGAGTTGCTTGTTTCGTTTTCTTTGCAGTGTCACGACCTATCTCAACTCAAAATGCTGCCTTTATAGTCTGCATAGGTACATTGCTTTGGGAATTAGGCAGAAGGTTGTCTCGACAGAAGTGTTATAGATGAGGCGAATGGATATTCAGCTATTACTTTATCACAGGGACCTATTTCTTCACTTGGACTACTGCAATCAGGGAACTCCAGGTACGGGGATTTTAGTTAATGAGGAATACAAAGTCCACGTAGGAATTCAATTATTGCTTGTTTACAAATGGGAAGTAACTCTGTGCGTTTTTTTTTCTTTCTTCTCGTTTAAATGCCTCCGATACAGCATGGATAGGTGTTCAAGCTGGGAATGGAGTGTTTTCGGATTTAGCTCTCGGCTTTTATTATTCAACCTTCTCCGGATTTATGTTACATTAATCAAATATATTTTTGTATTTTAATTTAGAAAACACTAAATAACATGCCCATGTGTGAAACAAGTGCTGCTTAATGTCACATCGATATATGCTTGTACAAAAATCAATAGCTGCTGAGGATGTGGAATTAGTTTTAAAACTTTTCATTGGACGGTACGTTCTTCCCAAAGTACGCACAAATATAAGGATGGTCCGCATATATAGGAAAATCTATCAGATTATGCTGAAGACTTTCACATTAAAATAAAAACTTTTGTCATATGAAAATGAAGACAGTTATGTTAAAATAAAGTCTCTTTAAAGTGAATACTGTGTCACATTACAATAAATAATGTCAGATTAAAATCATAATATGTTTTATTATGTATGTGGTTGTGTTTATGTTTCCGCTTATTTAAATATAGAGTCTGTTATAATAAGACAATCACAAGAAACACCAAAGCAATAATAAGAAACACCAAAGATTACTTAACATTGTGATGAAATAATTCATAGCAATGCTATCAAGGGTGTTGCGTCAGTCTTCGTCAGACATTTCACCATGTAATAATCATAGTTGCACCAAAGTTGGCAAGAACCTAATCGTTTAATTGTAGATTCTACCCAATGACTTATATACTTTTATTCTTAACACATTTATCCAACTCTAATAATGTCACTCGATGCTGTGAAAGAGTCAGTTTTTTCTCTCTGTAATAATAGTGTCAGTGTCACTTTATTGTTGTTTCTATTTTTCAAACAAAACATCCAATGGTTATGCAAGGAAATATTGAAATATGATATAATCCGAACGAATATAAATAAAATTTAAAATAAACTAGTGAACAATGTAAGCAAATTAACTTAAGTTTTGATAAAGAAGTATCATTCTCAAAACACACCATAACTTAAAGGGGACAAACATGCAAAAATGAAATTCGCTCAAATTTTTTATATTATTTGCTATATGTATATTGGTCACTTTCTGAAAATTTGAACATTTCATTCTTACTCGTTACGAAGAAATTTATGAAAAACCGATCATATATCCCGATCCGTGTTGAATAAAACAACACGCTTCACTCCCCCTCACAAGTAGCGAAAGTGACGTCATTTGAGACACTGTACACAACGGCACTGTTGATAATAAATTATGGAGAACTCGTCCCATAGAGAACAGGTAGAAGAATCCTATATAATAATTGTGAGATGTCGCCACATGGTTGTTAAGGCTTAATTTATTGTTGCCTTTCTTTAAGTTAATAACTTATTAAAATTAAAAAATTAGTGTCTTTTCAAGTTTTCCATTTGATCAACTCAGCTTCTGTACTTAATGAAACAGAAGAGACCTCTGTCCCTTTTGCTCTGCTCTTCAAAATTATTTGATATATTTTAATTGGGGAAAAAAGAACATGATGTGAAGTTTTATATATGAAAAAGCTCCAACCTAATAATGAATGATACTTGAACTCGATAAAAAACAGCATTGACGCATACTCGGGAAATACTGTCGATACTGAGTTCAACATCGTTTAGTCTATTTATTCTTATTTGTTAGTGTTTTCGTAATTTTATTAGTTCTTAATAAAGCAAACTATTTAAAGTTGAACGACAAGTTTAAAAAATATTTCACTACTAAATTGCCGATGCAAAATAATAATGTTTACGTCATTTCATTATATTTAACTACACCATGATCACGCGTACTAACGGGATTTTGTTACCTTAAATACATATTTGAACTGCTCGACGTACTTGGGTTCGGACATAATGAGAAAATCATCTTTACCAACAATTTTAAATTTCACGTTTAAACCCTGTACAAAACTGAATAATATTTCACATGGTCCGAATCAGAAGTTTGGAGAATCAGCCAGATAGCCCAAGTGGCCGAGTGGTCTAAAGCGCTCTCCGTTACGGATCACTGCCATCTCATCTCTGTCTACGCGGGTTCGAGTCTCAGATTTGGCCTATGGGGTATGTGAGAAAGCTTGCCAGTAGTTTCTCGTGGGTCAGTGTGTTTTCCGGGGTTTTTCTCGGGTTCTTCCTCCATCATTAATACTAGCCGCCATTTATAGCCTATCGTGTGCTGGAAAAAATGACGGTAAACCCTACAACAACAACTAACAAGAATATTATCGAAGTAGAATATACCATTAACATCCAACCTTACATGATAGATTCGTGAGACAAAGATGAATAGGACTCGTCAAATTTTGACAAAAATGGCGCTGCTCTTGGGTCTTTAGAGAAACATTCAAACTCGAAATGTCTCTGGCACAACCTGGTGTGTTGAGTTACCATAAAGCCTTCGCTGATATTAATTGATTCTGTTAATTTGGGGCGAATGGATTCAGCTTATCATCATTCATTTGTAGCTTACTACACCGCATCCATGACTTAAAATCAGAACACTTCTCTATGCTTTAGATGGTGAAACCATCTTCATTTGGACAGCTGGATTTACACATTTGAGTGTCGCATCCACTTGTATACATATCTCCAACTGCACAAGCGGATGTACGAAATGATCATTCACTTGAGTTTGAAATTTGAACTGGTAAAGAAAGTCATTATTCACTGTCATGTGTTATCGTGTTATATATTTCTACATAATACAGGATGTAAAATCAATTGCCAGTAGCTTCTCGTGGGTCGTTGGTTCATTCTGGGGCGTTTCCCTGGTTCTTCCTCTACCAATATATACTGGCCGCCATGTATAGCCTATCGTGTGCTGAAAATGGCGTTTAACCCTACAACAACAACAACAACATTCCCGAAGTAGAATATTATATTAACATTCAACCTTACAGGATAAATTCGTGGGATAAAGATAAACAGGAATCGTCAAATTCTGACAATGGCGCTGCTCTTGGGTCTATAGAGACACATTCAAGCTCGAAATGTCTCTGGCACAAAGTGGTAAGTTGAGTTAGCATAAAGCCATCTCTCTTTAATTTGATTGCTCATACAGCTCGCCTTTTAGATTCTTTTAGAAATGTGAGGGAAAAAAACATAATCTTCTGTCTGGAACTTCTACTATTTACACATCTTTTTGGGGGGTGGGTGGAGGGGTGGTGTGGCGGTCACCAGACAGATCCCCGCTCCCGTTTTCGAAAACAAAGGAACAAAATTTTCATGCGTTGGTATGTTACTCCCGATATGTAGTTTGGTGTTTTTTAATACATTTTTTCTCACCTTTCTAACATTTCTGTTTATGTTGTTAAACTGTGATGGGTTATTGTATCCTTAGTGTTTCAATAGGGTTGATCATTCGAGTAGGTTTTATTCATCTAATCGCAAAATTCTTTCCCTAGTTCATTTTGTCGACCTTGGCTAGAGGTCACCTCTACCCCATATATGATATTAATGTCGGTGCTATATGTATGTGATATATAAATTTTTTTACAATTATTTTAATACTCATTTATTTGAATTTTAATTTTGAAAGAAGTACGATGTACTATCTTTCTTTAGGGAAAAACAGAATCTTTTGTTTTTATTGCTTGTATTTTTTCCTTGTCGTTCATCGCATTGTCTATTTATTTCATAATGAGTTCGACCGTGCTCAAGTGGGGATTCATACATTTTTTAAAATTTGAATTTTACTTCTCCATACTCGAGTCTTTTTTAATTTATTAGTCCTTTAAAGATTTTCCTAAATTGTTTAAGGTACCCTTTCATATGGGTTCTCTGTGGAATTCGGGAGCTGCCCAGCGGTGATATAGAAGAATAAAGTATTCAATATGCTCCTTATTTTTGTTCTTCTTCCTAAAAGATTCATTTGCAAGACATATTTTGAGACACTTAACTTGTATATTTGATTCACACAATTTAGAGCTGCGTATTGAACCATCGTGTTTTTACTTGACACTTCGCTGCACAAACTGAATATGACTTGTATACGTTAATCGTTTCAAATGACGTCACATCCTGTGTATTTGGAAGGGAGCTATAAAATTCGCGGCAGGGTCTTTCCGTGTGATCTCGAAAAAGAGGACAGTATTCTTTTATAAAATTGAAGTGCAAATATATGACATGCAAATAAATAAATAGTTGGGATAGATTAAATATACAAACTACTAAATATCCTTCTATTTACAATAAAATTATGCAGCTCCGGGTTTTTGTCCCCTTTAAGGCAAAAAGGAAATAATTAAAAGCGAACGACCTTCCGCGAGATGCACATATTACACAGTTACTATTAGACAATATAAAAACTTTAAGAAATAATTATACTCTACGAGCTACTGTACGACATAACGAAATCATTTATATATAATCGTTCATCATACAGGTATTTTTTACTGCCTTATTCATTGACAATAGCTCAACCCTGAAACAGCAAACTCAGAAAACGAATAAAAGAAAATAGCCCTCATAATTCTTCACTTGTAAGACAGACTGGATAATAAATATCAATTTTCCCCATCATATCCTACTCAACAGAATACTCGTCTACATTTTCAAACCATTTGATTGTCTCTGTTCAATGGCAATAAAGTTTTAGTGTCAATGTTCAACTCATCAATCGAGCGTTAAGTCTCCTCATTACCTTAAACGAGAAGACCTAAAACACGTCGTTAATGACTGTCGACACAATTCCACCCAGCGAAAGATTATGAATGAAGAACTAAAGAATATGCATACACCAAGTTCGTACTCGGACTTTTTTAAATTCACTTTTTAGATAATTGATTTGACATTTTTTACTATCTTGCAATTTGTTTCAGAAATAGAAAAACCAGACAAAAGGCAACCCAAAATTTTACACGAGATCGTAGACATTTCAGTAGTATTGTAACTAAATTTAGTTACTACTCTTTTAGTCTAAAAACCGGTTTATATCGATTGAACCCTTCCTTTCTGTTTTTGTGGATTCCATTTCGAAACTATAACACTAGTTATTTCACTGTTCCATTTGCGCTCCAACATCATAAAATATCTACAACGCGCATTAACAATAAATGTCCATTCGATGATAAACGATACACCACCGATGTAATACAGACAATCGCGTGCGATCACTACCAAACCAATTAATATAAAGCTTGGATATATATAATACTTATAATATAACACAAAGTTAGCCAAAACCCATGGCCCTGAGACCTCATAATGCGCCGTTGAATGACCCCAAACCCAACGTTGGAACAACTGATCCAGAATCCAAATACGATACCCTTGAAGGACTAACTCGTTCTGCGCTGCGCTGGAGTGACCAAGCCTAAAAAAAATGGTCCAGAATACCCATTTTTATATACTACTTATATACTGTTCATATTAAATAGAAACAATGGGTTTGTGATACTTTGTCCACATTTTTCAATGTACTTCACAAGTACTACAGTATCGCAGAGACTCGATACTTTTCATACGCCTGACCTATTCACGTAGTATTGGAGAACAATACTCGCAGTTCATACAATCTAACGAGACTGACCTCAAAATAAACTAAGTCAGATATTGTATTCTGACATTTACATCCGTGTTTATTTCAATAGTGCATGTTGTTTCTAATGTTTATTTTTGATCTAAATTTTTTACGGTGAAGTGGTGTTTAAAACTGCAGCAGAACTAAAGAACATATATATATATATATATATATATATATATATATATATATATATATATATATATATATCATAACATCTCTCTCTCACACACACACACACACGCTCGCACGCACTCACATACATACACAAACTAAATATAATTTAGATCAGTTGTTACGGCTATTGGATTTAATTTATTTATTTTTAATTGTTAAATCCAAATTTATCATTTAGGGTTTAATATCCATTAATTGGGAAATTGTTCTAGAAAGTTTAGACTGACCATCCTTTAATTGTAAACAAGTTAGACCTTGGTTTGTTGACCCAATTCCTGACCTTGCTTTGGACATTGTCAACAAGTCTCTAACACTATTAGTTAATTTCAAGGACAACTTTTTATTTTTAGAAATTAGTGGCTTATTTTGTTCTGGATCATTTTATTATTACGTGACTAGGTGAAGGTAGACTCTTCCTCTGACCTTCTATCAATTTCTAGAAAAGCGCGTGATCACATGTTTACTTCAGAAGAACAGTTATATATAGCTGAATTTTGGAAGCTAACATTAGTAGAATCTTTGGGCTGTAAGTTATTAGTTGTGTATTTCATGTTTGAGTGTTAATTTCATTCTGGACTTTGTGTCAATTCGTTGGAAAAGAAGAATTATTTTATTTATTTGGAAAACGGGACATACATTTCATAATTTCATCTGGATGATATTAAATCAAGAACTGCATCACGTGACATTGTCAGCCATTTTGGATTACATCGTCAAGATTCGAACCTGGAACTATTAGAACATTTATTTATCAGGACTCTAACAATTCCATTAGTGGATTATTTTTGTGAATTCTATATTGGATTAATGTTGGATTTAATTATCTAAAACTGTAAGTTTATTTATTTTATGAAAATAATTGTACTTAAAAAAATCATTGTTAAAGTTTTACAAGCTTGTTAGTTTTCACTCTTTCTGTGTTGCTGCTTATTCGAGCCTAAGCACGTAACACAGTAAATTTACATACATAGAAAAAATTAAAAACAAGACAAACGTTGTGTCATTCTTTAATTTATATGTTACCCCTTGTTTGTTGATGTAACTCCGTGTAAGTATTCACTGCTAAGAGACCTAACATGACGCTTAATAGCGATAACTTGTAGCCTTAGCTAATTTACATAATAATATGGGACCATTACAAGGATATATAAATAGAACAAGAACCGTTACTAAATCGAGACTTGAAATCAATATGTTTGTTACGCGCTCTGTAAATAACTTGAATGTTGGGAATCTCACCAAAACTCGGTAAGACACAAATCTATTTTAAGAATTACAATACTTCTACCTATTCATATATCCGAAACTAGTAGATAAGCCGTGCCGGCTTAGAGACTCTTACTACAAACCCCAAGCTTCCCGTTAAAATGGCTGAATAAACACAGAATACAAGCATCTTATCAGATTCTCACTGTAACATTTCACTGAAATGCCTTCCTGATCAAGAGAAACTTTCCTGTAATGTGTTGCAAAAGGGTTTGAACTACGTTACGCAACGATATATCCTTGACATCAAAGTTTTGGAGTTTCAAAATAAGATTCGCGTAGAAGCGAGATGCTGGGCCATCTATGAAGAAGATCCAACCAGACACCGCACCGTGTACACATCGAAATTACGGAAGAAAAGTGTAAAGATGCACACTGTTCATGTAAAGCGGGCGGAGTAAGATGTAATGTTTTGTATTTTTAATGAACTATTTATCAAGTTTGAACAGTTTAATACCCTGACGAAATGACGCATGATGGCATTCGGTACCGACTATTTCAGTAATGGGTGGTATTTTATTCAGTTTGATTGCACATACTTTAAAATGGCGAGTAGTCACTTTATTTGGATCCTAATACATTCATATACCACTTTTCGGTAAGTACGTTCGGCAAAAACAAATGTTTAATTACGTAAATGAATGTATTTAGGTGCGGTCAACGTAAATGTGTCTGCGCGATTCAATCAAACAATCGAAGCTGCAGCTGTTGTAAATAACAATCGTGTTAACATATTAGCAGCTGATGTCACCGAGGTCCTTCTCTCTTGACCACATTTAGTACCTGGCCACCATTGTAAATATCCACAGTGATCAATAATGTCAGTCTGTGATCATCCATATATGATGTCACGTAATTTGGGCGGATTTTGTTTGTACCCCGTCACAACAACTCAGCCACATGAATGACAGAAAATAGTACACCGCTCTCTCTCTCTCTCTCTCTCTCTCTCTCTCTCTCTCTCTCTCTCTCTCTCTCTCTCTCTCTCTCTCTCTCTCTCTCTCTCTCCAGATAGATAGATAGATAGATAGATAGATAGATAGATAGATAGATAGATAGATAGATAGATAGATAGATAGATAGATGGATGGAAGATCGATAGATACACACACCTTCACTTTGTAATCTGCATTTTCCAAAATACGTCAGTTGATTGGCCTATGCGTTCATGGGAGTACGGCATGATGTGAATTTATCTTTGCAATGTTTTGTTTAACAGATTCTCAGATATTTGCTCATTTTAAAATATTCAACAATTGTTGTATCATTGGGCGATGTAGTGAATGTCTTGCATATGTTAGGGTCATTCAGGTGTGCAAGGTTAAATGTGAGCCTGATTTTATTGGCTTGTTACTTTTCTTCAGCCTCATTTGGAAGTTCATAATCACGAGATAGTGATCCCTCTGAACAACAGCACATGGGAACCTTCTTGTTTTTGCTGTATCGATGGCAAATCAGTAACGGTGTTGAACCAGTATGCAGTTGATGTGGTTATGATGTGTTTAATTTGGTATGTGCTATGTCCAGCATCGTGAAGCTTTATGTTGGCCCAGGGTGTTGGCTATTACCAAGTTGTTGTAGCTTGCGAACTCAAGCAGTCACCTACCTCTTTCATTGGTAAGCTCATTGCAAGAATGTCCACAACGATCATCCCAGTCTTTTAGAGCATATTTGGTATTCCTGTCTCCTTGGATGATGAAGATGTCTTTTTACTGACCATCTTTAGTATACCTTTGAGTTTGTTGTATTATATTCCTTCATCATCATGAACAGCAGTTGGAGCATAGACGTGGTGGACAAATACAGGCGCGGTCCTTGTAGACCTGGGCGACGACCGATCCGGTGTGGTAACTTCAGATTTGTCCAGCATTGTCAGTGTTGGCCTCTTAAATCGTCTGGCGGTGCCCATCCCTCTCCAGCCCAAGGAGCAAGGAGTTGCCAGATGGAGATGTAGTATATTTTCCATCTTCCTTATGGTCTCCACTCCGGATTTTGCTTTAGGGTTTACTCTTACTCCCTTAGCATTTGGCTAACCAAAGATGACCTGCAAGTCAGCTAATAATGCATTTACCACTGCCCATGAACGTCTACTATACATTAATATCAATCGGTTACTCGTGCAAATTCTAGAACTTATTTTTCTTTCTCAGTCTATCAAATGATTTTAAATGAATGCAGTCCTTTTTTGTTATATATAACTAGAACGTGGGGTATATGCTTGTCCTTACGCTTCTGGCTGCCTGTACAGTTGTAGCTCGCCGACCTTTTGTCCACACATGGCACTCAGCCTTCACCTGAGGCTCCAAGAAGATGTGGCATTCACAGCGGCCACATCCCGGTAAACGTTATCGACTGGCCATCTGAAAATAGGCTGAGGGTAGCTACATCGGGCTAAATTAAATAGTGTTATAGTTTCGAGATGGAATCCACAAACCCATCGTCTTAAACCATCGGTGATTTAGATTCTGAAAAGTTAGAACATGTATTAAACGTATGTTTCCAACATTTAATTTCTGTCAATAGATTATAAGTGAACAAAAATAATTCAGCATCGTAAATGTATTTTCTTACTGTACCTCTCTTCAAGTTGGACCAGTCCAAAACCAATGATCAAGCTGCACAGACTTTGATAGCAGGACTAAACCAGTAGAATACTAAACACTGCAGATTCAGCCATCTGAATGCGTGTGCGTTTAAAAGCCATGAGGTGAGTGTTTTGTCTCTGTTTTCGTTTTCTTTTACTGTAAAAACTAGTAGAATGCTATGTGACTTTCATGCAGAGTAGAATCAAATGGTTCTAGGTACAAACAGGAAATTAACAATAAACAGCCATGGTGAAAGATATATAGAATCTATGTTGGGGTTTGGACGAAGACAAGGAAATCCGAATCAAGGGGATAACAAGCCTCTTGGTGAGACATATAATATAACCCCAGCGACTGGTATTTCCTTGTCTCAGTTCAAACCCCAACGTAGAATATTGTTTTCATCCTATATGTTCCTTTAAAGTAAAAATAACTCTTCATTAGTGTTCACGTCCAAATGTTTACATGCGGAGCATGGATACAAATATGTAATGAGGAATGTGGTGTGACCCTTGCATCCAAAGTACACAGTTCATTCTCGTGAGCAAAGAAAAATAATAACATGAAACGTGGCATAGTAATGAGGTATTATCACATTTAATATACGGATGTTGTATAAAATGAACAATAAATAATTTAATATTATTTACAAGAAACTGTTTTATTTCATCAGCTCTAAGTTTGAAAACATAACCGCGTATAAAAGAACCTCCTAATATGAGTCCTAGCGGATAACCATGTGGTAAGCTTTCAAGTTTATGGATTCTTTGAAAATGTATTATTCTGTCTTGGAAATGTGGCAAGTGCTGCAATGAAATTTGCTTATGGATTAGTGTGTTGACGGATAAATGACTCCTTCTGGCTGGTAAGTTTATTATTTCTCAATAAATATTGCAGGTATACTTTCAGTTCAGCTGGGATACAGTGGAGAAGCTTAACAAAATTAGAATAAAACATGTTTGATAAAACACATTTCTGGCTGTTACCAAATTGTCCGTAGTTGTTAATAAGCTGAGAGACTAAGAAGTGTATAGGTCTATAGTCTATGTCCATGGATCAGTACTTTCTGTCATAGTTCATTTCATACATCATGTTAATTTTTTCATATCTGTATCACAGTCAATTTTCAACACAGCGTCATTAAATGTAGCATACAGCATATAACTTATTTCATACGTAGTATTTCAAACTAGTTAGGTTGGTTTAGCTACATTTAATAACGCTGACTTAAACATGTACTGAGCTAGGGCTGATACAACCCCAGGTAGGCGGAGCTTAAAGTGCAGTGAATATTGAATTCAGAAATAAACAACAACACTAGCTGTGATTGATGCATTATGTAAAAGTTGTACTTTCTGTTAGGCTTAATAAAAAGTGAAGCCTCTTATTAACATGTGAGTTTAAATTAATCCACATCTAATTAATATTTTGTATTTTTATGATTATGTTAAAATATGGGACACTTGGGGGAAACTAGGTCTGTTGTAGTTATATAACTCTTAGCCCTGTCTAGTTCCAGCAGAGTTATCTCTCTTAAATGCAATGGAGTACCTGGTTTTGTCCTTGTCAAATTGACAATCTAAGATTGTTTTCTGTAACAGTGTGTGACATGCATGCTGAAGTAGGATACAAAATATATTTATTTCACGAAACGTTAGCATTGAGGTTTATGGAAAAACAATTGGTACATTGGAACGAACTAGCATAACAAAAATCTCGATGTATGCGCATGTGTCTTTCTCTCTCTCTCTCTCTCTCTCTCTCTCTCTCTCTCTCTCTCTCGATCGATCGATCGATCGATCGAAAAATTGTATGGCGTATTCTAAAAATGGATTGACCTTAAATTACTATGTGTTTTGTTGTATATTTGTTGTATTGATTTTAGAACATCTACGTCAGGCACAGTAGAAGACAACAAGAGTTTATATTTTATTAAAGACACCTTGACTGAGACGACTGGTCTGTGATGTCCAAACTGAGATAAGAAGAGAGTAAGGTTAGCAAAACTGCTAGATTTCTCTGTCGCTTCGTTAAGAAATGTTTGAGAGAGAGAGAGAGAGAGAGAGAGAGAGAGAGAGAGAGAGAGAGAGAGAGAGAGAGAGAGAGAGATTGATATGCTTTTGTTCCTCCATTTTCTAAAGATTTTAAAACAAAGTAATGAAATGCAACGGAATATATGGAATCAAAAAAATAATGGATTCTTTACTTATGAAGTCTACTGAATTATTTACATTAGCAAACGAATAAATAAATAAATAATATTACTAATCTATAGATGGCAATGTTAATTATATGCAGAATTACAGAAACCAAAACAGGATGGCACCATTTTTCACGCCGGAAGTAGTGGAGATGGGGTGAGAGATGTAATCGCTCCGAAGCCGTTTTGGACCCTTGGATAAAATTTAACAGGCGATTAGGAAACCACTTAAAACACTCTTGTAAAAGCTTACTTTTCCAACCAAATATGTGCAAATACAAAACAGTAGGTTGGGTATTCCACCGTTTGATGCCGGAAGTGGGCATATAAAACATATGGACTCTCGTGCCACCCTTCCTCCCGCTTCGGTTGTAATTGCAACGCGTATGTTTGAAAATGAAATTACATGTCAGGTAAATTATTGTAAGTGCTGCATATATATAGAAATTACATGTCAGAAAGATTATGGTAAGTGCTGCATATATATATATATATATATATATATATATATATATATATATATATACTGTTTGGTAACGTGATAATAAATTCAATGAAGATAGTTTTAAACTGTTTGTCATCTGAACACACTTGGTTAAATGGATATTTATATGCCTTTAGGTATTAACGCCATTAATACAAATAAGGCATTTACCATTGTCCGTGATCACTTGAGGCACCTGAATGCATGGCTGAGTGAAATAGATCATGTCGAAGTGACTGCCTTGTGAAACAAATCTTGTCCAAGCTGCTTGGCAATCCAGCAACTAGGTTATGAGATTTCCATCAAGATCATCGACAGATGGCTCTTCGATGATGACTGGTATGTGTAATACACGTAACAGTTTCGTCATCGCCTAATTCATTATAATTTTCATTGACAGCCTTAAAAGCTTTCATACGCGTGTACTATTGTTGATCATCAACAGATAGAGCAACTAAATAGTATGTACTAACCGCGTTTTACTAGATCCTGCAGGGCCAATGATAAAGGCTCTAGCAGAATTTTGTGCGCTGAATGTTGCATAACTGTGGACCGTTAGCGTGTCACTGAAAAGTCAAATACATCCATTGGAAACAATTACTATAATAATACTGATTGTTCATACTGAGTCACTAGACGTTTTCTCCAAGCCTAACAATACAATGGAAACACAAACAAACAATAAAAAAGAATAAGATGTGGTAGAAAAAGTATAAATTTATCAGCTAGGTATACGGTGGTTATATTGCCATTGGTATCAAGGGCTACATATCCTGGTGAAAACATCTACCCGGATATAATGATTGCAGTCTAGTTACACAAATAGACATAAGAGCAGATCTATAAAATCTTGCGAAAGTTGACTTTGCAGCTAATCGAACCGATCAAGCTTATTATCATGATAATGTTTCCCTATCAAAAGGCAGTTTTGTTGCAACGACCCTATGCAGATGTAAAGCTGACGCACGCATTTAATCAAACAACCAAGCAAATTTAAGATACTAACTTGCAGAATTGGGAATAATATTGGCGACGACTGGCAAATTGTTGTTAGATGATAAGGTAATATAATTTAGTACAGCCTAGATCGCTAGTTGAAATATACAGCAACGATTGTTAATCCGCTAAAAGCGACGCTCGTTTACAAGAAGTTGCAATGGCGTGGTTATCCGACAGGTAAAATAGCAAATGTACGTAACGGCGCCAAATAAAAAGTCAACGTGGATTGTTCGCTGTTAAAACTTCCAGCGAAGTTAATCAGGTAGATAGTCTGTTCATAACTCGCTTAAACATGCGTTAACCGTGATGTGGCGAACAGATACAAAGAAGCAGAAGCGCTAAAGACACACAAACAACGATGACGCCGATATATTTGCGTTCGTTTACACACGAGGTCAATCACGCTGGTCATGGCTTTAGCCAGCTGATTCTGAAAAAGAATTTTCAGTTCAGTTTCCACGATGATGGAAATCGGTATAATAAACATTTGTAGAGGGAATTATTTAATCAAACACTTGTAGAAATGATGTTTTTGACTGTGGTATGCTTTGGAAATATTGATACTGCTTGGTAACACTAAGACTATAGAATGATCCAGAGGAGCGGTGGTAAGCTTTCTCAGGGTTGGTATCCGTTAAACAAGGACTTTACACGCGCGATTGCAATAAAACCCACTGATACAATTAAAAAAAATAGTGCAGCTACAACAACAAGTCACATTTAACAAACATGATTTAGACGTAAAGTGGTTTCACGGTGTTATGTATGAACGTGCTTAACTGGAAGCGGAAACAACAGCAACCGATCCCGTGTGGAGCATTCACAGAACTTATTCGGTGGTGACAATCGCATGCAATTTATAGACTGGATTAAATCGGTCCTCAATACATATTTGTTCGTCCACAATTACAGACAATCCCTACACTACACATATTATCACCACGATGGACGTTGAACAAATTAACAACTTCAACAATGGCTGTACACGGTTACATTAGAGACTAATCAGCAAAATATTGCTTCCAACCAAGCCTGTCATCAATCCGATGTATTTAACTGCTTAGGATGATATATATATATATATATATATATATATATATATATATATATATATATATATATATATATATATATATATATATATATATATAGTAATATTGTAACATTTCACCATTATATTTAGGACAATAATTACTCTCTTTGTTTCTTCACTCAAGGTCACTTCGTTTGTTTGACGAGAACAATTTATGATTAACATCCCCAGAAAGTGGTGCATTTTGATGTGTTGGATTTCCCGCGTGATAGAACTAGATATGCTAAATGTATCATTCTACACCATGGTCTATGATCAAATTTTGCTATAGATTTGATATTGCTAATTCCTATAACAAATGGATCTTGTTTGAACATGCAAGCGTTCGGCAGGATGGTGTTTCATCCCATGGTTTGAGATCTCATTGAACGCCACGGAAAGGCACGCAAACAACGTTGTTGACTACCAAATGCTGTTGTTTTTATAATATCAGATCCAAGTATTGCTAGTGAAATATCCTGGAAATGAGTATATATCGAGAGATGTATCAGAAGAACTGGGTCATCGGTATGAAGTTTAAACAATTCCTAGAATAACGTTACGCATTTCTTCACATTTCTTCACTCTATTATATCTCAAACGCACACCGATTTCACTTGTTTAGATAGATAAGCTTGTGTCGTGACATTGAAATATGTGTTTGACATCTGGAAAAGATCGTTGTTAGAAAACAATATTTCTTTTCACATCATTGTCATCAGCCTTGTATTATACCAACATGTTTTTTGTTCTTGCTTGATTATTCATTACCCATATGTATACGATATTAACTCAGGATAATCAAAACAATTAGTGTTGACATCGTCACTAGTATACGCCGACATGCATCAACATTATTTATCATAACACGAGAATATAATCAATTGTGACTAATATAAAAGTAATCAGTAACAGCGCTAACAGCTTCAGCTGTAATTTGTTAATCAAGTTGATGCTCACATATCGATTATCTGAACTGAGACTTGCGGATTGTCCCTATCCATCATTCATGACTGAATGCATGGTTATATATAATAGGAGTATAAGCTGGGAGTATGCTTTTTTGTTAATATTCATTGCCCCTTTAAAATATGCATTATTGTAATACCGAATAAATGACGGAAACTTTTTTTAATATATTGCACAATATCTTAGCTAAAATTAGTTTCTCTCTTTTCAGATCCTATTACAATGTTCAGACAAGAAAAACAAACAAATCTAGATGACTTTAAGAGGAATGTTCGACGAAGCTCACACATAGCCCTTAACAGAGTGAAAGGTTTTTATACTCATCATATGTTAGTCACAGAAGTTGACAATAATGCCATAAAGGTCATTGAATATGGTTCTCCAACAAACTTTAAAAGCATGACAAGTGCTGCTTTAGCAAAGTATTTGGGTAAAATCCATGAAAGACAAATAACCTTCGATGAATTGTTTGGCCCCAACGCATCAGACGTGTTTCTCGTGTATTGTGATGATTACCCAAAAACGAACGGGGAAAGGAATGCAGCCATACAACGTGCTAAATCCCGTCTAGGAGAAAAACAGTATTGTATTACCTGTAATAACTGTGAACACTTTGTCACATGGGCGCTGACAGGTAAACCGATAAGTATGCAGTGGGTAAATGCTGACGCTTTTTGTAGATGTATAGCAGACTTTTTGACTGCACTAGTTCCCGAGGTCTTTAGTGATATTCAGTTGCTCGTGCAAAAATACCTTCCTAATCAAAAAGTATTTCGCCAATATCTTTCCAAGTTGAAGGAGAAATGTTTGAAATACTTGCCAAAAGGAGAAGCTTTCGATAAGCTAAGAGCCCGTATATCTTCCATTAGAGAAATAGATGTTTTGCTAGTCATACTATTATCATTATATAAAATCGCAACATTCCTCACTGAAAGGGGGCATAGCGTAGGAGAAACCATTCTTGAAGTGATCAAAATTGTTGGACTTCAAATATGTTCTACACTACTTGGAATTAATCCTCAGATATTGAAAATATTAGAAAAACTGGACCTATGGAGAAAGAATTATATTAGTACTGTGGATATGCTTAGGGAACTGTTTAAAATCAGTATGTCATATTTGGTAATTTTAGCTTTTGCTATATGTCTCCCTGCTGCCATTCCATTCTTTACACAAGTGTTAGGAAAATTAGCTTTAGCCAAATTTCTCCCTGCTTCCATTCTATTCTTTATACAATTGTTAAGAAAATCAGTGATTTCAAGTGTGGTTTCGTCCATAGCTGGGTTTGTATTTGACATCGTTCACAGGATACTGTCAAAGCTATTGTCTGGGATCAAAACATTATTTCTTCAGCTTCTAAGGATACTATCAAAGCTATTGTCTTGGATCAAAACATTATTTATTCATCTTCAAAGGATACTATCAAAGCTATTGCCTTATATCAAACATTATTTCTTCAGCTTCTAAAATATATAGGCTTCAAATGATTGTTGAATGCCAGGGTGGGGGTATGGGGAGTTTAAGTTCATACCTAATCTGGTCTTATCTTGCCTTATCGGTCTTCTTCAGACGGAGCTTGATTTGATAGTCGTCATCAGCAAGTTAACGTTGCAGAGTTAGCACCTGGGAAGCAACATGTTCTGGCACTTTTAACGATGGACAGGAAGCGCATCCTCACCAACAATAGCCAGTCTGTTTGTAAATACCTTTTTAGAAATTATCAAAACTGTTGCACTCCAAATATGTTCCTTACTATTTGGAATTGCCTATCAGCTTTTGCAAATAGTAGAAACACTAGACTCACGGAGAAGCAACCTAACAAGCATTGAAGATTTGCTTATGGAAATGTTTAAAATTTGTGTTTTATATGTTGTACATTTAGCCTTTCAAATATGTCTCCCTGTTTCCGTTCCATTCTTTTTTCAAATAGTTGAAGGTTCTATAATTACCGCTATGGTATCCTCTGTAACTGGATTGTTTTTTGAAACATATAGCTTCATCTCATGTGAGACAACTGACTGAAAGCGTACTAGTAGAGATTAAGATGGCTTCCGGCTAATGACTCTTCTCTTGCAAATCTTTCGTCAGAGCGACCAACCATAAAATTCCAATATAGAACTTCACATCTCCTTACATAACTTACAACGTACAATTAATATTACATCTACGAATATGAGAGCACCGTCTAAATGTTGATATTTTCTTTACATTATTCCACGGCCTAATCAAATACATAGTTATTCATAAAGCATGAATCATAAGAATTAATGAGGACGTGCCTAAGTAAATCAGAGAGTTAGTGCGACTAGAATCTACGGCCATTGATTTCAAATAAATGCAAATACGCATCGCAGCTTAATGCACATACAACTGCAGATGACTGCAGGCAACAACATCAACTTTATTCAGTTAATTACAAAATTCGACTAGAATATCACCTTACCTTTTCGATGGTCTCAAATTCCAAACCTAGGTTATATGGCACAGACTTCTCGGAGTGATTTAACCTTTGGTGATGATAATCACTGCAAATGATTTCCTCGTTGCAACTTTCATGGGTATCTGGTGTTGTTAATAGTGAGGACAGGGGGTAAAAGGTGAATAATGGAAGCGTGAGCATACTACTTTATGTTGACCCGAACATAGTACAGAGCTATGCTTGGGTGACGAATTATAGATTTACAATCTTACAAGCTCTCAACATAAATGTTTTATGAATACGTATTTAATGTCAAAATTATAAACATTTTTGAAATAGCAAGTAGTGGTATTTATGCCTCAGTTTTACAGAAAAACTATACACATAGTTTTTATGATGTCTGTATTTATGCTTGTATGTTTCCAATTCAGTTCACAAACCTTATTCGTGTACAGCTATTTGTGCATACAATACCTGCTTTCCAAGATAATCATTATGCAATGCACAAAAACGTATTATTCTAATATTGCACTTATTGAATTGTTGTTTTGTTGCAATTGCTCTTTACATGGGGACATCGCTTCCTTGTTTACTTCCAATCCAGTCTACGGTAATATTTTTTTCAATCTATATTATTCTTATATTAATAACCAAGCTTATTCATTCAATTGTCAGAATTTCCAATAATGACTTGTCGCCTAACTTGTGAAATAAGACAGTATTATTGATATAAGTTCCCTTTACGTTGGAATAATACATCTGTACAAAAGATGAAAATATAAGTGTTGATGAAATCATATGTCAACAGCCTTTGCTAAAAAAGAAATCGTGATGAACATTGTTTAAAAAATACACATGATTTTATAATAGTTTAAACGCTTTGTTACATTTATAAATAGCTTCTCAAAATTAAAAACGTACTGCACAATAAAGAGGGAGCAATGTAAATAAATAAAAACATTTTTAAAAATGAATCATGAGAAAGTTTATGGGTATGATCATTGCGTAAAACGCGATAGTATTAAGTCATTATTTTTTTCCCATGCATCTTCCATTAATCAAATTACTTTGATCGTACTTAAGTATTGTGAGAAAAGCTTGTTTCAGCCAGTTTACAATGCATGCTTATGAAATGTTATAGGACGTATTTCATAAATTAAATGGTATTTAATTACGCAAATATAGCATAGCTATTTTGAAGGTTATTAAACAAGTGATATCATCTTATTTATGGTTTGATAATAGTTCATCATACTGGTAAAAGTTGTTAATTGTTCTGACAGAATTATGGCCAATAACTTTCAAAAGAGCTTAGAGAGACTTGAGATCAGCCGGAACTAATTTATAAAAAAGAATAGTTTCTGATAGCATCCTTGTATTTCTTCCGTAGAAAAAAATGTATCCCAGCTGTAAATCTATCAGTTCATGGATTTTTAAACTTTTAACATTTCCTGTCGCAGAATTGTAATTGTTTCAGCTAAAATTAATTCTGTCTGCTTATTATATAGCTAAGGAATACCGTCGCAATTCAGAAGAAAAACTCAAGATCCCGTGATCTCATTTATGAAATTAATATAATTTCAGATTGCAAAATTATATTTCTTCCAAATTGTCAATTTTTTTTAGTCGTATAGGTTTTACTTCAGCTCAGTAATGTGAGCATCATTTTGCTGATGTTGTTCCTATCTTTCAATCAGTGGATTGACTTGAAATATTGTTTAGGTACGTGGACTTAAACGATCAGAAAATCGGGTTTGGGGTCAGAAATCTCAGCGATTCTTAGCTTAGATGATCTCCTGCTTTGTAAACATTCTAGAACACGCTGTTAATCAGCTAGGTGTAAAGGAAACTAAACTTAAAAATGTTCCAGATCGTTTGATCTCTCTGCTAAATACGTGCCACCGTAATTCGTATTACTATTCAATGAAGTAGTCGTATCGCTTCTCCTAATAATATCTTTCTGACGTTTATCGACTAAATATTCTGATTGGAGGAAAACATGCTGGAAAAAATTCTCCAGAAATTATTATTGAGATATCTAATATTTGGCAACGATTATTTACAGGCGGCATTATTGATATTAATGTGTATCGATGTCTTATTGATGAACGTGGATCTGTTTAATATTCGCAATCAAGTACAGAAATCCGGTGATACAATGTGACTAATAATAAAATTACTAGTCTTGGTGAGCCAGAATCAAACGATGACGCTGCAGCGAAGAAATACGTCGATGATAGATACTTGCCAGTAAAGACCTCATTAACAGTTGTTAGTAATGAAGTAATCAATCTCTGATCTGATTACACTGCTCATATAAACACGTTCTTTAGTTTTCGCATAAACGTGAATAGAAAAATTAGCGAGTTTTTTTTAAGTCCAGCGGTTATCAACATTAAAATTGTTGACATAAAAAGATCACCGACAACACAGTATATACGGTAGCTTCTGGATCAGTGCTGTGGTCACCGGCTAGCAAATGTATTCAACATCATGCTGAGGTTACTGGTATATACAGGCTGTATGTACTAGGTGTTGCAGGTTTTACGATATCCACCACAATACCACGGCATTATCTTCAAGCAAAATCTTCTGGATCTATGTTACTACTATAATATCAAAACAACGAAATAACAATTGAAGTGAAACCTGAAGAAAGAAACACTCGGCTTGATTTGCTATTGGTATCTTGAAATAATTAACGAACTTCCACCTACTTTAATAATGAGCTGTCCAATCAACGTACAACAGTATATGTACAATCAGGTGCGTGAATTGAAAAATAAAATAAAAATATGCTTGATGAGTATACAGCAAGCTTATTATTAAAACAAATCGCAGGTGGACAGTTGTCGTTCACATAATTGTATATTCGGCGTTAGCTGTTATCGCTGGATCCGGTGTATTGTTCTCAACAATAATATCGCTAGTGATGTCACTAGTACTTAGAACAATCTAAAATGGTTATTAATATTCATGAACCAAATTTATCAACCGCGATAGAAATAAATTCAGCAGATAACGCTGTTGATTTTTATCAGTCGTCCATTCGATTGATTTGAGGATATCATGAAATTCAACCAAAATACAAGGCGATTCCAGAGACAAAATTAAATGAGTTAATCACACATGAGCAGTACTTTATGAATCCTCCAGGATAGAAGTCATTGTACGTAGAAATAGTAGTGCAGTATTGTGTATTTAGGCAACTATACACCCACTATGCATTGCATGTGGTGTGTCTTGGGCAATGAACCTGGCGGAGCCCATCCCTCTCCAGGCTGTTGACCACAGCCGAACTCCACATAACTAGTGACTCGCCTTGGTCCTGGACACATGGCCGTTGAGTCCTTCATGGGACTCCTCCGCCCTGGGCGGTGACCTTATTGAGAAAGTTCATACGCCCAATCAGGTACTGTGTCAGCACCCTAGCTTTGGTTATCCAAAACCTAACCTGCAAGGCAGCAGGGGACTCGTGGAGGGCGGGGTCCTCTATATCCCGTGCAAATGTGAACATCTGCCCACTGCGAAAGGAACTGTCAGTATTGGAGTCAGAATAATAACGAATCTGCGCTTTGCTGACGACATCGATGGCCTTGCAGGAAATGAGGAGGAGCTAGCTCAGTTGGTGGAAAAACTGGACAGGGCAGCTACTGCTTTTGGTATGGAAATCAGTGCAGAGAAGACCAAATTGATGACCAACAACACCAGTGGCATCAGCACTGACATCATGATTAGAGGGCAAAAACTGGAAACAGTTAATAGATTCAAGTACTTAGGAGCCATCATGGCAGACGAGGGATCGAAACCAGAAATATTGTCCAGGATTGCGCTGACAATAACAGCAATGGCAAGGCTGAAGACAGTTTGGAAAGACAGAAACACCTCAGTCAGCTCAAAAATCAGACTGATGCGCTCCTTGGTTGCATCAGTATTCCTATATGCCTATGAGTCATGGATCCTCACAGCAGATCTCGAAAGGAGTATAAAAACTGTTGAAATGAAATGCTTCTGAAGGATGCTTGGGATTACATATAGAGATCATGTCACGAATGAAGAAGTGGGAAACAGAATTAAGCAAAAGCCACTGGGCCTTATGAAGAGCTATTGACCATTGTGAAAAAGCGCAAAATGAAATGGTACGGACATGTCACACGATCAACAGGGCTTGGTAAAACAATCATGCAAGGTACTGTGCAGGGAGGGCGAAGGAGAGGCAGACAGAGGAAAAGATGGGAGGATAACATCTCAGAATGGACAGGACTGAAGCTGAGTGACACAGTGAGAGTAGCAGAGAACAGATTGGAATGGAGGAAGCTGGTTGTCAGGTCATCAGTGGTGCCCCAACGCGGTCGGCAAGACTAAGGGATAGAGAGAGAGAGAGAGAGAGAGAGAGAGAGAGAGAGAGAGAGAGAGAGAGAGAGAGAGAGAGAGAGAGAGAGAGAGAGAGAGAGAGTAAGAGACCCACTATGATCATTCAAAATCCGATCATAGATGAAAATATATCAAAACATGTCTTGATCCTGCTGGTTTAGAATTTAAACAAATAATGAAACAATTACACAACTTATTTTCTGGTATTACACTATAACACAGCGATATAAAACAAAGCATCCAACCAATTGATCGCTTAAATGCAGTAATAGAAGATTACAAAAATGTCAGTAAAATTGTTATTATTACAATTTTTGATTGTGGTGACGATTCTATTTATCATTCCACAATTTCCCGCACATCAATTACACTTAAACAGCTATATATCGATCATTATAAAATAAATAATGCTAATTTACCTACATTTAAATTTTCCGGATATTACGCATAATTTAAAAAAATCGTCAACATTTTGATCAATGAAAACTTTCCTAAAATACTTGTATCATTCTAAAAAAATATCCCCGCCCGCAGATATTCTCAGATATGATAATGATTTTTACGGTGGCGGCAGGCAAGTTTCACTGGGAATTGTAAATATAACTTAAACGATCGCGGTTGATCTTGCATGTGATATAATTAATGGAAATTTTCAGGCTGATTTTAAAACATTAATCAAGCTCAGGAGGGATATATTCTGTATACATTTGCGCCTCAAGTACCTCCTGGATCGTTGAGTCCGTTAATCCGGTTTATTTACGATGCATATTCCGTTATTATCAAAAATAAATTTTAAACAGACTGAGCAATGCGGATATCTCTTCTGAATATACATCAAACAAATATATTATATAAAATACAACACTTGAAGGTTTTTATACACAACAAGGAGGTACTTGAATATGCCATCAGTACAGTATTTGCAGTCAGGATAGAATAATTTAATAGCAACATAGCTATTGATAAATATGACAATGCACACAGGAACAGTCAAATGAACTGCAGCGAGATCATAGTATTATTATTATGTATGATAGAGATCAGATTCTGAATTATTCGCATTCCTGTATTCATTCTGATCGGATTAAAGAAATATAAGATTGATGGGAATAATGATACTCAAAATAATAAAGTAACATAATATTTTTACTGATTTTCTACTGACAACTTCAAGACAGAAAAAATGTCTTTGTAGTAACGTCTTTCACGGTCGTATTTATTGTTGAAATATATGTATTCTAATAAAAGGCTGCTACCTTCGCTTTCACTTGACAGCCTTTTTTTACATAATTTTTTAGTTGTCTTACACGTGTATGGATAGTTGTTTTGTTAAATATTCGCGCGATAATTCTGATCTAATTGTTCGATCGTGTGTGAGAGAGGTGCGAATTTTCCCACTTATGTTTCGTTCACTGCAGCCAGCGAACGAAACATAGACTGTTGAACATGCTTAATGAATATCTATTCGGATGTTAGTATATATCTATCTTCGTATTTACGAACTCGTAATTATTCAAAATCAGAAATATATTTTTTTATTTAGTTCACCAGATATTTTATGCAGTCGTTTATCAATTTTTAAATTGCACAAATAATAACTTTATTATTTTCGTAGTTAATTATATATTAAATATGTATTTAAATTTAAAAAATAATTACACAACACAACCACGTGTGAACCCCTAGATTTCCAAAACGACATTCTAGCAAATTCAGAGGGTAAACATATTCACACACACACACACACACACACACACACACACACACACACACACACATGAACTCCTAGATTGCCAAACGACATTCTAGAAAATTCAGAGGGTACATATAATCTTAGATATAAGGTGGAAACAACCTCTATGTGAACCCCTAGATTACCAAACGATATTCTAGAAGGCTCTGAAGGTACATATTTCATCTTAGATCTAAGGATGAATAAAACCCCTTCGTGAACCCCTAGATTACCAAACGATATTCGAGCATTCTCGGAAGGTACATATTTATACAACACGACCCCAATGTGAACCTCTAATTTGCCTAACGACATTCTAGCATGGTTAGAAGGTACACAGAACCCTGTTTAACTTATCTCAAACACGGCACAACTTTGATGTGAAACCATAGATTACCAAACTATATTCTTGCAGGCTCGAAAGGTGTATATATAATCTTAGATCTATGGACAGCACAACATACAATTTGAACTAACTTTTTTAAGGACGAAACAACATACAATTTTAGCTATTCTAAGGACAGCAAAACATATAATCATAACTAGTTTAATTATATAGAAAGAACAATGCTGCAACGAACGACCATAAAGCAGCAAAGAGTATAAATTATCTCGACGATAAAAGATATATTCTCAAAATACAATTTATGGTATTATCAGAAACTGACAATAATACTTGGATTATCCGTGACAAACATCACTCTGTCCTTGCTAATAAAAATATTGCTATATTTAGTAAAAATTCCAAACATGGAATATTGACTGGTATTGACAAACTGTATTAAACGCTAACGTATCCTGTAACCTCGACTATTTATAGGCTATATCTGGTGAATGATAATCTCAGCGTTGATGATTTAGCGCCGATGAATTTTGAAAAATAAATTGCGTAGCCGAACGAGTAACGGAACATTTCACAAATGCGATACATGGAAACGGTTTAACGGATGTAAGACGTAAAAAGATAAACTCGTGGCAGAAATAGTCAAAGATTCCTGAGCGTCTATCAAAGACGTCACTGAGCCAGGAAAGACACTACAAAAAATTCTAATTACAACAACAACAAAAAAACGATAAACGAATTGAATTGGGACAAATTAAAATAGAAATCGAATTTGTTATGTCTGGTTTGGCAAATATTTTTCAGAAAGGAAGTGGGTATCAATATTGTTATAACGATGTATGCTCGATTCAAAACTGCTATTATCGTTAGTTGTAAATGAAGCAATTATATTATATCGGAAGCAAACTGAAGTTTTGTTACCAAAACAAAAGGAATATTCTGATAAAATAAAAAAAATATGAAACAAAATAAAACAGCAAAAGTTCTTTGTAGAAGAATAATTGGCAAATTTACCACGATGGACGATCGGCAGATCATTAACGACACTATACAAGATTAGTTATAGACGATATTGCACTCGATTTTATAATCGCTGATGCAACGAAGAGAAATATATTTGTAAGTCGATAAAACGCTTGCCTCTCTAACGGAGCACCATTAGGTACAATTGGTTACACTAATGGCGATACACTGAATTTTACTCATATATGTACCTCAATGGTTGCGTATGTTTCGATAAAATTATCATCGATGGTGAACGCATTTTCTAAAATCCTTGTCAGCGTCGCTACGTTTTCAGTCAATATCGAAAGAAAATATTCAGAATTACTGACTCAATTTTATATGAGTACTGCTTACGATCTATTATGGGGCGAATGATCAAGAAAAAATACAAGAAATGTTACATAATTATTCTGAATCCGCTAACGTTGAAATCATAGATATTTATTACAACAACAAAAAATAAATCAAAACTATGAGCAGCACCATATGCATATGATCCCGTCACTAGACATAAGAATGTTTATCTAAACGGACCAGGAGGTTCTGGTAAGGCAACTCGTATTATTGAATTATTCTGGCAGAGTTCAGTTGATATGGTTGTTGTAACGCTTACAAACTAACAAGAGAAATGAACGAACGAGGAGTAAGATCATGTACTTATCATCGCTTCTTCCGATAGGAAGGAGACGCATGGACTCCTGATCGAATGGGTTAAAAAAATATATTCCGACGATCATCATTTGGTATAAAGTATGCCCAGTATCTACAAATATATTAAAAATATTTCTCGATTGGTTATTGTTGAAGAATACAGCTGTGGCCATGTCTGGAGATCATGATCATATAGCGCTTGATCAAGAATTAACAGAGTTTAAGAAATTAATTAGACTAATAATTAATAGTCGCTGAATGAAATAGCAATTTATAAAATTATCTGAAAAAATAGTGTGTGAAAAAACCTGATATGTTTGTAATTATCTTTCTGTGTCTAAAACATAGTTTGTAAATTTGTAAGATATTATTTCGCTTCATTCAAATAATCATCCAAACGAATCTGAGATTTTCAATAAATCTGTCATCATTTTCTGGATACTCTTTTTCATCTCCATGACTACAGTCAGTCGAACCCACTTGTGTATTCAATAACTGAAAGATCTTAGCATGCTAATTTTACAGACCAGAGAAGTTCGAACATTTTAACAGTCATGGTTTTACTATATCAGACACATTTTAAATACTATTACTATTTCCGACACTTTTTAATAAGCATTTAACTGAATCACGTAGAAAATATGACATCAATCATAAGCATGTAACGGCATTATGTAAACAGTTCATGCATTTCATTTGTTTAATGGAATTTGTTCATCACATTTCTTTATCAGTATGGCAAACATTTTGTTAAATGCTATTTTATAAAGATTTTTTACTATTGTAAAATTAAGAACGAAAAGTTATTCGCTTGCAATAAATATTTTGTTATCTGAAATTATTGGTATATATATATATATATATATATATATATATATATATATATATATATATATATATATATATATATATATATATAAACTGAAATACATATTGCCAGCTTTTGTATTTTATTTGGTAGTTGGGTAAAAGCTTGGAAAATGTTTTTGTTCGTTTTCTTATTTACCAACACAAACATTTGAATATATTTTAAAATAATCAACATGCTTTCCATTTTTACCAATTATTAAATTAATTATAAAATGTATTTGATGGGAGGAAGACAAACTTCACCAAATCAACAGAAAATTTTAAGATGTGAAAATGAATCACAATGTCTGTCATTCAATTAAAAGAAAACAATTTCACGAAGAGAGCTCATACGATTCCGTCAGATCATCAGAAGACTACCAACGCATGTTGCATAAAAATTACGATAATTGCAGGAGGAAAGATGCAGTGTTTAGTAACTAACTCAAAGAGATATCGAATCAAATGTTTTTGAACCTGTTATAAGAAGTAAAATAAGAAAACTGTTGCTGCCCAATGTCAAATCTCGAATGAATTTCGATGTTGTCAATTCGATTAGAACAAGGCATCGCATAGGTAATAGTGTAACGATAACATTAGCACGTATCATACTAAAAACGACATCAGACGGATAGATAAAATACATTTACATTTCGACTCAGCTAACAAAAGCTGATAATGAGCTTTTCGATTTTGGACTTATAGGTCTACTAGTGCACTCACACGACTTTCGTTTATATAATAAATTTAACCTTTACGAAGCGATTAGTATATGTATTATGTCATATACCTCATCATTAATGAAAACAATGACTATAGAAAATGAATTTTTGTCCTTGGAGACAAAAAGCTCCTAGCTGATTTCGCGCTCGGTAATTTCCGTAAGGCAAAGCGGAAGTAATAAATGTTGATAAATGTTAAACATTGTGCCAATGAACACTGCCATAGGAACTGTTTTGTGTCAGATTGCAATTATGCTAACTATATCGACATGAAATGTAAGCGGTGTGTAACAGCCATATGGTCATAAACTATGTAACGGAAAGAAGGAAAACTAAGAACGGTTGTAGAAACCTAACAAAAAGGAAAACCAAAACGGTAACGGAAAGAAGGAAAACTAAAAACGGTTGTAGAAACCTAACAAAAAGGAAAACCAAAACGGTAACGGAAAGAAGGAAAACTAAAAACGGTTGTAGAAACCTAACAAAAAAGAAAAACCAAAACGGTTTTTAAAAAATTACATAGGGTAAATAAAACAGTTATAAAATTACAATTTAACAAGATTTTAAAGTAGTATTAGTAAAATACAAATTAATTCCAAATGTTATATCGCAAGTCCTCAAGAATCGAACGTTCCAAATAAATTCCAGATAATCAAATGCACTTGTCTGCCAACTATCCTGATGTATTAAAATGTTATTATCCAGAACTTCTCTGAATAAATTCCCAATTGTCCCAGAATATATTTTAGACCAATGAGCATTGTATAGAGTTCCATTGAGTAATCTTAATAAATGTATACTCTCAAATTATCTGAACACAACATTAAATACGTCTGCAGACTAGTGCTATAACAAGAATAGCAGAAATAACAAGGAATTATTTATCGAGCTCTACCTACTTATATATAGTCCCGAAAAGCAAAGTTTACCTACTCACTGCGTGATATTTGGCAAATACCTAACATCATAACCCACGTTACTGACACATCCAATGAGAAATGACCTAAATCGTCTAAGAACCAACCTGACAAACCTAGCAAGTGGGAAAAACTTTACAAAATTATAAGCAAGTTTAATTTTTAAATACTTGTCAACATATATTTGTAGATCCTATGCAATCAACAAACTCTTAATAGTTTTACAATTGAACCTATACACGTGTAAAAATGTTGGTTTTGAAATATATTCTTTACAGATAACCACTACAAGTTACAATCATGAAAACATTTACAAAATATATATTAAAACATTGATTATCATCATATTTTAGATTGAGTATTGCGTTGTAACATAACTTGACCCGTGAAAAAAAAACAACGATTTAATGTCGAAATATGTTGTCGAACGTTTACATATCTTTGTCGATAATTTTTTTTAACGTCTCGCGAAATTTACAAAAGTGTTTTTACCTTCATCATTTATTTTCTCCCGTGCTTGTGATTCAAGTATAAAACACCATGAATTTACGGGTTTGTGTTTTGAAATCCATCGTCATTATCATGGTTTAGTGACATAATCAAATTCACACGCAGAATAGTCCCTGTGTCCCGCAACATCTCTTCCATACCTACCTGGCTCGTATTCAATCGGCATAATTGCGCGAAAACTTGTACATAGATATTAAGTTAATGTAACTAACTAACTATCGACTTGTTTAGTCGACAGACATAAGGGCAATATTATATGTGATTCATAGTTAACGCTCTTGTTAATCACCAACCACGCGACTTTGTCCTCGGTACCGTCACGTAACTGGAGCAAATGTGATTTACAGTGTAAGCAATAGCATGTTAACAATTTCCAAGGCAAGCACCTTTGTAGTTGAAGTGAGTCATAATGACATTGAGCTTCAAATCTCTCTCTCTCTCTCTCTCTCTCTCTCTCTCTCTCTCTCTCTCTCTCTCTCTCTCTCTCTCTCTCTCTCTCTCTCTCTCTCTCTCAGCACTTCTTTGAGATTATAAGCATTTTTTTCCTGAATTTCGCACGATCATCATATGTGTGTAATCAGTGTTAACTACAACAGTTTGAATTTGCAAACCCAGATATGTTCTGACTTGTGGGAGGATAGACTTTCAGATTAGACGATGTTTCGAACCAAATTACATCTTGAAGGAGATTGTGTCTCGTAATTGTAATTGACAAAGATATTACATCGTCTAACATTTGCGCACTCTTCCTATACTAAATCAATATGTAACCTAGAACATGTTGAATAAATATTTCTTAAATGATACGGTGTAATGATAATAATAATTGTCTCTTAAATTTCGATGGCACTTCCACCAGCAATAATTTGATTTTGTAACGTTGACAATTATCAGTTTGAATCTTGTATTAGAACAGGAAATACACAATGCATTTTGAAATTAAAAAAGGCGTGTTAGAATACTCGGTCTCATTGTTAAGTCAGGAAATCTTTCTTTCCAGTTTAAGAGATGAATACAGGCAATCATATTTAGAACATCCTTATATAAGAGTCAACACTTCTCTAATAGGTAGCAAAGAGCGATCGGTCTGCCAGCACATTGAACTGATAACTGGGAACTGCGCTAACTGTGTGGGTACTTCAATCCAGTTAAATGATTTGTTTATCATGCAAGTGTTGATTTAATTTGTTAAAGCGGTAAGTGGATAAGGGACCGTCTATAAATGACATCAAGCACCTGAGGGGAGGGGGTCACACATTTGTGACGATGTTTCACGAGGGAGATGTACGTATTTAAAAATGTGACGTCACAACAAAATGCGCAACCTTAAAAAAGTACCACTTAATTTTTTGATTGCTTACAATTTTAAAATAAGAAATACGACTTTTTCTTGTGAGTGGGAGAAGAGCTTTGTGAGGTCATATTTGAGGGGTGTGACTTTTTGTGACGACGTGTAACAAAGGTAGGGGTTGGGGTCATAAATTGGCCAAAATGGTGTGAGTTCATTTATGGATGGTCCCTAAGGGTCAGTTGATGTACATGTTTATTATACTTTTATTTGTGCGTTGCACTTCTTGTTCAAATTTTCTACTTATTCATTACAAATGTAATTTTCCCAAGAGTATCGTGGGGACAGAGGTATTGTTGGCTACTGGTCTAGGTGGAGATTTTCTACCCCACATGACTAATCTCTAACATTGGGAGTAGTGCGCGCGTACAAGGAAAGAGGATAACAGTCGATCGGCAAATTCATACCTATGGACCAAGACATTCATGCCAAAAGCGTATTATGAATGAGAGGTGTCCGTAGAATTAATGACCCGGGGGTTGGGTCAAACATATTAGGGTCAGCTATTAAGTTTTACGGATGAAGGCCACAACGTGTTTAGAAGCAAAGTCCGGGGAAGCGGCAAGAGACCCCACCCTCAACCCTTGTCCAATGTGCTGGAATCCATGCTCTGAATATACATACAGGTAGGAATTAATTGTTTCTTCTTAAAGTTTGCAGCAGGTGAAACTCGATATGCAGTTGACTGTTAATAGTCTTAATTTTGCTCAGGACGTTTTTATCAGTTATGATTGATAGTGTCAAAATATTTACAGTTTAAAACGGATTATGAAATTTATTTATCGTGATAGATAGATAGATAGATATAGGTAGGTAGGTAGACAGACAGACAGACAGGCAGACCGATAGACCGATAGATAGATAGATAGATAGATAGATAGATAGATCATGAAAATATGACACGAATATAAAACGTTTGTTTAGAACAAAACAAAACAAAGTCAGTTTCACATTAAATGTGATATTTTAACTGATATAGAAAAATAAAAGTATCACCAATTGTTTTTGCGACATGATTCAAACGCTGAATAGCACTGTGTATATACACCTGGCACGACACACAATTTAACACGAAAAGTGCAGAGAATATTTCTGTATCTTTTATACAGTGCATACATCACCATGGACACTATACTGTACCACGCGTAACCGATGTATTGCCTGCCGAGCTGCTCAACGAAAGTCTGCGTCCTGAAGAATCTTGTCCTTGCCTTGATTATTCATTCAACGAACTGTACCCCTAGGATTCGTTTAAAAGGTTATCTTCCGTTGGGGTGGCACAAACACTAGAGTCATTCTGTATGGTAGGGTAAAAATAAGGAGAATAATGGTCTTCTGCCTTGATTACTGGATAACTGTGTAATAGCATTAACAAGCCTCCATTAGAATCCGGTGTAATCGCTGCGGTGGATGGCTATTGTGTTGATGACGGGCTATCAACATAAAGCGGTGTGAAGAACGAAACGCCGAATTTCTTGGGGAATAAATAAGTGTAGATTGTACACCATTGACTTCACTAATGCAAGTAGATAACTGACGCTCAATACGAGATTTAATGTCATGTGTTCCATTCGCAGAATTCAAATAATGAATTGTTTTCTGTATACACTCTTCGTACCCAGATTGGTATTCCTTTGCTAGTGTGTTATCACGCTCCGCTGTCGATGTAATGTCCTGTTTTGGTAATTGAAGTAGGTACTTTGCAGTCCTTTCTAAAATTTCTGCTTTGTCTAATCTTGAAACCTGCTGTTCCTAATTGAAAATAAAAGTAAACAGGATTGACCAGGAACGTGAATCACTACAATACCGGTAGATTAAAGATACGTATGAAACTTAAGGACATAATTGACAATTTTAGCAAAGTCCACCACATTCCACCAGTTACTTATTCTTATAAATTAAAATTGTAGAGACTGTCTCGTTTATATAAAAAAATGACCGAGTTAAAATTTAAAAATTTAATCAATATATTAAAATCAAACTATTTTTCTCTGGAAAAGGATTGAGTATTTATATACATTTATCTAGATTTGGATTTAAATTCATCAGAACTGGTATCCTAAATAAATAAAAAAAAAGAAACAACAGCGACAAAAAAATGACATTCAGATAACCAGATTACAATGCCATGTTGAATTACAGTTCGAAGATCTTTATTAACTCCTTAATATAGAATAAGTATTGTAACATAATTTTTATTGCATTAATTTGTGTTAATAATAATGTTCTATTAATTGGTTTTCTAAAACTATATAATGCACTTTAAAGATGAGTTCATGTCCCGTGTGTAGAGTGCAAGTTATAACTTAGTACTATTATTTATATATATATATATATATATATATATATATATATATATATATATATATATATATATATATATATATATATATATATATATATATATATATATATATTCGTATAAATTAAAATTGTAGAGACTCTCGTTTATATAAAAATTCACTGAGTTTAAATTTCATCAAATTATTCAAATCAAAATTTTCTCTGGAAAAGGATTGAGTATTTATATACATTTTTCTAGATTTGGGTTTAAATTCATCAGAACTGGTATCCTAAATAAATTAAAAGAGAAACAACAACAACAACAATAACTGACATTCAGATAACCGGATTACAATGCCAAGTTTAATCACAGTTCGAAGATCTTTATTAACTCCTTAATATAGAATAACTATTGTAACATACTTTTTATTCCATTCATTTGTATTAATAATCATATTCTATTAATTGGTTTTCTAAAACTATATCATGCACTTTAAAGATGAACAAAACTTAGTACTAGTTTTTTATATTCATAAATCAAGGTTAAATCTTCCATCTCGTATTAGACCGCTCTCCAGTGACCTAAGTGGATAGAGAGTCCAACTGAGATGCGGATGTGGGAGGCGCAGTCCCGGATTACCCCTTAGGCAGAGTAGGCAACTGCCTATGGGCCTCGCGACTTTTATAGGCCCCATCAGGGGCCCCCATGAGACCGTGACCGTGGGTCTGAGGCTCCAAAAGTTTGACTGCCTATGGGCCTCCACGGTGCTTAATCCGGCGCTGGGGAGGCGGGGGGGGGGGGGGGGTCGCCACAGGGAAAACAGTGTTCAAGAGAGAAAACATCGGATTTTACAACAGCGATTCTTTCCTGGTGTTAGCATATATGTACAATATTAGGGATACTTTTCAAGCGTTTCCTGATTCCTTGAAATTGAAAATACATTAGAAAATATTCATGGAATTTATAGTATAATGTAATTTTTTTTAAAAATTTTCACTCTCTTTAGCTTTTAATTTTACGGAAATAAATTTATATATTGGACTATGGAATGCTTGCTTGGTTTTACTTTTTCTGGTTATTTTGTTTAAGCCCATAGGACGTAATATTAGTTAGAAATTCAACCTGTACAGTTTATAAACAAGTATGTAACTTGATATCATATATGTAAGTGTTTAAAATTCGACCTAATCTAACAAAACTCGATGGACCCAGAAAATGCAGTTATATTTTTTGGGGGGTGGGGGATTGTAGAGGACTCTTAGTACATGACATATAGTACAGTACTTATAAGGAATTGTAAAATTGTATGTAAGTATTTAAATTTCGATCTAAAATTGTTGTATTTAGGAAGCATTATATTTAAACAATATTGAAAATGTAATACTTACTTTCTTTTTTACATTTTCCAGTACAGTGATCGTCAACTTATCAAGACTTTTATTTTTTTTTCTTTTCTTCTCTATAAAGGGCCTTTTAATCTATAATAATAATAATAATAATAATAATAATAATAATAATAATAATAAAAATAAAAATATAAATGCTACAAATTATTTTTGAATTATATTATTGATAATTGCATAAATAAAAAGACTCCAAATCATCCTGGTAATACTTTATTAGAATAATGATAAAATTTGCAAATTAAATAGTTCATTGTAAACACATGTACAAAAATCATGTAAGTGAACTATACAGTTGCTAAGAAATGATATTTTTGAAAAGTGTTATTACCTTTATGAGAACAGATTCAATCATCGTCGAGGAGTTTGAAAAATCCGCCATAACTAGTAATGGTCATGGAGACAAGGTTATTTTCTCATTTTCAATACAAAGAAATATAAATCCAAAACTATGTATGTCGATATCTAACTGAACAACTGTGTAAAGTCTTTACAAGCTTCGATTTAGACATGTGGAGACATGTTTAGTACCGTAAACCCTATCACGAACTTTCCAGTCAATTCTGGAAAACAAGTCTAATAAATCGTAATATAAAAGAAAACGTTCGATATTCATAGCGTGGTGCGTGGATCACCCGTCGATGCAAAACGGTTCCTGTATTGGAATGTTAATGAAGGTTATTAATCGACAAAACTGAATCTGGCACGTGCCAGTAGACAAATATTGTTATCCTAGGGGTCAATGTAAAGCTTGGAAGGAGAATAATTAATTAAAATCAACGCATCTAAAATAATTTGGGACTGATATCTATTATAGACCGATGATTTAATTAATGTTAAATGCTGTTCCCTTGTTCAAAACGTACAATATATCCGGTATTTAAAATGTCAACCACGTGTCATAGATGTTAACTTATTGTAGAGATGACAACTACTGATTTAAAACACTTGCATATATGACTGTGTTAATTGATACTGTTGAATAACCAAACTGAAGACAGCTCATACAAAACTAATATAAAATGTACGAATACAGTTTCATTGTTCTAGAAGCGGGTTATTTGTTTTCTACACGATACGTGTCTCATATATTAGAAACTAAAGGGATATCTGTAAATATCCAATGTAAGTTTCTGTCAATAATGTTGTGTTGAGAATTAAATCAATCGTATCATATATTCTTTGTTTTGTAGTTTTGTTTCTGTATATTTGAATTACGAATGTACGTATTTTAATGTCTCTGCTTTTATAAATATTGATATACTAAAGCTTGTTCGCCTCTGTTATGCATGATTTTGCGTACAGTAGCGATGTTGCTTTTACAGAATTTATATATGAATGAATTGCTGTTTTCTTTTCATTTTGATAATGGTTAGACCGGTTTTATATGTTGTTTTAATTGGTGCATCTCATTCTCGCAGAATAAAAATGGGCTTTTTTGACAAAGAAATATAATAGTAATCAATATTTGTCAGAAATGATATGACACAATGTTGCAGGTGCCCTCACAGATTCACAGGTAAGATACTTTCTTGTTTGTATCTTTGTATCTTTTTTCAAATTTCTATTTGACCCTAATTTAAATGTCTGGTGAGTTTTCATGCTATTTGAAGCAAATCTTTCTCACTTTAGTACTTTTCAGTGTATATATCGTTCTGCGAAGCTGCAATTTTAACACTAAAACAGATTTACAATGCATTTCACAATAATAAATGTTGCACGTATACAAAGCCATTTAGAAATATGTACATTGTTCCATGTAAAGGTTACTGAAAACATGCCGCTACGATACGCGACTTTTGGAGAATATAATATTGTTACACGCACAGGGGTATCCACTTGACCGAGCGGTGTCAAAACCCTGGCGCGAGTCACGCTGGAAGTCATATGTTTTTCCCAAACTTCCAAAGACTTCCATACAACTTGAGTTGTAAAATGGAAAGACAGACGTGTCTGCTATATTTAATAACCTTTGCTCTAATCAATTGGCGACCCAGATGAGACAACTTGCCCAAAAGTCCATTAACCGCACCTTTGCATGGTTTTTCTTCATTATCATCCGATTTCCGTACCGCCAGCCCGCATTGCCATAGAAATTACACTAGTATTCCCTTACTAACTGGGAAATATTTAACTGCGCGACCCTAGGCCAGTCAATCCACAGAATTTCCGGCATATCACGCTCATATACACACGCCCATTTTCCACTATGGACACATAAACGGTACCTTCCAAGTTCCAACTTATTGATTCCATTATATAATTTACTGATTTCCAACCATAAATACTGCCATTTCAGTCACAACACCTTTATACACCGCTGAATTTTAATATATGGACTATGTTACCTAAATTCACTACTAACATGACGTACTAATAAGACGTAATGTTTCACAGCGATCATTGGAAATTGAATTAACTGTACAACATTGGCCTTATTTTACAATCAGCAAAGTCTTTGATTCATAAACGATTTCTACGTAGGAATAAAATACATGCTATTCTCATCCGATCATCAGAAGACCAAAGCATGTTTCATAAGAATTAGAAACACTGGGGGAAACAGATCCAGTGCATATTTTAATGAATATGTGGTAATAAACTAAAAAATAGAAAATTTAAATTAAAAAAAACATGTTTTGTAAAATTCAACAAAATAATTTATTTCCTTAGCATGCAAAGTGAAACTTTAAAACTAACTTAATGTACTGTGAATTAAATCACCAATAGTTCTCAAAGTGTATGACTAGTCCAAAAAATAGTTCCAAATGATTTTCATTGGTGTTCTAAACAAACTCCATTGTTGAATATACTGATGTGCCAGCAGTCTCAAAGGTGCTTATGTGCCAATGGCCTGGAATGTGCTGGTGTTTTAAATGTCTATTGATGTATCATAATCATATAATCCATAATGTCCTTGACAGAATTCACTAGAAATGCAAATTAATGATTCAGTCGTCCCAGAAGTATTAATGAATACTTTGTAATTTCAGTGAATAATTGTAATAAATAAATCTACTCAAATTAAAAAGTGAACACAACAAACGATTGATTCCACTTTTGACGTCAACACATCGAACGATTTTATTACATGGGCACTTTGAGATCATTTATATCAGACCAAATCCAGCAGATATTGAACTTTATTTTTCTAGACCTGTTATAAAACACAAAATAAGACACATTTTGCTATCCAATATCAGATCAAGAAAAATATTTGATAGCGTAACGATAGCTATAACAAGCTATTGGAGGGAAGAAAGTGTAACGATATCATTCGTCCTCCTTGTAAAGGAAGGATGTTAGAGAAATTGATAAAATATATTTAAATTTCCACTAAAGATCAGAGAAACTTCATTCCTATCTGACTGATAAATTGTCAAGAACATGACATCACGTATAGATCGGATGTCATATCACGAACCTGTACTGTAGACAATAGACTTGTTCTTGATAAAATCAAAGATGGGATTAAGTGAAATACAGGGAATCATATAATAAATTAGGCAAAAATCGGATCTCTTAAATCATTAAACAAGTGGAAACAAATTACTGCAATCATGTCACTATAATGAAGCAAACAAATTAATTTGATTATATTAACAATAAAGTAATGTTATTAATGAGGAGGTGGTAGTGTGATATACCATTCTCCAGAAATACAGACTAATCAAATATGTATTTGACTCCAAGGAGCATTTAAAGTATGGTGGTGAGTATCTAATTCAGACATAATAGGGATAAAGGAATCTGATTAATTAGTGTGGTACAACAATGACATATTAAATAGACTAAAACGAATTATAATATTTCGTATTAAATATACTACAAAGATTTATAACATTGCATATTAAATAGACTAAAAGGAATTATAACATTACTTATGAAATAGACTAAAAAGAATTATAACATTACATATTAAATAGACTAAAAAGAATTATAACATTACGTATGAAATAGACTAAAAAGAATTATATCATTACATATTAAATAGACTAAAAAGAATTATAACATTACGTATGAAATAGACTAAAAAGACTTATAACATTACATATTAAATAGACTAAAAGAATTATAACATTACATATTAACTAGACTAACACGAATAAAAACATTATGTTTTAAATAGACTAAAACGAATTATAATATTTCGTATTAAATAGACTAAAACGAATAATAACATTATGTTTTAAATAGACTAAAACGAATAATAACATTATGTTTTAAATAGACTAAAAAGAATAATAATAGTATGTATTTAATAGACTAAAAAGAATTATAACATTACGTTTTAAATAGACCAAATAGAGTAAAAACATTATGTATTTAATATTTAATAGACTAAAAAGAATTTTAACATTACGTTTTAAATAGACTAAAAAGAATAATAACATTATGTATTTAATAGACTAAAAAGAATTGTAACATTCCCTATTAAATAGCCTAATGGATTTCTAACACTGACATATTACATATTTATAATGGCTAATGTTTGATTGCATTTGTTTAAAAGATGATAAAGGTAAAATCATATTTAATTCACAGGGCTTGGACAGTTTTAGAATAATCTACTTTTACCATTATGTACTGCATTTCGTTTTTAAAATTATATTTAAATTTTAAATTCTTCATAAAATATTCTCTCTCTCTCTCTCTCTCTCTCTCTCTCTCTCTCTCTCTCTCTCTCTCTCTCTCTCTCTCTCTCTCTCTCTCTCTCTCTCTCATTGTATCAAAAATGTGAAATTAACTAGTACTATGATCAATATATATCCGTATTATTTCCATAGATAAAGCTAATGCTAGTAATATTTATTTAACGGATGTCTTCGACTCAGAAAGTGTATAGAGCTGAAAACGTTTAATACAAATATAATTGAATAAATAACACAGTGCGCCAAACTTAATAGAAACAAAGGTTCACTCATTCTTTTGTCCTTATTCGCCGTCTATAGTTTCATTTTACATTTTACGATTTCACCCCTTTACTGCACTCTAGTTCATAAAAAGACCTTGATCGGTAGGTTATTTTCTATTTAGTGAATTTGATTTTTTTAAATGTAAGATAAATGTATCAATGTTTAATGATTGAATGAAAACAATATCAATGTTTAATTACAAGCGTATGAACAATTAATGATAAGCGTATGAATAATTAATGATAAGCGTATGAACATTTAATTATAAGTGTATGAATATTTAATGATAAGCGTATGAACATTTAATGGTAAGTGTATGAATATTTAATGATAAGCGTATGAACATTTAATGATAAGTGTATGAATATTTAATGATAAGCGTATGAACATTTAATGGTAAGTGTATGAATATTTAATGATAAGCGTATGCTTAATGATAAGCGTATTAATGATGAGCGAAATAGTGTTTAATAATGAGTGCAAAAACGTTTACTAATAAGCGTATGACAGTTTAATAATAAGAGTCTGAATGTTTAACGACGAGCGTATGAATGTTAACTGATTCGTGTATGAATATTTCATGATTAGAATATGAATGTTAACTGATTCGTGTATGAATATTTCATGATGAGAGTATGAATGTTAACTGATTCGTGTATGAATATTTCATGATGAGAGTATGAATGTTAACTGATTCGTGTATGAATATTTCATGATGAGAGTATGAATGTTAACTGATTCGTGTATGAATATTTCATGATGAGAGTATGAATGTTAACTGATTCGTGTATGAATATTTCATGATGAGAGTATGAATGTTAACTGATTCGTTTTATGAATGTTAACTGATTCGTGTATGAATGTTAACTGATTCGTGTATGAATATTTCATGATGAGAGTATGAATGTTAACTGATTTGTGTATGAATATTTCATGATTAGAGTATGAATGTTAACTGATTCGTGTATGAATGCTAACTGATTCGTGTATGAATATTTCATGATGAGAGTATGAATGTTAACTGATTCGTGTATGAATATTTCATGATTAGAGTATGAATGTTAACTGATTCGTGTATGAATATTTCATGATTATAGTATGAATGTTAACTGATTCGTGTATGAATGTTAACTGATTCGTGTATGAATAGTTCATGATGAGAGTATGAATGTTAACTGATTCGTGTATGAATATTTCATGATTAGAGTATGAATGTTAACTGATTCGTGTATGAATATTTCATGATTAGAGTATGAATGTTAACTGATTCGTGTATGAATATTTCATGATGAGAGTATGAATGTTTAATAGTAAGCGTATAAATGTTGACTGATAAATGTATTAACGTTAAACGATGAGCGTAAAATTGTTTGATATGTATATGAGTTTTTGCCGATGAGCGTATGAATGCATAATGATAAGTTTATGAACATTTACTAACAAGCCTATGAATATTTAATTATAAGCGTATTAATGTTTAATGATAGGTGTATGAGTATCTAATGATAAGTGTGTGAATGTTGAACGATAATTGTATGAATGTTTAATGATAAATGTATTAATATTTAATGATAGGTGTATGAGTGTCTAATGATAAGTGTGTGAATGTTGAACGATAATTGTATGAATGTTTAATGATAAATGTATTAATATTTAATGATGGGTGTATGCATGTTTAACGATACGTGCATTAATGTTTATTGATGAGTGTATGAATATTTAATGTTTATTGATGCGTGTATGGCTGTTTAATATTAAGCGCGTGAATGTTTCATGAATGTATGAATGTTTAATATGATTATATGTGTTTAATAATAATAAAGTGGACTTTTAAAGAGCATAATCTTTAAAATCTCTAGGCGTTTTACAACATATATAATGATGTGACTACAAAAAGAAATACAATGAAATTAAAAACCATAAAGACCTAATAATGTTTCCTACCTTAAATATTTTCATCATTTTTTTTAAGTTTGTTCTTGCAGTCGAAAATGAAGCACTCTTGAAATTGATCACTGCGTCCTTGTGTCTAATTTAAATGAGCAATTCGCTCCACGTTGCTGAACCCTGTCATGCAAAAGAACGTTGTCCATATGACGTCGTTTTCATAGTGGGAATAATGAGTGTAACGAGAGGAGTGTAATTACCTTACTGGTGTGTACACATAAACGTGGCACAAAGAACAAATTTTGTGTTTGATTCTGAAATTCTGAATCGAACCATGGCCAGGGTAAGGTACATAACAGCAGGGACGTATGCACTGATCGTGGTACTCTAAGGATGGTCCGAACATTTGTTTTTAATTTTTTTTAAGTTTCTGGAGTAGATATTGAGACGAACCAGACAGAATTGAGTTACAGTAGTCCATTCATGAAAGTACGAATGAACACTAGTGGCATCAACTGAAAGATATTTATGAATGTAGCTGATGCGTCTGAGCTCAAGATATGCAGCCTTGCATATGTTCATGACATGTTGGTGCAGTGTGAGAGTATTGTCTAGAGTAACACTTAGGTTTGTTACTGACTCTGTGAATTTAATGTTCGTGTTGCTGATTTGTATTGTTTGAGGTAAAGGATGTGAATGAGTGCGTCTTTGTGTTGTCATCAGAATGGCCTCAGCTTTATCGTCATTCATCTGCGGCTTGTTACATACCATCCATGATTTCACATCAGAAATGCACCTCTCTACTCCATGGATGGTAGCATCAACTTCATTTGGGTGGCTAGAGTTGTATATTTGGGCGTTATCAGCGTACAATTGGCGAGACACTGGATGATGATCTATAACACTTGAGAGGGGCATAGTGTATAGAACTGACCCCTGTTGAACACCACAACATAGATCAACTGGGCTGGAGTTCATTCAATTTGCAGATACAATTTGTGTACTGTTGACTACGTAGGACTTGAATCACAGTAAGGCTGCAGATGATGAATCTATGAATAAACGCGTGAATGTTTTATGATGAGTTTTTGAATGTGAAACACAAATGAATGTTTAATGTTAAACGTGTGAATATTTAATGCTGAACGTATGAATGTTTAATGATGTGTGTATGAATGTTTAATGATAAGCGTATGAATGTCTAATGGTGAGTGTATGAATATTTAATGATAAGCGTTTGAATGTTTAATGCGCATGAGTTTTATATTAAACATACAAATGCTTTATGTTAAATGTTTCAATCTGCTTTTATATTTCGGCTTCGAGTCAGATGAAATTGTAGATTTTTATTTTTAATAATTTTAAAAAGTCCGAAATTATGAAATTGTTACATTGGTGAAAGATGGGAAACAATATTACTCTCTTGCATTGGGGATACACTCTGAACTGGCTGTATAATGTACTTGATGTCTGCCAGCGTTTTTATTCTACATGTAATTTAGTTTCCCTGGTCAAACATATAATACATTCGAACACCTTTATAACTCATTTTTGGGTCATAAGATTTATGCTGCACATGTAAAGGAAATGTGATGTTGAGAGGAACAGATCGTAAGAGGAACCATAGTCCCCCATCCACTCACCACACAAAAGGGCCACTACCACCAGGGGTTAAACCCAGAAACTTCATTATACATTCTTACAACCAACCCCCCATCTCCACTCTATCTCTCAGATTCACATATATATGTCAAAAATAATTTTAGAGGAGAGCTAATCTTAAGTTGAATAAATTGTTGCCTAAGAGAACTTGTTTCATTCACACAATATAATATGTTTAAGGAGAAATAAAGGACGCCCACCACCATTTTCTAATCTGATGAACATGCCCGTTAAAATGCGGTGAAAAACAATTAAAAATATAATTCAATGAGGTTCAACATATAATGAATTAAATATAAAAATAATGGATTTTCTGCAAGGGCTGACATGGACGTATGGTTAGAATCAGTAACTAAATGCATGTCTAATGTTTTAAAAGTTTTTAGCAGGGGAGAAAATCGAAATATTTATTTCTGATACTTTAGGTTTTAATTTCGCTCAATAAGTTTTTCGTCAAATATAACCGATAATGAGAACAGTGTTACGTTGTCCAGTTATAATTAATACAAGAACTTTTGTCATGACAGATTAAGAACTAGATCAAAAAGAAGATTAGAGCTTTTTGTTTGTACAGAAAAAAAGATTTTGAATTTGAAAAGACAACAAGATAATTTCACATTAAAATTGTATTATAAATCATATAAAAAGTATCACATGTTGCTATGACGGGTTTAAACAGTGTTATAGCATTTATATAAATTAAACACGTCATGCAAAATTACAAAACAAATATTGCAGAGAACACCTTTGCATATTATCTATTATACATATATCACCATGGTCGCCATACATTTTTGTCAAAAGTTAAGGAATTGTCATTCACAGAGTTATCCAACGAATCTTTATCCATTGACGAATCAGCTTCTTGAAAAGATTGGTTATGGCACGAACTGTAACCCGACGATTGTTCTGAGAGCGGATCATCCGTTGGGGTAGAACAAATAATGGATGCACTTCCGGTCAGTGGGTAGTAAGGAGAATAAGGTGATTCTGTCTTCAATATTGGATGAATGGGCACTGGCTTTAGCATGGCTCTGTTATAATTCAGTCTCATGGGTGTTGTGGATGAAATTTTTATGGAAGATGGAATGTTGACATTAAGCGGTGTGAGGTAATTATTGCTAGAAACAGCGAGAGGCGTATGAAACACCGAATTTCTTCCGGGATATTGAAGTGTAGACAGCTCACCATTAACTTGACCAACACAGCTTGATAAATGATTTCTCTCGTTAGATTTCATGTCATGTCTTATTCCATTCGCAGAATTCAAATAATGAATAGTTTCCCGCGTACACTCCTCATATCCAGATTTGTATTCCTTTTCTATTGTGTCATCAGACGCCGCTTTCGATGTATTGACCTGCTTTTGTAACTGAAGTACATACTTGACAGTCATTTCCAAAATGTCTGCTTTGTCTAATCTTGAAATTGGCGTGTCCTGTTGTAATAACAACAAATAAGATTCAATAATACAATAAACATAGCACGTGGTAGAGGCCAAAATATACAATTAATTAAATTTTATATATGGCTATAAAGGCATTTAAAGCTCGAACACCTTCCAATCATATTTCAAAACATAGTCACAAAACCCGCATCCCGAAGAAAGGACAATTACGATTGGTTATGCAGTGGTAATCATGCGTTGATAATAGTATTTCCTGTTGCAAAATGTACTTGAAGGTATTAAGCGACAAAACTAACCGGCACGCGCCAGCAGAGAGATATTACTAGCCTAAGGGTCAATTATACGCTTGAAAAGAGAACAATTAAAGAAAATTGTACGTATCTATATCCCTTTGGACTGAAATCTATTGTAGATATATGACAGAATTATTGTTCACTAATGTTCTCTTTTACCAAACTTAACATATATCCTGTGTTTAAAATGTCAAACACGTGTCATAAGGGTTAACTCGTTGTAGAGGTGTTAACAAAGTGGTTTAAAGGTGAGTATAAATGACTGCATTAAACTGATATTATCAAACCAATATATCGAGGTATACTCAAATTTACAACAAGAAACAAGGCTGAATTTCAAACTCGCGATAATGCGTTGCAACAAAGTTGTTAAATTACAATATTTCTTATGGTAAGTCGGAAGAGCAAATAAGACTTAAAATGTCACACAAATATAGTGTTGTAACATAGGGTAATTTCCTATTATGCTGGATAACTGTATGATATATAGAAAAGTAAAATTATGTCTGTTATATATGATTTTCCTTTTCAGGCAATATGCAGCGGTGGAAACTAACAAATCGTAGCATCTGTTCTCTCTCTCTCTCTCTCTCTCTCTCTCTCTCTCTCTCTCTCTCTCTCTCTCTCTCTCTCTCTCATATATATTCATCCTCATCAAAATCCTGTCTTTTTTCTTCATCTGTACCACATTTACATGAAGCATTTTATGTGCCAAGACTAATTTGTACTTATTGTAATTTATTCATCTAAAATACTTTATTCTTTCTTTAAATAAAAGTTTTGTTTTCGCCTTCATTTTTTGTGGTTTGTTGTTTGTTGTGTAACTAGCAAAACTCGTTCTATCTCTGAATACAAATCTCCTTATAGTTAAAATCTGATGAGTGACTGTTGAAGCCCAATATTATTTGAACCGTTCAGCTAGCTATTGTTTGACAAACGACCAGAAACACTTAACGTTCCAAACCTTTTGATTTATCCACACTTCTCAGACATCAGAACTATTTAAGAACTTTCCGCCTAACGATGCACGCGTTTTTCCATGTTAATAAGCACTGAGGTATATATGACATATACATATTTTCTGTTATCCGTGGAGATAAGAATGGTAAAGCATTTCAGAATGTGGTAGTAGTCATTGGTCTGTAAGAGGAATTAGTTACCGGCTTGTTTCCTAAAAGGTTATACGAAATTTTACATCGACAGACGAGTGAGAGAAATCTCCCCACGGCTAGAGATTAACGATCAGACCTGCTTTTTGTAAGATGATGGCAAACAAATCAAAGACATTGCTATAGATTATTGAACTCCTCTGCTTGTTGCATGTTTACAAAGCCATGCAAAATTTGTATTGTGTCGCAATGAGGCAAGAACTTATATATTACGTTGCGAAAATATATAAATATTGATATTTTGCAGGAAATGTTTCAACCGGTTTCAATGAATTTAGCTCTAAAGAAAAGTATGACCATGGATGTAATGGGGCGGGTGGGGGATTTGCATGTGATGTAAAATTGCTGTATAGTCCCACCCCACCCCGCCCAGCAAGTTCTGCCCACCTACCCCAGAAAAAATTGAAATGACGTCCTTGAGCATTAAGTAATATGTATTTTCTTTGCAAAATCTATGCAAATATACAATTGCCCTAGTGAAAAAATATAAATGACGTGTTACATAATGTTTGAAAAAAATAAATAGACATTTATTTAACCGAGCCGCATGGCCTTAATTTTAAATCGGGTGTCTTTAATTCACGGACGGCGCTGACGTAGGGAAGGTTCAAATTAGCTTATCTAGCTAAATTGATGTATACGATATTAAATTTTCCGATAGTCAAATGTGTATCAAGCATATACTAATTCTTTCAGAATTTTATTGAACCTTTTATGATACTTCAATGATAAATTCTTACAAATAATATAATAATGATATCACTATTTAGCTGAGGGATTCTGCTGCATTCCTCAAATTCGTTATGTCTTTTTAGTTTTTTAAGGAATTAAAGGGACACAAAATGTATTGAATCGATCGCATTGAAATATTTTATTACAGACGTGTATGATGAATAGGTGAGCAATTCGTTGATATTAATCGTTTTCATCCCTTCTACTCTCTCTCTCTCTCTCTCTCTCTCTCTCTCTCTCTCTCTCTCTCTCTCTCTCTCTCTCAATAAAGGTTCAGATTTGATCTTTAGAGGAGCTTATCATATTAAATGATTCAATCAGTTAGTATTATTATTTCTTTTTTTTCATTTGCTGCTTTAAAATGTGTGAGTAGTAGTAAATATTTCTCACGTGGAAGTGCCATGACATACGTTGTTCATTAAAAAAAAAAAAACTGACACACTTAACTAAATTGATCCATTCCATGACATGATATATATTACGGTTGTACAATTGACAGCGTGATGCCCAAGTGTTAGACATCACTATCGATATGACTCACACACACACACACACACACACACACACACACAAACACACACACACACACACAGAATGTGATGTCTTGTTTTCACTATATATTATAAATGTGTTGCCTATTCTGCACATATTTTATTATGCTCGGTTTGTAATGCCTTACTAGACGTGTCAGTTGGAGTTGGATAGCAATGGAAACTGCAAAATATTTGATTTTAGGAGGACTGCTGGGAATTGTCCATGTGAATATAATAACAAAAGAACATATGAGATAGGATTTTACAGTTAGTCATTCAAACCAAAGTGGAAAATTACAGAAATAATTTGCAACACTGTCTTATAAGATATATAAATATACGATTTAATAAATAATCCTTGCTTTGTCCTCTTTAAATCCGCCTGCAGTATTGAATACAAGGTTATCCCCTATAGATTTGAATAATTGGCTTGCAGATTGGACTGAATTAAGATTATCATGTGCATACTGCGGGATAAACTTGCTTACTAATCATTTAATAAACCCCAAACAACAACAGCAACACAAACAACAACAGTAACAACAAACGAAATTGCTATGAATATTGAAGTACATGGATCAAAAGCTGTTTATTTAGAGAAGAGGAATTATAATTTCAAGGAAAAACTTGTTCAAATACTTAGGAATCAGTCTTTTCACTTGACGCATCTAGGGTTCATAGATTAATTGTGTACAGGACTCTAAATAAATACTCTAATTATTAATTATCTACGAAGAAGTCTAAATCAAGTGCGTTCTTATTCTATGCCCAAATGTCCCGACAGCGGTGCTTTGGACATGTTGTAAGCTGTTATTATGTTAAGATCGTGTTATTCGTATTCAAATTCTGTATGACATGTGTCTTTTCTCCTTTTCTCATTAATATTTAAAGTTCGTTAATGTAGTTAACGTTGTGATTTTTAAATTATAAATATGCAGCTAAACCCAACTCGATATTATAACAGATATTTTAACAGTAATTGGATGGAAATGATCTCGATTTTTGAAATTAAGTTCGATAATTGCATGCATAAAATCAATTTGTACTCTTTGAAGAAAGTCCATATTAAATGAGAAAGAACGCTTAAACCATAAACGGATTAAACACTTGACTCCACGCAGAAATTTTCAATGATACCTTTGCAGCATATTTTAGAATCTCCTCCTCTACATTTGCTACTTCCAACTCACCCCTAATTCGCACCGATTTCTATTTTAACAGTTTGGCTTATTATTGTATAAACCCGCAGGTGCCCGATTGAAAAATGTGTGTGGATAGCGACTTGAAAATTATCAGGTCAAATAGAACGAGGAGGAAGGAATATTATCGGAATATTATCAGTAATTCACCATATATATATATATATATATATATATATATATATATATATATATATATATATATATATATATATATATATATATAACCAGTTAGAATTTTAAAAATTGTATCATTCTGTTGAACAAGATGTGATGAAACGTACGACTTATTACCGATATCTGTTTCAGTTTATAGACCCATATTGTACAGAGTGACTGATTCTTTAAATGAAAGATTTCCCGTCATGTAATGCGATGGTTGATTCTATATGAGAACAGAAGTGATATTTGCGGTTAAAAAAAATATACCAAAATCAAAAGCAATTCATACATTGTATAACATATGCAGTAAATGGGAACCTCCGGTATGGAAATTATTTTTTGCTGCAGATATTTATCTTATAACATATTGCTTCTATACGAAGTTATGTCCCTTTTACTACCTCTCGACAATGAGAAAACCCAGGAGTGTTGCATCACGCAGTTCCCACAAATCACTGATAATGTTTATGACCAGCGTCTCACTTTTGGTTAAATAAATGCATACTAGAGAGTTTACAGTCATGAAAGGGTATATCAGTAAACGTTTTCATCTACATCTCACTTCAAACAAGTGCAAACACAGCTATGGGGACATCAGTAAATCTTAATTTGCAAGTGTACAGTCATAACTGACGCTTTCGAATGTTGAAATGGAAGATTGTTGCAATTCAACATAATTGTTGCTGTTGTTGTCTCTCTTCATATCGATTTCGTATGATACATGAAAACGGTAATCACGGTCCTAACAGGATTTGCTAAACCAAAAGAGATTTTTTTTTTTATCTTTTCCTGGTACGGAGGTATGATCAGATTCGCTTACTGAAGCAGGTGATAATTATCTATCTATCTATCTATCTATCTTTCTATCTATCTATCTATCTATCTATCTATCTATCTATCTATCTATCTATCTATCTATCTATCTGTCTGTCTGTCTGTCTGTCTGTCTGTCTATCTATCTATCTATCTATCTATCTATCTATCTATCTATCTATCTATCTATCACACAGACATCATCATCAGTATCATCATCATCATCATCATCATCATCATCTGTTGCGAATCATTTACCTAGAAGGTCGTTTCGGCGCACACCCACAATGCTATTCTGGGGTGAGCCGTCTAAATTGATCTGACAGCCCGGAACTGGTTATTTTTTCCATTTATCAAGAGCATTCTTATCGTCCACATCACTGAAATAATAGTTTTAGCACTTTACTCTCAGTATAAATGCTAAATTTGTACAATAAATAAATACGAAACAGAAAAATGATTAGACTAAAATCACAACTCTATTTTACCATCCAGTTAATCAGAGAATCTTTAGAGTGTTTCACTAAACGTCATGACCCCCCATATATCTTTGAGACAATATGAACACAAAAGATTCAACTACGTTCTTTATCTATGGTATATGGACTGTCTTTGTGATCAAGTAATATTTAAACAAAATTAGGGCATGTTAGTATCTTTCATGTCAATATTATTATTATTATTAGTAGTAGTAGTAGTAGTAGTAGTAGTAGTAGTAGTAGTAGTAGTAGTGCTTTGTTCTTTTTACTTTCCACATTCCATGTTTTTACATTATGCCATACGGATTAGAACATCCGTCATTGCAAATTTTGAAAAAAAATACACGTATCATGCCTTTCGGAAAGTATCTTCATATATAAAGAAAGAAAAAACAATGAGAGCAAGCATTTCTTTAAGGCTACATTTACATACGGATAATAAGAAAATGGAAATCTCGCAAAAAAAATATATTGAAATTACACACAGTACATAAACGCATCGAAATAGTTGTATATGTTGATAATACTTGACTTCCAATATCGTATATTTAGATTTATGATTTCTCAATTAAAGAGAACTTCATTTCTTTACGTAATAATTAATTGATACGTGAATATATAAAAAATTGCAAGTATATCAGTTGATATATATATATATATATATATATATATATATATATATATATATATATATATATATATATATATATATATATATATATATATATAGAGAGAGAGAGAGAGAGAGAGAGAGAGAGAGAGAGAGAGAGAGAGAGAGAGAGAGAGAGCGCTTATACTGTATTTCTTCTCTAAAGAAAGAAAATATATATTATTCCATTTCAAAAGCGACACGTGTCTTTACTATCACCAGCAACAATAACCAGTTTTCAAACATTTTCATAAAATGAATTTTGAATCTGATTGGTCTAATTATCATGCAGTGGAAATTTTAGCCGCTATGAAGCAAGAACGTTGCAGTAGTGAATATATCAACATTGCTATTTGCAGGAAAATTTCAAACCGATTTCCCGTAATTAACCCCCTCTAATAAACGAGGATTACGTGTTATGTTTATTCTTTGTAAAATCTGATCAAACATGTGTTACAAATGTGTTATAAAATGCTCTGTTAAAAAAAGAGCTATGACGTAGTACATTTTCACCTTAGTTTTTCCTGCTGTGTCTATGTATAAGATATTTAATTTAAGTTATCTAGCTGTATCAATGTTCAACATATTAAATTTAGCTTATTTAGCTGTATCTATATATAAGATATTAAATTTAGCTTAATTAACTGTATCGATATATAAGATATTAAATTTAGCTTATCTAGCTGTATCGATGTATAAGATATTACATTAGCTTATCTAGCTGTATCGATGTTTAAGATATTAAATTTAGCTTAATTAACTGTATCGATATATAAGATATTAAGTTTAGCTTATCTAGCTGTATCGATGTATAAGATATTACATTAGCTTATCTAGCTGTATCGATGTTTAAGATATTAAATTTAGCTTAATTAACTGTATCGATATATAAGATATTAAATTTAGCTTATCTAGCTGTATCGATGTATAACATATTAAATTTAGCTTATCTAGCTGTATCGATATATAAGATATTAAATTTAGCTTATCTAGCTATATCGATGTATAAGATATTTAATTTAACTTACTTAGCTGTATCGATGTATGAAATATAAATTTAACTTATCTAGCTGTATCGATACATAAGATATTAAATTTAACTTATTTAGCTGTATCGATATATAAGATATCTAATTTAACTTACTAAGTTGCATCGATGTATAAGATATTAAATTTAGCTTATCTAGCTGTATCGATGTATAAGATATTTAATTTAACTTAGCTGTATCGATGTATGAAATATAAATTTAGCTTATCTAGTTGTATTGATGTATACGATATAAATTTCGATTATTTATGTGTATCGATATATGAAATATAAATTTAGCTTATCTAGCTGTATTGATGGATAAGATATTAAATTTATCTATTTACAGAATATAGCTGGAACTAGACAACATATTTATAATATATAGTAAAAACAAGACATCACAGTGTGTGTGTGTGTGTGTGTGTGTGTGTGTGTGTGTGTGTGTGTGTGTTGGACTTTTAAAACAGTTTTAACAATTTTCAGTCATATCGATACGAGTTCTGCTGTGTGACTTTTTATTGTTATATCTAACACTGGGGCATCACGCCGCAGATATGTAGCATGATGTCCCCACCCAGTCACATTATCCTGACACCAGGCAGGCTAGTCCTAACACTATCCTCTTAATGCTGAGCACCAAGTGAGGCAGCTGTTAGCACCATTTTTGTAAGTCTTTCTTATGTATAACTCGGTCGGGGATCGACCCACGAACTCATGCATCTGAGGCGGACGCTCTAACCAGTAGACCATCTCAGCGGTCCATTTTTGGGGTAAAATATAATGAAAACTAAAAAAAACGCAATTTATAGACTTTAATGAAAACTGAACCAAACACACTTATAGACTTTAATGAAAAGTGAACAAAACACATTTATAGAATTTAATGAAAACTGAACAAAACACACTTATAAACTTTAATGAAAACTGAACAAAACACACTTATAAACTTTAATGAAAACTGAACAAAACACACTTATAGACTTTAATGAAAACTGAACAAAACACACTTATAGACTTTAATGAAAACTGAACAAAACACATTTATAGAATTTAATGAAAACTAAACAAAGAACATTTATAAACTTTAATGAAAACTGAACAAAACACATTTATAGAATGTAATGAAAACTGAACAAAACACAACTGTAGCATATACTGAAAACTGAACAAAACCAAAAGCTTTACTAGTTTACATTTCGTTTTAGTTCCGTTTAATAGAAGAATCTTTACTGCATATAATGCAAATCTGACTTTTGCAACCATATTTTAGTTATTCAAAATGCACCGTGTAATTTATTATCAAAACTTTAGATGTATGCTTGAAAATGTAAACCATTATGATTCTTGATTATACATGTCCTTACAGTAATCTGTCATATTGTTCAGCACTTCTGACAACTGTTGGAATCGTACATACCGATACACAACCCGTCTCCAGAGATCATTAGGGTTGTTCTTTCCAAGTGAGGAAGTTTGACACTGCCTGGATGGGAAGGTATAAACTGTATTAACGCGAATTTCGCCAGGTGTGTCGACTTGACACCTTTAAACGTGTCACCGCAGAATTGATCACAATATGCCGATGAACATTTCATCTTCACTCCACGTCTATCGTTCACTACTTATTCCCTAAACTATAAACATTTCTCACCTGAGTGAAATCGTTACGAAACTAAGTACAATAGAGCGGTATCACTGTGTAATGCAACGTCTGCATGGTTTTAAGTTGTTCATGAAAAACAGCTTTAAACTTAAAGCTGTCAATTGTTATACTGTAATATCTATCATGTCATGGAATGAATCAATTTAGTTAAGTGTGTCAAAGGTTTTTTAATGAACACAGTATGTCATGCCACTTCCACGTGATAATTATTTACTACTACTCACATATTTTAAAGCAGCGCTAAATGAAATAATAATACTAATTGATTGAATCATTTAATATGATAAGCTCGTCTAAATATCAAATTTGAACCTTTATTGAGAGAGAGAGAAAGAGACAGACAGACAAACAGACAGTGAACATAAGTGTTCAAAACGATTATTATCAACAAATTACTCATTTTTTCATGATGCAAGCCTGTAATAAAATATGCCAATGCGAGCAATTTAGAACATGTTTCTCATTTGATACCTTTAAAACAACTATAAAAAAGACAGCGAATTTGAGGAATGCAGCAGAATCTTACACCTAAATAGTGATATCATTATTATATTATTTGTAAGAATTTATCATTGAAGTATCACAAAAGGTTCAATAAAATTCTGAAAGAATTAGTATATGCTTGATACACATTTGACTATCGGAAAATTTAATATCATATACATAAATTTAGCTAGATAAGTGAATGTGAACATGTCCTACGTAAGCACGGTCCGTGAATCAAAGACACTCGATTGAAAATTAAGGCCTTGCTGCATGGTTAGATAAACGTCCATTCATTTTTTTCTCAAACATCATGTATCACGTCATTTAATTTTTTTCACCAGGGCAGTTGTGTGTTTGCTCAGATTTTTCAATTAAAAAAAACATAACACGTTATGCTCAAGGAAGTAATTTTATTTTTAAAAAATCGGTTGGAGAAGAGCAAACTTGACGGATGGGTGGATGGGCATTCTTGATGGGGTGGGGTGGGGTGGATGGGCAATCTTGATGCGGGGTGGATGGGCAATCTTGATGGGGGGGGGGGGCATATATTGAATTGTATCACAACTAATACTTCCAATTCAGTACCGACGAATGTAGTTCTATTCTATTTTTAAAAAACATTTTTTTCCTCTCTCATTTTGGTGGTGATAGATTAGTTATATTAATGCATTTTAATAAAGATTTTAAGGTAATTGTTTATTTGTTAAAATATGAGCCCAGAGAGTGGTTGTCTATGCGTATTTCGGCTAAAAACACACACACACACCCCAAAAAAACAACCAAAAAACACAACAAAAACAACAAAAGGCAACATTAAACTTTTATTTAAAGAAAGAAAAAAGTAATTTAGATGAATACAATTGCTGTATATACAAATTAGTCTTCGCACATAAAACGCTTTATGTAAATAAAGTACATATGATTAATAGAACCTAGGATTCTGATACGGATAAAAGTATATATATATATATATATATATATATATATATATATATATATATATATATATATATAGAGAGAGAGAGAGAGAGAGAGAGAGAGAGAGAGAGAGAGAGAGAGAGAGACAGAGAGAGAGAGAGACAGAGACAGAGAGACAGACAGACAGAGAGACAGACAGACAGACAGACAGACAGAGAGAAAACAGATGCTACCAGATAATACGAATTGTTAGTTCCCACTGCTGCATATTGCCTGAAAAGGAAAATCATAATTTGCAGATATAACTTTAGTCTGCTATATAACATACAGTTATTCAGTATAAAGGAAATTACCCTATGTTACAATAATATATTCGTGTGACATTTTAAGTCGTATTTGCTCTTCCGACTTACCATAGGAAATATTGTAATTTGCCAACTTTATTGCAACGCATTATTGTGAGTTTGAAATTCAGCCTTGTTTCTTGTTGTAAATTTGAGTATACCTCGATATATTGGTTTGATAATATCAGTTTAATGCAGTCATTTATACTCACCTTTAAACCACTTTCTTAACACCTCTACAAAGAGTTAGCCCTTATGACACGTGTTTGACATTTTAACAACAGGATATATGCTAATTTTAGTAAAAGATAACAGTAGTGAACAATAATTTCGTCATATGTCTACAATAGATTTCAGTCCAAAGGGTTTTAAATACGTACGATTTTCATTAATTGTTCTCCTTTCAAGCGTATAGTTGACCCTTAGGCTAGTAATATCTCTCTGCTGGCGCGTGCCGGTTAGTTTTGTCGCTTAATACCCGCATTTACATTCCACAACAGGAAACTCTGTATCAAAGGTGATTACCTCTGCATAACCAATCGTAATTGTCCTTTCTTCGGGATGCGGGTTTTGTGACTTATGTTTTGAAATATGATTGGAAGGTGTTCGAGCTTTTAATGCCCCCATTGCCATATATAAAACTGCTGTTTGCAAATAGTTGACATAACTGTTCAGCTGTAAATCAACATTTTTTGGTGTGGATTTTTATCTCTAGCTTCGAGAAAAGAGGGACTACTCTTGTGCCTAAATATTATCACGCATCATGCAGGAATCTCCAGACTCCTCGAAGATGGCTGCTTCTGTTCTAAGAAAGGTTGTATATATATATCTATATATATATATATATATATATATATATATATATATATATATATATATATATATATATATATATATATATATATATATATATATATATATATATATATATATATATATATATATATATATATTCTTAAATTCCTAACGTTTATGTGTCAGCAGCAAAAGCATAGTTTATGTACAATTTATAATCTCGCATACATGTGTTTACGATCAGTTATTTACATTTTAAAATATTATTCATTATTATCAGAAAGCAATATTTGGAATATTTCATACTACGTAATTATAAAGTAAAATATGAAACTTATTAGTAGAATGAATTTAAATTTAAAACGTTATTATCATTCATTTGTTAAAGTTATTTTTTAGTTATTTTTTAATATTATTTATGTATTTATTTTTTAAGATTAAAAAGCCGATTATAGAAAAGAAGAGAAGAGACCGAATAAACAATTATCTGGAGGAATTGAAAAACATTTTACTCGAAAATGTAAAAAAGACGGTAAGCATTACATTTTCAATTCTGTTTGACAATATTTATTCCTGAACACAACTATTTGCGTTACCCTTTAAGAGTCTTGTGCAATGACGAAGAAAGAATAGCTACATTTTATGGGCTCTTCAACCTTGGTAAGAATTTATCAGTTCTTTAAAATAGTTACATGTATATGTGTATGAATATGAAATATCACGGTTTATGCTTATTTAAAAAACTGCATGTTTGCAGTTACACAAACGATGTATAAATTTATCGGTATATTCATTCTACTTGTTAGCGGTAAATTTATTCTACTTGTTATTGGCGAATTGATAATACTTGTTTTCGGTAAATCCATTCTGCGAGATAACGTAATTTCTATGGATGAATATTCGAACTTTGAAGACTATATATGCTTCTAACTGTATCAATCACCATTACCTTTCTTATAATGTATGAATTATTTATCAATTCCGTGGAAGTTACATTAAAGTTATTATCTGAACAGGTTTTAATTTATAGTATAGTCTACATCCCATCCCGTTTGTTTGTAACACCACCCCCCGACCCCCCCCCCCCCTGCCGATTTAAGTAACGAAAAGCATAAAAAAAAACAAGACAAGTCAATAAATCTTACTCAATTCATTCATTGATTTATAATTTCTAACCCGATTGCGACCAGGGTGTCCATAACACCTTTATTGTCTGCGCGTCTGATGCTTTACGGATGTTTTCATTACAATCATGGCCATCTTCGAGATCAATTTCCAGTTCCTGGACAAGTCCATTTTCAGCAAAGGAGTGGATGCATAAATACGAATGTATGTACATAGAAGGTAGATTTTATACGTGGCAAAGGGATATAACTCTTAACCTTACCGTAACTAACGGAAGTATTCGGGAGTAACCAAATAGGAGCAATGATGTCACTATTTGTGGAAAAAAGACTTGCCCAAATTGTGTGCAATATGGTGTCGTGTTAGTATGAAAACTTCCGTTAAGCATCAGACGCGCAGATGATAAAGGTGTTATGGACACCCTGGTCGCAGTCGGGTTAGAAATTATAAATCAATGAATGAATTGAGTAAGATTTATTGACTTTTTATTTTGTGCATGCTCTTCGTTACTGAAATCGGCAGGTGGGTACAAACAAACGGGGATGTAGACACAGACTATAGTAGAATAGATAACCCGTGGAATATTGCGTGACTTATTTAAATTCGATAGTTTGGCCTCTACCACATGCTATCTTTATTGTATTATTAAATCTTGTCTATTGTTATTACAACAGGACACGTCGATTTCTAGGTTAGACAAAGCAGACATTTTGGAAATGACTGTCAGGTACGTACAGCAGTTACAAAAGCAGGTCAATACATCGACAGCGGCGTCTGATGACACAATAGAAAAGGAATACATATCTGGATACGATGAATGTACACGGGAAACTATTCATTATTTGAATTCTGCGAACGGAATAAGACACGACATGAAATCTCCCGAGAGAATTCATTTATCAAGCTGTGTTGGTCAAGTTAATGGTGAGCTGTCTACACTTCAATATCCCGGAAGAAATTCGGTGTTTCATACGCCTCTCGCTGTTTCTAGCAATAATTATCTCACACCGCTTAATATCAACATTCCATCTTGGATAAAAATTCCATCCGCTACGCCCAGGAGACTAGATTATAACAAAGCTTTGCTAAAGCCAGTGCCCATTCATCCAATATTGAAGACAGAATCACCATATTCTCCTTACTACCCACTGACCGGAAGTGCATCCATTATTTGTTCTACCCCTACGGATGATCCGCTCTCAGAGCAATCGTCAGGTTACAGTTCGTGCCATACCCAATCTTTTCAAGAAGCTGATTCGTCAATGGACAGAGCTTCGTTGGACAATTCCTTAACTTTTGACAAAAATGTATGGCGACCATGGTGATATATGTACAATAGATAATATGCAAAGGTGTTCTCTGCAATTTGTTTTGTAATTTTGTGTGACGTATTGAATGTATATAAAGTGCTATAACACTTTTTTAAACCCGTCATTACAACATGTGATACTTTTTATATGATTCATAATACAATTTTAATGTAAAATTATCTTGTTGTCTTTTTAAAATCAAAATCTTTCTGTACAAACATAAAGCTATATTCTTCTTTTATGATCTAGTTCTTAATCTATCATGACAAATGAAGTTCTTGTGTTAATTATAACTGGACAATGTGACAATGTGCTCATTATCGGTTATATTTGACGAAAAACTTACTGAAGTGAAATTAAGACTAAGAGTATAAGAAAAAAACACTTCGATTTTTCCCCGCTAAAAACCTGTAAAACATTAGACATCATTTGATTACTGATTCTAACCATATGTCCATGTCAGCCCATGCGTAAAATCCATTATTTTTATATTTAATTAATTACATGTTGGACCTCATTCAAATATAGTACTTATTTTCATCGGACTTGAACGGGCATGTTCAGCAGATTAGAAAATGGTTGTGGGCGTCCTATATTCTTTCTTTATTAAACATATATTGTGGGATCAAAAACAAATGGTCTTGGCAACAATTTATACAACTTACAGCTTCAGATTAGCTCATCTCTAAAATTATTTTTGACATAAATGCGTGAATCAAAGAGATAGACGGGGTGGTTGGGTGGATTGTAAGACTGTAGAATGAAGTTTGTGGGTTTCAACTCCTGGTGGTGGTGACCCTTGTGAGAGCTACCGGAAGTATTTTAAGTTTTAACCATTTTGATGTAAAGAAAACGTATTTTAAGAAACATTCTGTTATTTTACCCTCACATTACGTTTTGCTTGTGTTGTGATGTGTTTGGGAGGGTGGTGGTGGACGTGGGTATTGGTGGGGCGGCTTAGATTCACTTATGACCTGCCCCTCTCAACATCATATTTTCTTTATCTGTGCAACATGCATCTGATGAACAGATAATACATTAAAAATGTGTTCGAATGTATTATTTGTTTGACCAGGGAACTAATTACATGGAGGAGAATAAAAACGGCGGCAGACATAGATTATACAGCCAACTCAGAGTGAATTCCAGCGACAAGGGATTAAGTTTGTTTTCCCATGTTTTACTATTTACTAATAATGTAAAAAGTTCATAATTTCGGACATTTTAACATTATCAATAATAAAAATCTACAATTTCATCGAAGCCGAAATACAATTGTAGATTCATACCTTTAACAAGTAACATTCATACGTTTAACATAAAACATTCAAACGCTTATCAAGAAACATTCATGCGCTTATCATTAAACATTCATACTCTCATCTTAAAACATTAATACGGTTATCATTAAACATTTATACACTCATCAATAAACATGTATAGGCATATCATTAAACATTCATGCGCTTAATATTAAACATTCGTGCACTCATCATCAAACAATCACCCACTTATAAACATTCACACATTTATCAAAAAACATTCATACATCCATCATTAAATATTCATACGCTTATCATTAAACATTTATACACTCATCAGTAAATAGTCATAAGTTTATCATTAAACATTTATACACTCATTATTAAATATTCATACACTTATTGTTAAACATTTTCACACTTAAAAATTCATACTTTTATCATTAAGCATTCGTACGCCCATCGTTAAACATTCATACACTCATCATTAGTCAGTTATACTCGTATCATTAAACACACATAAACTTATCATTCAAACATTCATACCTGATCATTAACAATACATACAATTGATATTAAACATTCATACACATTTATACACTGATCATTAAACATTCATACGTTTTTAGTTAATCATTCATACAATCATCATTAAACAGTCATACAATTATCCTTAAACACTCAAACACTTATCGACAAACAATAATATGTTAATAATTAAACATTCATACGCTTGTCATCAAAATTTCATACACTCATCATTAAACATTCACACGCTCTAGACATTTAATATCTTGCCAATGAACATTCAAGCTCAGTCATTAAATACTCATACATTCATCATTAAACATTTGTACAAACATCATTAAACAGTCATATACTTATCATTAATAATAATAATAATAATAATAATAATAATAAATAATAATAATAATGAGGAGGACATTATATAGATCATAATCTTTAGAAGTTCTAAGCGCTTTACAAAATATATAATGACATGAACACAAGAAATAAAAGATAAAAACAAGCACCATGAAATTGGGAGAAGAAAAGAAAAACCGAAAACACTCAAGGCAGAAAAAAAACCTAGGTCCCCAAATCCGTCCTCGTAGCCGAAAAGGCGAGCCTCAAGAGCACCCCCGAAAGGGAGCATGGTGTTTAACCTCAATGGGCAACCCATCCCACGCCGCCGGGTCCCGGTATGCAAAACAAAAACGACTCCCACACGACCCCACGTTCACAGTTGGAACAATGAGTACACGATTGTCAGAAGCGGAGCACAAGCACCTCGCCAGCGTACACACACGGGCAAGACCGGACAGACACGCCGACCGGAGTCCGTCAGTGAAATGCAGCACAGAGAACAAATCTCGTGCCCTACCCCGGACCAAACGGACAGCCAACGCAGGACATAGAGCTGCGGTGAGTCGCGCCTCTACCGGGGCACCCCAAAGACGACTCAGCAGCCGCGCCCTGAACACCCCCTCCCGAAGCAGACACTGAGATGAACCAGACAGAACCGAGTCACAACAGTCCATCCCCAAAAGCACCACTAAACACAAATGCTTCAGCGGCATCAACCGAAAGACACCCGCGAACGGAGCCGATGCGCCTAGCCTAAGAGCAATGCAAGATTATCGTCCAGAGCAACACCCAGGTCCCGCGCTGACTATGTGAATGAAATGCCCGTTCCATTGACATTTACCGTTTGAGGTAAAGGATTCTGAACGAGAAAACCCCCGCGCTGAAATCAGAATTTCCTCATGTTTATCATCATTCAGTTGCCACAAGTCATCCATAACCTCATCACACCAGAAATGCACCAACACACACACACACACACTGCCTGGATGGCAGCATCTACCCCAGCCGGGTGGCCAGACCCTCACACCCATGTGCTATCAGCTCACAACTGGCGAGACACTGGGCGAGACACCGAGCGACCACCAAAAACACCTGAGAGTGGTTGAGTGCACAAAACGAAAGGAACAGGTCCAAGAACAGATCCACGCGGAACACCACATAACAGACCAACCGAGCCATAGTGCACTCCACCTGCAGACACAACCCGTGTCCCACCATCCAAGCAGTACCCGAGTCACTGCAAGGCTGAAACGTGAATACCAAACAAATAACAGAGATGGTGAAGCAACCTACCGTGGCCCACTGTGTCAAACTCCGCAGACAACCCAAGAAGGGCGAGGTACGCAAACCCTCGCCGTCCAAAGGAGAGATAATGTCACTAAATACTTCCAGAAGAACGGCCTCAGCACTGCAGCAAGGGTGACACGCAGACCGGGTATTGCCAAAAAGACCGCCTGAACCCAAAAGAGATACAAGTTGGGCCATAGCAGAGGCCACACGATGGCAGCATTGAAAACCTATGGAAATTGCCATGATGAGGGAGATATTAATAACATCAGTCATTGAAGAAAACATTGGGTCCAAACACTCAAGCAGCAGCGACGTTGGAATTGGATCAAGTTCACATAACTTTGGTACACTCTTCATCACGATTTTCCGTACTAAATCCATAGAGACAGGTTCAAATGCTCCTAATGGTTGTCGCTGAAGTTCTTTATCGTAACAGTATTTTATTTCAAGCGTATCTCTAATGTTTTGTACTTTGTCACAGGAACAAATCTGCAAATAGGTCCGGATGGTCTAATGGTAAGAAGAAACAGTAATGCACTTATCAATTATCATTCATACATTCATCATTAAGCATTCTTATACTTTTTTTTAAACATTCATACACTTATAATTACACATTCATACGCAAATCGTTAAGCAATCATACACTCGTCATTAAACAGCCATACACTTTTTGTTAAGCATTCATACGCTTATCATTAAACACGCATACACTTATCATGAAACTTTCATATACTCATCGTTAAACATTTATACGCTTATCATTAAACATTTATAAGCTCGTCATTAAACATTCATACGCTCATCGTTAACATTTATACACGCATCTTTAAACAATCCTACAGTTATCGTTAAACATTCACAAACTTATTCAATACGAATCCGCTGATCATTAAACATTCATACACTTATCACTAAAGATTCATAAACTCATCATTAGTCATTGATACGATCATTGTTAAACATCCACACGCTTATATTTAAACATTCATACGCTTATAATTAAACATTCATACGCTTATAATTAAACATTTATACGCTTATATTTAAACATTTATACGCTTATTAGTAAACGTTTTTGCACTCATAAATAAACAATATTTCTCTCATCATTAAATATTCATACGCTTATTATTAAATATTCATACACTTATCATTAAATATTCATACGCTTGTAATTAAACATTTATATTATTTTCATTCAATCATTAAACATCCATACGTTTTTTCTACATTAATAAAAATCAAATTCACTAAATAGAAAATAACCGATTGACTTTTTCATAATCTGGAGTGCAATATAGGGGTGAAACTTAAAATATAAAGAGTAAAAGAAATAGATGGTGAATAAGGACAGAAGAAGGGGTGCACCTTTATTTCTATTAAGATTGGAGCACTGTGTTATTTATTCAATTATATTTATATAGGAGTTTTTCACACAGTAGTTTCAAAAATGATTTTTATAACATGCGCATTAAAAAAGCATCACAAAATAGTTTAGGCAAATGATTAGTTTTGGTTGTTGAAGGAAAGTAAGTTGTAATAATAAATGACGGGTTCCAGCTATATTATTAGCTCTCTTATTATGTCTTCCGGTTTCATAATATCTCAGGGGCACTGGGTGGTCTTTACCTATCACGTCTGTCGGCGTGGGTCTCAGAAATCTTTCCATTTGCTTTCCGTAGCGCCGCGGCTCTTATTGGGGTTTTTCGGATCCCAAAACAAAAGCAGCAATCATAATACTTGATAATAATTTTGCTAAGCGCCTAATTTGCCTTACATCGGATATTTACAGATATCCCTTTAGTTTCTAATATATGACACTTATCGTGTAGAAAAGAAATAACCCGTTTCTAGAAGAATAGAACTGTATTCGTACATTTTATATTATTTTTGTATGAGCTGTTTTTCATAATGAGAAAAATGACGTAAAACTACAAGACAAGAACAGCAAAAGAAAGGAAAACTAAGGGTGTTGCTTATTTGATGGCGGGGTGGTTGAGGGGCGATATATATGTAAGATGTAGAATTCATCATATATACAAGCGTGGTTTAAATGTTAACTTAAGAAGTAAAAAAACTGTTCACAGAAGAATTTAACAGAAAGGGTCTCTTAAATGAATGAAGTTTATCCAACCACAGTCGATCTTTAAATAATGTATAAGGGATGCAAATCCGAATAATAATATTAAAAAAATTGTTTACGTCTTCTGTACAGTCTATTGTTCCAGTCAAATACTGCAAATATCCGGTCACAAATGCATTTCAGAAAATGTGGAAATTTCTGCATCCAGTAATTTTATTTCACATGAAAATCGCAAACAATGTAATGTTTTGTTCTGAAATTCAATGGTAAACATGTACTCTGGTCTACTGTGTACCGTATCTAACAATATGGCATCGCACCGCATTGATCATTATTATTTGGAAAAAATATTTTGCCGTTATGAACTGTTCGGATTGAAGCTTTTTCTTTGATTTATAGTTTGAAAGAAAAAGCAAAATCTAAGGTATGTTAGAATGAACAAAATTATTGGTTCGTCTTTCTATATAAACAATTTCATCTGAAATAAAAACTATGTGATAAAAAGAAGGTTCGCAAAAGCTGGACATTAATCAACTCATTTCATAAATTCACTATTATGTCATTACTCATTTGAGATCCTATTTATTCGCATTACATCGCCTTAAAAATAATGCAGTAGTTAGATATATTCAATATATTCACGGCAGATTTTACAAGTGTCTATCAATGAATTGAGTCAACGTTCTTCACCGAGATTTGTCTAGCCTTGGAAAATGACTCTTACATGTTACTTGCATGCTTTAATGCATTAACACTAGCTCATCTGAAATGTGTTTGCACGCTTTAGTTGCAAAAATCAAATTGTATTATTATTATTATTATTATTATTATTATTATTATTATTATTATTATCCCTACCTCTCCAGTAACCTAAGTGGTTCGCGCGTCTGCCTTGCATGCGGGAGGTCGCGGGTTCCAGCCCGGGCCCTATAATACCAAAGAGTTATAAAAACGGTACAAACAGCTGCTTTGCTTGGCGCACAGCTTTAAGACGTTAGCGTAAAGACTGGTCAGCCTGGTGTCTGGAACCACTATGGTTAGTTAGTGCAGGAAATTGTATTTGTAGTGGTATTATTTGATTCAACTGAGACGGATTATATGTGTTTGACAAAGTTAGAACAAACCAGTTTAACAAAACATATTTCTGGTTTTTGCAGGCTTTGCAGTAGCACTTTGGGGAATTTGGATTTGTGTGGCCAATGTTGGGTTTCACCTGCGTGTCTGGAGCTCTGTCAAATAGCTCGACTTGTGTGTGTGTGTTTGTGTGTGTGTGTGTGTCTGTGTGTGTAATCAAAGTTGGAGACAACCTTAAGGTCAGTCCCGGATTACCCATTAGGCAGAGTAGGCAACTGCCTATGGGCCCAGCGAGTTTTATGGGCCCCATAAGGGCCCCCCAGGGGCCCCCATGAGACCGTGACCATGGGTCTGGGGCCCCAAAAGTTTGACTGCCTATGGGTCTCCACGGTGCTTAATCCGGCGCTGCTTAAGGTGCTTATTAGTGAAATTCCTTTTGTTGAAGTTGATTTTGGATTTTATAACTCCGCTAGAACCCAAAACGGGTTCTTTCCTTTTTAAATATAGTTCATAACTCGTGGACACCATGACTAAAACGACAAAATTGAGATAACCAGACTGAGATAGGAAGAGTAAGTTTAGAAAACAGGTAGATTTCACTGTTTTATATATGAGCAATGATATTACATGTCTGTGCTAGGATGCCGCAGTGCTAGACGTTACTACTAATATACTGTAGACATCGTAGCAATATGACTGCAAAATTGTTAAAGCTATGTTCAAATCTCCAAATTATTGTTACTGTTACTTATTTGACTTTAGTATCAAATAAGAATGTATTTTCATGTATGCTATAAGACTATTGGTTGCAAACTATATCATGGGTTTGAGATAGCAACTATGCATAATACTTCGAACATGATACTGCTTTTAAAATTTAATTTTCATTGTATTTGAACCTGTCTTGAAAGACCACCCTTCTGCTAAAACTTAATGTATCTCATGACAGGTGGTATCTAATAACAGGTAATAACACTATATAATCAATAATCTGTACATGGAGAACCTGATCTCTCAAAACAGGTGGTTTCTCAGAACAGTGGTCTCTCAAGATAAATTTTATTTTACCTTCGTTTTTCCACGCATAGATATATACTTTTTCGTGATGATAATACGCACCGAGTTTTTCAATTTAAAGAATAATCATAGTTCCTTTCTGGTTCATATACATAATCAGTGGTATTAGTTTTAATAATTATGCAATTACTCAAAGAATAAACGCATTGTATCCGTTGTAAAAAAAAAAAAGTTGTATTACTATTTCTTTAACATGTAACATTAATGTCTCGTATTATTATATATTGTATCTGCATAAATTGAAAACATTCTGTATCAATAACGTTGCAGAGCTATGACCAAAATATTCGTACTTTGGTAAGATAGATGGCACAGATGAATAAATACGAATTATGCTATTGCTTAACTTTATTTGCATTATAGCCATACTATTCTCATTTAAACAAGCGTTAACAGCAAATCATTACACATATGTATTAAACACGGAATGGTTAAAAGATACGTTTCACTTCTTTCTCTACATGTTATAATTTTATATTTTAAAAGCTCTTTATTCACCTCTCCTGTTGCCTAGTTGTTAGAGCGTCCGCCTCAGATGAGGGAGGTCGTGGGTTCGAGTCATAATAAGGAATTTCACAAATGTTACTAACAGCAGCCACGCTTGGCGCTCAGCATTACAAGGTTGGTGTTAGAACTGGTCGGCCTGAAGTCAGGATAATGTGACTGGATGGGAAATTATGTTACATGCCTGCGGCATGATGCCCCAGTGCTAGACATCACTAAAAACTGCCACACTGTTGATATTGTAGCAATATGACTAAATTTTTTTTAAAGCTACGTTAAAAATTCAAATCACACACACACACACACACACACACACACACACACACACACACATTTTATGCAACTTTGAAAAGTTGGTTATTCCATTGTTAAATATCAACTTGTGACATTGTGTCTCTTAAGCTTCATTTGCATTTAACAATTCAAATAAGGTGTCCATATTTTGATCACTGTTTGTATGTAACCACAACACATTATGCCTTCATACGTCAGCCGCCAGTAGGCCAGTTAAAAGATAACCCACTTAATGTTTCATGTGTTTCATAAAGATTTTAACTGATCACGGCCATTTTCAAATCTGACTTCTTAACACGTCAGATAATACGTCTTTTTAGTAATAATAAGCCTCTCATCTTTGTCATGAAATAATTGCGTTAAAGACGTTGCAGGAGTAGGACCTAATGCTTTAAAAATTTTTGTTTGTTTGATTAGGATTTTTAACGTAGCTTTAACAATTTTTCAGTCATATCGCTACGATGTCTGCAGTGAGGCAGTTTATAGTGATGTCTAGCACTGAGACATCATGCCGCAGACATGTAGCATGATGTCTCACCCAGTCACATTATCCTGACACCAGGCCGACCAGTCCTAACACTAACCTCTTAATGCTGAGCGTCAAGTTACGCATGTTTTGGCGGATTAATTTTATTTCCAGACTAAAGGGTTCGTTTATTCACGTTGTTGACAGAATTTTGATATTTAACTCAGCCCAGCCCAAGTATGCGATTAAATGTGGAAGTACAAGTTCGCAAAATTAAACAGGGCAGTGAGCAATCTGAAATAAACCTTTTTTGAACATTATAAAAAAATTCAAATGATCTAAAAAGAAAAAAGTAAATCGGTTTTTTTCATTTTTGATGGATTTAAATTGTTTGTGTTGGTTAGGCTAATGCATGTGATGACATATTGGCAATGTTAATGTGTTACGAAATGCAGCCTGGCTTAAATATTTAAGTAAAAGGTGTCTCTTTTTCACACAAGTCCATATAATTGGAATTCGTCCGAAGTTTCCTCAAATAGAGTTATCGCGCTATTTTTTGCATTCAAACATATACCCACTGGATGCTTGATTGCATGGCCACATGACAGCAATACGCCTAGCTGCAATGCCTTCAGGAGTAATCTGTACAATAGTTTGAGACTTCTTGCCACAACAGTAGATGTTTCCATGATTGTCAACAGTGATCGCATAAGCCCGTTTTAAATAATAATAATAATAATAATAATAATAATAATAATAATAATAATAATAATAATAATAATATTGAGGACTTTGTATAGCGCCTAATCTTTAAAAGCTCTAAGCGCTTTACACCATCAATAATGATACGACTACACTACAGAACAACAAATGACAAAAACAATGAGATTGGAAAACATAAAAAACATGCTGAAAATATATAAGATACAAAACATGATTAGGTCGCTAAGTTTGTCCCTGAAGTCGAAACAGGTGAGTCTTGAGAGCACTCTTAAAAGGGACCACTGTGTCTTTGTGTCTAATTTCAATGGGCAATTCGTTCCACGTCGCCGGGCTCTGTTATGCAAACGAACGTTGTCCATATGACTTTGTTTTCACCTTGGGAACAATGAGTATACGATTATCAGAAGAAGAGCGTAAGGATCTAGCTGGTGTATACACATGGGTGAGGCTGGATAGGTTTGTTGGACTGGAGTCTGTCATTGAAATATAGCACAGAGAACAAATTTTGTGTTTGATTCTGTATCGGATTGATAGCCAGTCTAGGGTATAGAGAAGTGGTGAGGTGTGCTCTGATCGAGGTACTCTAAAGATGATCCGTGCAGCTGTGTTTTGAACTTTTTGAAGTTTCTGGAGTAAATATTCTGACGAACCAGGCAGAATTGAGTTACAATAGTCTAGTCTTGAAAGTACTAATGAACACACAAGTGTTTTCGTGGCATCAACAAAAAGATATTTACGAATGGAACTGATGCGTCTCAATTCAAGATATGCAGCCCTGCAGATGTTCATGACATGTTGGTGCAATGTGAAAGTACTGTCTAGAGTAACACCTAGATTTCGTACTGACTGTGAGAATTTAATGTTGGTGTTGCTGATATTTATTGTCTGAGGTAAAGGATGTGGATGAGAAAGTCTTTGTGTTGTGATCAGAATAACCTCAGTTTTATCATCATTCATCTGCAGCTTGTTACATGTCATCCATGATTTCACATCCGAAATGCACTTCTCTACTCCATGGATGGTAGCATCAACTTCAGTTGGGTGGCTAGACTTGTATATTTGGGTGTCATCAGCATACAGTTGGTGCGACACTGGATGATGATCTATGACACTTGAGAGTGGCTGAGTGTACAGAATGAAGAGAACAGGTCCAAGAACAGATCCCTGTGGAACACCATAACATACGTCAACTGGGCTGGAGTGTATTAAATTTGCAGATATAACTTGTGTCCTCTTGACTAAGTAGTACTTGAACCACTGTAAGGCTATATTCTGAATGCCAAATACATGCTGGAGACGGTGAAGTAATATATCATGGTCTATTGTGTCAAATGCTGCATATAAATCCAGGAGAGTGAGGACTGTAATCTTTCCACTATCCAAAGCGGAAAGAATATCACTAAATACTTTCAGAATAGTAGTTTCCGTACTGTGGCAAGGGCGATATGCAGACTGTACATTGCTAAAAAGGCTGTTGAAGTCAAATGAGATACAAATTGAGCTAGAACAACCTTTTCTAAGATTTTGTATATGAACGGGAGATTAGAAACTGGGCGGTAGTTCTTTAAATCGTTATGGTCCAGTGTTGGTTTCTTCAGCAGTGGCTTGACAATGGCAGTTTTAAAAAATGATGGGAATTCCCCTGATGAGAGAGAGGTATTAATAACATCAGTTAGTGAAGGCAATATTGGTTCTAAGCACTCAAGCAGCAGTGATGTCGGAATCGGATCAAGTTCACAAGACTTTGGTTCACTTTTCATCACGATTGTCCGTACTAAATCTATAGAAACAAGTTCAAATGCTCCTAACGGTTGTCGCTGAAATTCTGCATCATACCTGTATGGTGACGAATCAGTTGAAATTGTGCTGTCAAGCGAATCTCTAATGGTAGGTCTAGTGGAGAGAAGGTCATTGGAAGTGGTGTTCCTTGACATTAGTTTGTTAGTTATCTCGAAGAGCTCTTTGCAGCTGGAACTCTCCGTGATCTTATTACTGTAGTGGTATGATTTGGCTAAATGAATTATGTTTGTGACGTTCTTCTTAGCGGCTTCGTAGATTTGTTTATGAATAGTGAGTCTGGTGGAAAGCCAAAGCCTCTGCTTTTCGGCGATGTCTTTTAGCAGTGCGAAGCTGGTCCCTAACACTGCTATACCAAGGAGAACACTTTTTTTATTGATACTCTGCATTTGGTGGCTGGGGCATGTTTTTCAAGCAATGAAAGCAGGCAGTTATCAAGTTGTTCCGCTGTTGGATGTAAGAAAGTTGTTAGGTTTTCTTGAATGTCATGCATGAATTTGGTTCTATTTATCATACGGAGGTTTCTCTTGAAAGTAGCAAATAGAGGTGGAGGGTTAGGGACTGATACGCCGAGATGGCATACAATGCAGAGGTGATCCGATGCCTGTTCGTGGGATACAAGAGTTGATTGCAGAATATTATCATCAGGTCTATAAAGAAACAGTCTAAAATGTGACCAAGTTTATGGGTAGGTTGGTTAACTGACTGTTTAAGATTGAAAACATGAATGGAATCTAGGAGTTTTGACGTGTTTGGTTTACCAGGAAAAGTCATAGCGAAAGTTGAAATCTCCAAGAATAATTTGGATGCCACCTATCGAATTTCCATACTCTAGAAGATTTGGAAACTGCTCCAAAAAGAGAGTCAGTCAGCTTGTTTTTTCTACTAGGAGGAGGACAGTAGAGACAGAAAAAAATGAACTGACCTTTGTTCCAGTCTGAGCGTTGTTTGGGCTAGTTTAAACGATGTGTGGCAGAAGTTGAAGGTTGTGTTGTACTTGAGGTATTTGATCATGTAATTACAGCAATTCCACCTCCGCAAGAGTTGCGGGGGAACGACTTGATGGAGTAATCGCTGGGTGTTAAATCCGCACACTTACTTTCATCACCTACCGAAAGTAACCAAGTTTCTGTCAGGAAGAAGACGTCAATATTCTGGTCATTTATAAAATTAACAATTTCTGTGCGCTTTTCGGGTGATCCTACTGACTGAGCGTTGAATAATGCAATACTCAGTGGTATCCAAGGGACAGTTGACGATTTAAGAGGAATTTAAACCAGGTTATTGAAATTAACTGCAGAATTTTTAAGTTGTTTATCCGTTACGAGCGAAGGGGATATAACTGGAATCCTTCTTCCTGTTCTACGACGGCCGGCTTTGAAAGAACTTTTCTTTTTTCCCTTCCGTTTACATTTAAGAAATGATGAATGAATTCCCAGTTCGTTCAGTCTTGAGCATAAGGTAGTATCTAGAACCAAGGTGTGGTCATTTAATCGAATTAATGAGGATTCGTCGTAGTGTAAGCGGTCACGTGACGGCGGTTTATTCAAAAACAAATTACGTCTCAACAGCGGGACAAAACAGCTGAGAAAAAATCCAATTGCTCTCGCTTCCAACACAAGGAGATGAACACACACGAACGGAACAGCCAATTCATGATGAAACACAACAATGTAGACGATGACAGAAAACAAGCACAAATGTCACAAATATAGTACAAAATCGAAAGAAATCATTACTCTCAAATGTATTTATCTTCATACTGTCTATATCGATTGCTAAAATTATATTCCGAGCAGTATGATAGATAGTTTCTCCATCTGGACTGACACAGAATGTATTGAAAAAAATGAGTTATATAGTCTGGTACTGAAATTCGTTTTACTTCATTGAATGATTTATCATAAGTAACCAAACTGTTCCCTACTTTCTCATATATGTTTACAATTAAGTTTTGTTGGTAGGAGGTTATGCCAAAGCAGTCATACCCGACATAAATGGTATTAAGCAAAGCAAGTTTATTGTTCAAATACACTGTACATATCCTGCTGAGTCTGATTGTTTACAATGCACATGTATCGAGGTTTATATTCCATGTTCATATATGACAAACAGTGATCATTTTCCAAACAGTTTTAATTTTTTGTTTCCTGGATCAGAAACAAAAATTTGATCATCAGGCAGGCAAATGCCCGAATAGATTTTTACACGGTTTCTCATCATCAGAAACTTTAGCGTTGAATGTTAACATCTAGTCCAATCGAGCGCGTGGCCGCAATCTAATTGCTCTTTTAAACGACATATTAGACGAAAGCTTAGAAATTTACGAAGCCTTACTCGTCACTTGGCCGAACGTCGTAAACGTTTTAACCAATTCCTCTAGCTTGTTTTCGCATTTAAATTCAATGTGTATGTCCCTAAATGCGTGTATTGATGCTTCGTATTTGTATGCATACTTCCTTACTTGTTGTGTCATTCTTATTGTTGTTGTCACACATAATTGTGTGTCATTATTTGATTTCGTTTCTTCTAGAAGTATGGTTTCCGATATTTCTACAGCAGCTACGGCGCTCTGACATTACACAACTTGATCTGAAATTATCAGTTTCCTATTTATAGCAACAGGGGATGATTTTTTCATGAATACAGAATATATAAAACAAAATGTTTTCTGCATAATTTGAGTGTGTAGATTTACAAAAATGAACCCATATGTATGATATATTTTCAAATAAATTCACAGGAAGCATTCAAACACATGTACCGTCCACCATTTTAATATTGGTCTTTGTCAGTTTTTGAAAAATCCTGACCTCGTGTTATTTCAAGCTTAAATTTGCATATTTCTTACATATATTTTATATAGAATGTTTTGTGAACATTCAGCTTTAAGAACAAATTGACTTTTCTATGTTCCAGGTAATTCAGAAGCCCCCCTGTGCCTTTTTATCACACACACCCCAAACATTTTTGCATTAAATACTATATTTTTGAGTCATACACAAGTTGAAATTATATCTTGCTTTTAAAATGGAATGTTTTCTGCTTAAGTTGAGTTAGCAGATTTAAAAGATGAACCCATCTTTATGATATCTTTTCAAATAAATTCACAGGAAGCATTCAAATACATGTACTGTCCACCATTTTTAATATTGGTATTTAGTCACTTTTTGAAGATTCTTGACCTCATGTTATTTCATGCTAAAAGTTGCATATTTTTTCATATTTCATATGGTTATATATAAATGTGTTGTGAACATTCACCTTCAAGAATAAATTCACTGTTCTATGTACTTCTGAAGACTTTATGTGCCTTGTTATCAACCCCCGCCAACATTTTTGCATGTAAAAAAATAATCATGAGTCATACCAAGTTGAAATTGTATGTTACTCTTACAACCAATAGTGCATATTTGTTAGTGTTCTTATATAGATATACATTAAACTGAAATCACAATTTAGTACATAACAATTGCTATTTTAGAATTTAGTTATCATAAGATATACTTGGTCAGTTGTCATATCTATGAAATAAAATCTATGACAAAAAAAAAAACAAATGTGTATCAGAGATAGAAAAGAAACTGACACCGAGTTGGTTCTCAAGAAATATTTATGATTATTTGTTTAAATCGAGAAATACTACAGTTTGATTCTCTATTCATTGGCTTATGATGACAACATTCATATTGATATTCACAAACAATGGCATTAAATTTTTAAATGCATTTGTTTTCATTCTTCAAAATTCTGAAAAATTATTTAACATTGTTTTATTACTTCTTTTCCGTCTCTACTAAACATGAACATTTTCATTTTAATACCAGTGTCTCTGATAATATCTCAGTGATCACAATCACATACATATTATCAATAGTATCACTGAATCAGTGGGTGATACTCCCGTCGAGTCTCTAACATCGAAAATATATTACACAACAAACATCGTACAAATATTTTGTAATAAGTCTGGTATCGTGAATGACAGTACGTCTCTATAATCCTATTCCTTGCTATAAACGTCTACCCTTTCATACCATCAAGTTTTCGTGTGTTTTTTTAATCCAAATTATGTCGTATTATTGTAATTGTTTACATTTTGTACGTAAAGAGTTATCGTTCTTGCTGGCATGAGTGACCTTTGAAAAAGACGTAATTTGTGGGTTTTCCGCAAATATTCATACATATTTTACCATTATTCTCGTAAAAAGAACTCCAAAGTATTTAAAAAGAAGGCGTAGGTGAGCGTATATGTTCGTTTTTATAGTTTTTCAGCGTTTTGAAAAATTTGGTTTTCGTTTTTATCCGCTGAATAAGTTGTAGAAATGGCCCAATGTCATATACGCTATACATTTGTCCTTTCAACTATGAATAGATTCGGAAGTAATAATGTCGGCTTTTTACATATTAAAGCGGAGAAAGTACCAGGTGTAATGAGGTTGACATTTTGAGAAAACGTTAATCTTGATCGCCAGTGCCCTCTAGCGGCAGCTTAACTGTTCTTGCATACCGCACTGAGCGAAAGCCAATGCAGAATCAATAACTTCCTGTTGCAATATTGACCAAAATTCACGAAACAGAACACATGCTGACTGTATTGATACACAAGTCTCACCCTTCTTAATAAAACCACTAAATGTTATACACTCGTATATTCAAGGTATTTGCTCATACTTGAAAGTGTGTATAAGCATTCCACCTTATTCTCTCATTGTATGTCAACGTACGCTAGGTGAGCAGAGATTATTACGTGATCCATAATACGTGTTTCGCATAAACATACATATGTATGCTAGTGCTGATCTTGGCAAAGACTTCAATGGCTTTTTGTAATACACAATTTAATATGCGTGGGTAGGGGATTGTACACTAATTTTGAAGAAATTACTGAAAATTATGGTAATAATAATGTCCTACTTCATTAAGTTAAGTATCAAGCAATAATTAGCAGTGAGTGTGTGAAAGAATAATTCATAATAACAAACAATCAGTACTATTTTGTCCACATTCGTTAATGCAGTGTACATCAGTATGGAGTCTGTATAAAATGAAAATGGAATGCCTCCGGCACTTATTAATAATCCATGTAATGGAACGAAAAAGTGGATATTATACAAAACTCAGAAGGCTTGAACATGAGCTAAAACAGTGTCAAAAACAACAATATAGATTGTTTTCTTTAAACTATATATACTAATCCATGTTATGACTGGTTTAAGCTGAATAAAAAATGTAGCTAAGAAAGGTCAACATTATAATATTGACATTAACGAAATTTTCTTCCATTTTTTCCTTTATTTCCTTAAAGAAAATATAAAATTGTACTCATGCATAATGGCATTCATTTTATACATACATATCTGTTTTTTTAAGGAGTGTTTGTATTTTGTATGTTCGTGCAGACATCAAGGTTTCTGTCCTCTGCATTTTTATATATATATATATATATATATATATATATATATATATATATATATATATATATATATATATATATATATATATATATATATATATATATATATATATATATAAAACCTCCACATTCATAGTTTTCTTAACATAGCCCTTCAACGGCAGAAGCAAGACCAACGATACAAGAAAACAACCGTAATACAATATCAGAGAATTATATAAGAAACGCATTGTTTGCTCCATATATGTGTGTAATTGTGTGTGTGTGTGTGTGTGTGTGTGTTACCGTTTCAGTGCTCTAGCGGTTAGAGCGTCCGCCACAGATTAGGGAGGTCGCGGGTTCGATCTCCGGTCGAGTCATACGAAAGACTTACAAACATGGTACTAACAGTTGCCTTGCTTGGCGCTCAGCATTAAGAGTTTAGTGTTAGGACTGGTCGGCCTGGTGTCAAGATATAGTGACTGGGTGGGACATCATGCTACATATGTCTGCGGCATGATGCCCCAGTGCTATAGAATCGCCTTAAACTATTACAATCCAGACATCGTGGCGATATGACTGAATTTGTTTTGTTTTGCGATATGACTGAATTTGTTTTAAAGCTACGTTAAAAATCCAAATCACACATACTGCTCGTATGTGCTTTTAACTGGGTCATCCAATGCCTATTACAGGCTATCACTAAAGCTCTGAAGCCTTATTTCGGTTATTTGGTGATCGAGTGGATGAGAATACAGGTATCATTGTTTGCTTTTTCCACGACTCATACATTACAAGACGTAAAGGGCATTTTTATTTGAAAAACTGGAATTCTTTTTATTATATGCCTCTATTACACAAGAAATTTGAAATGAATAAATTGACTCTGGAGCTAGGAGAGTAAAGAAAAATCGAACAAGGAAATAAAATTTCCCCAAAACGTGACGTTGTAAAGAAACAGCTTTATAGTGGGATGTTTCACGAGTCTATCCTCTTAAAATAAGTGATAGTAAAGAGTGAAACCCAAGAAGCTTAGTAAAATTTAACAAATATTTTTTTTCCTTGGAATACAACGTAAAAGTGAGAGAGAAAAAAGAACTTACGGTATTGCGAATAAAATCCCAACACTAATCTAAGAATTACATACACAATTCCAAATAATTTAAAGTCCTTAATAAAACTCCGTACAAGTCTAGAATAAATCGAAAAACTGCCGGCGATGTCTATATTACAGTTTCTGATAGCTTATATAGTGTTGATGTGCTGACAGTCTTTTGTTGAATCACATAGATATAATTCCAGGTCTGAATTCAGTATGAATTCCAGCAAATGTCTCTATCCAATAACTTTATCAGAGTACTTTTATATTGCGAGAGAAAATAATCACTTGAATTCAATTCAAGAAGTTAAAGAAAATAGATTTCAGCCCACAATTACTGGTCACATATAATACAACTTGATTGTGCTAAGACTTAAAGAACGAATGAAATAATCCCCTAAGTTACACTATATATAGTAACCTATTTGACATCAGGTCACATTTAGTATTTTCTAAGAAAAAGTATCACCTAATGGAAAGCAACCTTCTAGAATGATCCAGATGTTTACAAAACTAGATGCCTGTCTTATGTATAATTAACTCAGAAAATTCCAAAATCTAGACCCAAATAAACATTTATTTCTTCTATTAATAATAATATTGATTTTTAAACCCATAAACATCGAAAATATTTTAACTATGCATTAATTGTTTTAAACGAATGAAATTTAAAATGTCAGTTTTGGTCAAATATACATAACAGATGTCTCGAGCTCACATTAGAGAACTAAAATCTTTGTTTCTCTAGTCATATTTAGTGTCTCTACATTAGCGCCAAAATAATATGATTTCGTCGTTACCATCTAATTGGTGTCACAGGTGATTGCAGAGCAAATCTTCTTGTGTGAAGGCTTTGATCTCGTTGGCAGACGTTCTCAACATACCCCAAAATAGGGCCGTGTGACAGTTTATAGTGGTGTCTAGCACTGGGGAATCATCATGACACCAGGCCGATCAGTCCTAACACTAAACTCTTAATGCTGAGCGTCTAGCGAGGCAGCTGTTAATATCATTCTTGTAAGTCTTTGGTATGACTCGGTCGGTGATTGAACCACGACCTCGTGCATCCAAGTCAGACGCTCTAGTCTATTTGTAAAACATTATTTTGACCTAATATTGCCCAATGTACATACCTTTCATATTACCAGTAAGTTGATAAACTTACAAATTGCTTTCACATTATTCTAATCTATGCATCTGCCTCCTTCTCCACACTTGTCAACATTTTACCTATCACTTTAACACCATCCTCTTATTTCATAATTTTCTCTGTATCGATGTCTCGTACACATGTGGATGCAGCTCTTTCGAAGTAGCAAACGCAATTACAATAGCCAATAGCTCTCTCTCTCTCTCTCTCTCTCTCTCTCTCTGTCTCTGTATATATATATATATATATATATATATATATATATATATATATATATATATATATATATATATATATATATATATATATACATTGTAACGTTCTTAGGCTCAAATAAGCAGTAACACAGAAAGAGTGAAAACTAACAAGCTTGTAAAACTTTAACAATGAATTTATTAAGTACAATTATTTTCATAAAGTAAATAAACTTACGTTTTAAGACAATCAAATCCAACATTAATCCAATATAAAATTCACAAAAATAATTCACCAATGGAATTGCGAGAGTCCTGATAAATAAATGTTCTAATAGTTCCAGGTTCGAATCTTGACGATGTAATCCAAAATGGCTGACAATGTCACGTAATGCAGTTCTTGTTTTATTATCATCCAAATGAAATTATGAACACAGGTTCTTTTCCAAATAATTCCTCTTGCTAGGACGAAATAACACAATGTCCAGTACAAGATAATTAAAATTATAACTCAAACAGAGAAACAACTATTAACTTTAAAAGCCCAGATTCCACTGAATCTCTCTTCCAGTACAATGATTAAAATACCCGTTTTCTAATGTAAACAAGGGATCACGTGATTTTCTGGAAAGTCAAAGAAAGAAGCTACCTTCACTAAATCACGTACTCAAAGAAAGATCTAGATATTTCCTACCCCCAAGAACTAAAAATAAAATGTTGTCCTTGAAATTAACCAATAGTTTTAAAGGCCTGTTTATCAATCTGAAGCAAGGTCAGATAATGAGGTAAACAAGCCAAGGTCAACCTGTGTTTACAGCTAGAGTCTAGGTCAGCCAGAATTTTCCAGAAAAATCTCCCAATTAGTGAATATTAAAGCCAAAATGACAAATCTGGATTTGACAAAACAAATAATTTAAATCCAATAGCCGTAACAATATATATATATATATATATATATATATATATATATATATATATATATATATATATATATATATATATATATATATATATATATATATATATATATATATATATGTATGTGTGTGTATCTGTGTGTGTGTGTGTGTATGTGTGTGTGTGTGTGTGTGTGTGTGTGTGTGTGTGTGTGTGTGTGTTACATTCGGGTTCAAAGGACACACAAATACCAAGTAAGGGTCCTAAAACTTTATCTAAAATCAAGCTAAAATCTTTCACAAAAACTAGATACAAACAATTCCAGTGCTGCTTACAGTACCAAGCCCATAACTTAACTGTCTGTTCTAGCACCCTGCTATTTGTTTTAGAAAGGGTTACAGACAATGGATTATAAACAATTTAACATGTGTGCCTTATCAGAAGTCAAGAAGAAGTCCAAGCTCAGTTAGCCCTGGGAAGATAAGCAACAGAGCTTGGAGATGTTGACAGTCTCTAGAATCAACTATCCAGAATGATGGGATTAAAGTTCTGGCCAAATTTCTCTGCTAACAGGATATAGGCTCTTCCGTTTTTGTTCTGTTTTTTCATGATATATGTGCTTGTTATCTTCGTCTACATTATTGTGTTTCATCACGCATTGGCTGTTCAGTAAGTATCTGTTTCTTCGTCTCCTTGTTTTGGAAACGAGAACAATTACAATATTTCTCAGTTGTCTTGTTCCACTGTTAAGACGTCCATTGTTTTTAAATAAACCGCCATCACCTGATCACCAGTCAACCCGCTTACGCTATGACGGACCCTCATTAACTGCATTAAACGACCACACCTTGGCTCTTCATACTACATTGTGCTCAAGACTAAACCAACTGGGACTACATTCATCATTTATTAAATGTAAACGAAAGAGAAAAAAAATAAAGTTGTTTCAAAGCCAACCGGTGTATAACAGGAAGAAGAATTCCAGTTATCTCCCTTTCGCCCGTAACACATCAACAGTTTAAAACTTCGGCCGTAAATTTTGATAACCTGGTGCAAATTCATCTTAAATCGCCAAAGAATTCCATGATAAAATGCCTTAAGTACCACACAACCATCAATTTCTGTCACACATCGTTTCAACCAATCCAAACAACACTCACACTTGAACAAAGATCAGTCGATATTTTGTGTCTCTACCGCCCTCCTCCTAGTAGAAAAAACAAGCTGTCTGAATCTCTCTTTTTGGAGCAGTTTCAGAATCTTCTGGAGTATGGAAATTAGAAAGCTGGCAACCTAATTATACTTGGAGATTTCAACGTTGTGTCAGTTCAGTCTCAGTTTTTCCTCTTTCTGAAAAGTGGACCACGTTTTCTTCTGTGCAAAAGGCAATGAAACACTATGAACCACTAACATTCTAAAACAAACTGATAGAGTGTTTTGCATCAAGCTGTTTATAGACTAATATTAAGTAATTAAATAAGATATAACTAGATATGTACATGAACGTATGATCTTATTTCATATCTGTTGTCAAGACTTGTCTGCTATATTCACTTTTAAGGCTAAAGTAACTTTCGTAACCCGAGGAGATAACTAGAGCATTCATTGCACACTTAAGTTATACAAAAAAATCTGCTCCAGACATCATTCATTGATATATACAACTAAACTTAGCCAAATATTTACCAAATAAAGTCTGAAAGATAAGTCATCACCACTGGTATTTGATTTAACAAGTCAGATTTCATTGTTAACTATTCGGAACGCTTGATTGTCCAAATAAGAGTAGATTCCGATTTAGGCCATCTTTGTATACTACAGGCTAGTTCAATCATTCTGGAAACTTTCTGAGAGTGAAAATCGTGCTTAGTGTAAAACATCCCATAGATAATATGGCATAAGGGCGTCTATATCAGTTCTATTTAGCTATTTAAACAAGGGAACAACACCAAACACTGGACGATGTCTGCAAAACTAAGTTCGATATATAAAAGAATCATTTTAACTGGTCATGTAACCAGTACAACCAGGACAGTCGGAATTTAAATGCACATCGCAATTCTGTATGGCATCTTCGTAAAATTACTCTCCATATTTAACACAATTATTCATTTCAATATACCACATTTTGTTATATGTTTGCACTGTTTAAATGTAAGAGTAATTTTAATATTTAGGAGTTTACGTCTTAATCCTATAAAGTAATATACTTAAATACATAAGATAGGGACAAGTACAGATACATGTTAACGCATTATATAAAGCTGTGGAAATCTTACGCATGATCGTTGGTAAAATGGTTAAATATTCGAAACGAAAAGCATATAAAACGGTGTCTTTTCACCCAGAAAACAAACAAAACGTAACACCTTAAAGGATATGTAACACAATTACAAATTTAAACAGGTTTTAGATCATGCATCTCCCGTATGGAATACATCGAGAAACATTGTATTGGTGTGTACAAAATTATTTCACCATGATACGTTTGTGTGTCACTCATCAGAATTCCAAACAACGAATCAAACTTTGCGTTTTGCATGTCAATGTACGTCGTATCGTAAGGGACTAATTATTTCCCAATGAATCGTACAAATCTTGCGTACTTTCTATCTTTCTTTCACATTACTTTATTTGTGATTAACTTTATACATGTTGTTGCTCTTTTATCATTTAATGTGGGACATAAATCGCAATCGTACTATGTTATGTAATCACTTCATGTATCATGTAAGTAACATGTAGTCTTAAAATTGTATATAAATTCTAAAAAGGCTGACATGATATGATTAAAGAAAAAATATACTGATAAACACAAATAGAATCATAACGAGATTCTATAACGAATTCAA